>SJYX01002213.1:287349-326590 GCA_006410675.1 Oreotragus oreotragus | reverse complement strand
GAAGAGGAACTAAAGAGCCTCTTGATGAAAGTGAAAGAGGAGAGTGAAAAAGTTGGCTTAAAGCTCAACATTCAGAAAACTAAGATCATGGCATCTGGTCCCATAACTTGACGGGAAAAAGATGGGGAAACAGTGGAAACGGTGACAAACTTTATTTTCTTGGGCTCCAAAATCACTGCAGATGGTGATTGTAGCCATGAAATTAAAAGATGCTTACTCCTTGGAAGGAAAGTTATGACCAACCTAGACAGCATGTTAAAAAACAGAGGTTGCTTTGCCAACAAAGGTCCATTTAGTTAAAGCTATGGTTTTTCCAGCAGGCATTTATAGATGTGAGAGTTGGACTATAAAGAAAGCTGAGCGCCGAAGAATTGATGCTTTTGAACTGTGGTGTTGGAGAAGACTCTTGAGAGTCCCTTGGACTGCAAGGAGATCCAACCAGTCCATTCTAAAGGAAATCAGTCCTGAATGTTCATTGGAAGGACTGATGTTGAAGCTGAAACTTCAATACTTTGGCCACCTGATGTGAAGAACTGACTCATGTGAAAAGACCCTGAGGCTGGGAAAGATTGAAGGCAGGAGGCGAAGGGATGAGATGGTTGGATGGCATCACCAACTCAATGGACATGAGTTTGAGTAAATACCGGGAACTGGTGATGGACAGGGAGGCCTGGCGTGCTGAGTCCATGGGGTTGCAAAGAGTCGGACACGAATGAGTGACTGAATTGAGAAATCAAAGTTAAGGGTGATAAGGGAAGATTTCATAGCCCCTAGGTCTGGTTCTGCAAAGTGGGCGGTCCAGTGGATGAAGGAGGGAAAATGCTTTACTCTGGACAGGCAAGGGTTGCGCCCTTCATTCTGAGAATCATCAGGAATGCAGGGCACAGGCTTGATTACACTGAAGTACTGGAGTCGAGTGGATTCACACTTTGTCCAGTAAAAATTTCCTTAATGCCTACTTCAAAGTCAGGTATTGGTCTAGGTGCTACAGAACAGTAGCAAGCTACACACAGTTTCTGCCACCACTGAAAAAAACAATTCTCAGCAAATAAATGTGAATTGTAACGTCAGACCATGCCAAGCGCCACATGAGAGAAAGGACAGAAGGATACATGATAGGATAATAAGGCTGCTTCAGGAAGTGTTCTCTAAGGTGACAGAGAGCATTTCCTGGACAAGGAAGGAGCAAGAAGCACTGTTCAACCCTGCCTTCTTATACCCCTTCACCCTGGAGGGAAGGGCAGTTGGAAACCCAGCCGAACTAGCTAAAACTCATGTAGGCAGACTTAGTTAGGGTTCAGTTTCCTCAGCTGTACACTGGGGATAATATCAGCCACCCACCACCAAGTTTAAACACGGACATGACAATGATGCCCTGTGCTGTGTAGAGCGAGCTTGGGACAGTTATCACATCAGCCGAAGTCACTGTCATCGCTGTCCCCAGCACAGCGTCACCACCTCCAAGGAATCCCTTGGTTGCAGTCAGCCCCTTCCCCTTTCCTCTCCCTTAGATTGGTGGCACAGAGCAGGCACTGGGAACACGCACGCCTGTAGCCAGATCTTTTGCAGGAGGGTGTGATACTGGAGACATGCTGCTGTTGGGGAAGCTAAAAAGTTCTTTCTTTTTTAATTAATTTTTATTGGAGTACAGTTGCTTTACAATGTTGTATTAGTTTCTACTGTACAGCAAAGTGAATCAGCTGTACGTGTACATATATCTGCTCTTTTCTGGATTTCCTTCCCATTCACGTCACCACAGAGCACTGAGGAGAGCTCCCTGTGCTGTACAGCAGGGTCTCATGGGTTGCCTATGTCACACATAGTATTTCCGTGGTGGCTCAGCTAAAGAATCCGCCTGCAGTGCATGAGCTACAGTAGACACGGCTTCGATCCCTGGGTTGGGAAGATCCCCTGGAGAAAGGCATGGCAACCACGCCACTATTCTTGCCTGGAGAAGTCTCCATGGACAGAGGAGCCTGGCGGGCTGTTAGAGTCCAAAGGGTCGCAAAGAGTCGGAAACACTGAAGTGACTTAACAGACAGACATAGTATCAATAGTGTATATATGTCAATCCCAATCTCCCAATTCATCCCACCCTCTTTCCCTCCTTGGAGTAAAGAGTTCTTTTTGAACCAAAGTAAGGAGCAGAATTCCAGTTTAGCTTCTTTCCTCCTTTCTACATATATAGTTAAAATTTACACACTAACAAAGAATTAGAAAGGACCTTTCAAAGGAATTTGTTGGACTGCACTATTTCCTAAAGAGGATTTCTTTGCGGTCAAAACAAAAAACTCTGTGTGTCTGTTACAGAAGAAAAAAAACAAGAAAAAATTAACAGTTGTGTTAAATAGAATCTTTTGAAATGGTATTGCTATAATGAGACAACTTTGGGTTATATGGGATGATGATTGCCAAAATGTTGAATGGTAAAACTTTCCAATACAAAAACCGTTAACTTCTGTGAAATGGATAAAATGTTCCCAATATATATCTGATGAATAAAGTCTAACACTAGTTGAATAGTGACTGCCAGATTTTTATAAAAGCTTTCACCATCCCACACAGAAATGACATGTCAAATAACTAGATCTAGCACTAAATACATTGTGCAAACCCTTGCTGAGTTGAATTCAAACTTAGAGCAACAGGCACTATATGTTCATGCATATCTAATCCTTTGGACTGCTGTATTTACTGACTCAACACTCCACAGCCTGTCTCCTGATATCCTTTACTTTCTTTTTTAATTTGCAACACCTGTCTTATTTCGTCTATGTCCCTGTGTATATATGTACATATTATGCATAGTATTAATGCCCTATTTCCCCTCAAAAGACTGCATGATCCTCTTTGTTGAAAGACCCAAGAATTTAAACCATGCAATGCAAATTTTTTTGATAAGATAAATTTTTCCATTTAAAAAATGTATATTCATTTCTTAGCCATGAGCCCATATTTGTGCTCAGGTGCTCTTAAAACAAGGATTAACTGCAGTTTATACATCAAGAGGAAAAAAAAGAAGAGGTCATAAAACCACCATGCGGGAACAAGAGAAAAGGGGTCAGGGTAATGACGCTCACGTCCTCATAACCAGTGAACCAGTCGCTCAGTTGTGTCCGACTCTTTGCAACCCCTGGAATATACAGTCCCTGGGATTCTCCAGGTCAGAATACTGGCGTGGGTAGCCTTTCCTTTCTCCAGGGGATCTTTCCAACCCAGGGATCGAACCTAGGTCTCCCACATTGCAGGCGGATTCTTTACCAGCTGAGCCAGAAGGGAAGCCCATGACCAGTGACACTCGTATTTAACAGCTCTAGGCTGTTAAAGAAGGCAATGGCACGCCACTCCAGTACTCTTGCCTGGAAAATCCCATGGACAGAGGAGCCTGGTGGGCGGCCATCTATGGGGTCGCACAGAGTCGGACACGACTGAAGCGACTTAGCAGCAGCAGCAGGCCAACAAGGTAAAANTTAAAGAAGGCAATGGCACGCCACTCCAGTACTCTTGCCTGGAAAATCCCATGGACAGAGGAGCCTGGTGGGCGGCCATCTATGGGGTCGCACAGAGTCGGACACGACTGAAGCGACTTAGCAGCAGCAGCAGGCCAACAAGGTAAAACACCAACATACCAAAATACTTGCCACCAAGCAAACATGGCCTGGGGCTCAGAAATCAAAAGCATATGCCTTGAGACACTCAGGTAACAAGCAGGCTTCTCACAGAAGTGCCAGAGCACTCACTCAGTCACAATCACAATTTCATCAATATTATGTTCACTTTACTTTACTTGTTAAAGGCAAAATGCAAAACACTTAAGGTGAAAAAGGTACAAATATAATTCTAAGGTATAACATTCTCTTTCAAGTGGCTAGCCAAGTGCCACTTCTCTCTCATTCTGAGCCAATCATCAAATCATCTAGAAAGAAATATGTATACAAGTCTCAAATATTAAAAATTCAACTCTAACCCGAGCTCAATCGTTTAACAGCTTAAGTCCTCGGAGATGTCATTTACATTCTTGGAGGCTCAGTTTCCTTATTTGTTAAACAGGGTCAATACCATGGAGAATTAACAAGGTTTAGGGGTAGTGCAAGCAAAGCATGATTTCTGGCAAGTAGGAATGTGACACAGTATCTATTGAGATGATCATTTGATTTTTGACTCACATCTCTAACAAGCAAAATCCTAGCAGTACTTTCCCTGTTGTAAGAACATAGCTACATCCTTGTGATCAGAGTTCTGGGGCTTTATCTGGAGGTTAAAAGGGACAATAGGTGGCAAGGGAAGGAAAGTGGGTTAAGCTTCCTTCAAATGAGGAGGTAAATAGGGTGCCCAAGTGCATTTTCTACTTGGTACCTGAAAGGGGAAACCAAATCCTCAGCTCAGAACCTGGATGAATGTCTGCTGTGTCCAGCTTGCCTTTAAAATGGATCACAGTGACTTAAATAATGAGTCGGTGGCAACCAATACAGGTAATAACCAGGACATTGACAGAGAATGTCAACACTGTATACGCTGGGCTTCCCTGGTGGCTCAGTGGTAAAGAATCCGCCTGCCAAGGCCGGAGATACAGGTTCAATCCCTGATCTAGGAGGACCCGCAGGCTGCAGAGCAACTAAGCCCGTGTGCCACAACTCCTGAGCCTGTGCTCCAGAGCCTGGGAGCTGCAACTGCGACTGAAGGCCGCACAGCCCAGAACCCACGCCCCCCAAGTGAGAAGCCCACACCCCAGACCTGGAGCAGCCGCTGCAGCTGAAGGAGAGCAGTGAAGACCCAGCACAGCCAAATAAATGAAAGAACCGAGTAAGGTCTCAGGAATTCATGGGGAACCTGAGGAAGATATCATCTCCATCCCAATAACTTGGGTTGGGCATCTCTCCACTTTGTCAGGAAGGGCCTAGTCTCAGAGTCAATCTGAATTTTGAACAAAGAGTAAATGTAAGATTCATGCATCCAATTATAATAGAACAAATTCATACCTGGTGCTTAAATGCGGGACCCACAGTAACTCTGTGTGGAGATTTTCTTTGAGTGTAAGGCAGTGGAGGCACTGTTTCATTACAATGACGTCTCGGCATCTTCTTGCATCACACCTTCAAGCCCATAGCACGTTCCAATGTTCAACTTGTGTGGCGCTGGGACAGGGTCACCAGCTTCCCCAATTCACTCCCCTGCAAAGTCACTAACCATTCTAAATTCAACTCATCAAGGAAAGGTTTCTGCTTAAAATGAGCTTCAAAAAGGTGAGTCACTCTTTATCACCGTCAGAAAGATAACTTTAATACTGAAAATTTGGGCTATGAAATGTCTCCTCTGATGCCACTCAAAAACAAAAGGACATGAGTAACTATAGCCACAGACATCAAAAGGCACTCCTCAGGTGACTGCGCAAGCAGCAGCAGGATGGAAATGGAAAATCTCCTTAATCCAGAGCTTATTTATGTGTCAGCCATTGTCCTAAACATGTCATTAAGTATCATCCATTTAGTCCTGACCACAACACACTGATATGATTATCCCCCCTTTTTAAGATAAAGATATGCATAGTTAAAGAGATTAATACATTGTTGAGGAAATGTTAAATGGCAGAGCTGAGGCTCCAAGGCCCAAGTTCTTCACCCTGGTGGCACTAGCCTGGCCTTCTAGCCAGAGGCCGTCTGGGCTACCACTTCTCTCTGGAGCCTCTTGAGTACTGGTCATCAACCAGCCACCCCACCTCCTGCTCTTCTTCCACTTCTACTGACTGTAATTACCATATCTTTCATCCTGGATCCTGGGAGGAAAACAAACCATACCAAGCATCTTACCAGAGACCTGGATACAAGGAACTAGTTAAATGGGTGCTGTGGAATCAAAAAGGTAAACAGGGAACAGTGAGTTAATGCAGAAGTAAACACCCGAGGCAGGAACCACCACCTTTAGGAAAGACACGGAAGCACTCCAGAAGCTTGGAGAAGGGGCTCTATGAGCTGGGTGCACACATCTGAGGAGTGAGTGTTGGCCAGCTGGTGCTGGGCATGTCAAAACAGCAAGCCAACTGGAGGGCCACTGCCAGGACCACAGCAAGCACAGAGAAGCAGCAACCCCTCCTTCCCATCTCCAGCAACACGTCTCCCTGCAGTGCTACCGGAGCCAGCTTCAAGGACTGAGTCCACGTCCAAACACCAAGCGGGGTACGCAGTGCGAGTCTGGAGTTGGAGACAAAACGCAGTGATAAGCAGCACACACCCCCTCAGGGGGAGGGGGCACTGCTAAATGGAGTAACAGAGCAACCCCCAGGTGCCCACCACCAATGACCCCGTGCCCTCCCTTGATGATGAAGTGTGACCCGCACTAATGCCAACTGAAAAGGTAGCTCCCGTTTCATCTGGCTCCCACTGAACAGCTTCACGAATGGAAGAACATCAGCCTGTGTGGATGCCCACAACATGTAAATACTGTACTAAGAACTGTATCATATGCATCTAACATTTAATCTCCACAGAACACTCAGTTCTGCTATAACTCAACATAGGCATTCTTAAAAATCACTGTGTCATGGGATACCCCTGGCAATCCAGAGGTTAAGCCTCCATGCTCCCAAAGCACACGGGTTCAATCCCTGGTCAGGGAACTAAGACCCTGCATGTTGTGACCTAAGAACAGAAAGAATCACTGTGCAACGCAAAAATCCCACGACAAAAACCACAGGGCTCATGGGAAAACTGTGAGGCTCTAACTCTCACAAAATTTTGTCAGTGACACAGAGAAACCTAATGAGAAGAGCAGCACCATTTTATACACGCTAAATGATCAAGATATACCGTAATACATATGTATCAAACTTCACGCAACTTTACCTGGAAAAAGGCCCAAAGATTCCTTGTGGAAATGGGTGGGTATCAGATGGGCACAGCTCAGGTTTTACCAGGAGGTGACGAAGGGAAGAGATGGTTGGATGGCATCATTGACTCAATGGACATGAGTTTGAGCAAGCTCCAGGAGTTGGTGACGGACAGGGAAGCCTGGTGTGCTGCAGTCCATGAGGTCGCAAAGAGTCGGACACGACTGAGCGACCGAACTGATGGAGGGAGGGTTATCTGAAACCAGAGGGACNAGGGAAGAGATGGTTGGATGGCATCATTGACTCAATGGACATGAGTTTGAGCAAGCTCCAGGAGTTGGTGATGGACAGGGAAGCCTGGTGTGCTGCAGTCCATGAGGTCGCAAAGAGTCGGACACGACTGAGCGACCGAACTGATGGAGGGAGGGTTATCTGAAACCAGAGGGACAGTTGTGACAGCAGATGAGGGTGGCTGGGGCTTACAACCCTAGCAGAGAACTGAGGCAGCCGGCAGATTTCTGATGCATGAGTTTATGATCTGCATACTCCTGTGAGGCCTGGTCAGCTGGCTATAGTCTTCAGTGTTCACCAAATGCTCCTTGCAGACAAAACCTTGCATAAGCGAACACAAAAATCTATGTTATGATCACATTTCTCCCTGAGTATACTAGAACAAATTAATGGGTTCAAAACAAATAAATGGTTTCAACATAATTACAGCAGAACTGACTATAGTCTGCAGGCCAGGTAGTATGAACTCCAATTTTACGGATAAGGAAATTGACTCAGAAAAGATTAAACATTTTACTAAAATTTCTCTTAAAGGAAAAAAAAAGCCCTGACCATCACTGTACTTTCTCATCTCAGGCTCGTTACTTGACAGCAGCTGAAGGCGACAGAAACTGAGGGCAGTGGTCTTTTCCAGTGGTGGAAGTGTCCCAGGACGGAAAGACCTCCATCTTCCATAGGTCTAAGTTCAAGGGAGAGCTGGTGAGCAAAGCAATTCATGTCTCTTGCACACTTTCTCATAAATGTCCTTTTAGACCTGAGTCACAGTGGTCCACAAAAGACAATAACAGTTGATACTCATGGAAGAAACTTTCAAGGTCCAATGTACTAACCTAATAAAATGTAACATGATTTTCTGCTGCTGCTGCTGCTAAGTCACTAGTCGGACACGACTGAGTGACTGAACTGAATTGAACTGAATGGGAATACTGTGAAGACAAAATAAGGTAATGAAAGTAAATAAAGCAAGCATTCAGTACAGTGCTGGTAGAAAACAAATCAATACTGGTTATTATTGTTGTCTTTTTTAATATTTCACCAACACAAAGGCAATTATCTTCAGTGCAAAGGCAAAGTAATTCATATTGTTTTGTATCATCCTGTAAGTATGGTGACTGCATTGCTTGAACTGAAATCTGAAGAAATGCTCCCACAGATCGCATTCACTTATTGGCAAAGGAATAGAAGCACTGAGATGAGAACAGCACCAGCTGATTCAGGGTGGGGAAATCACTGTATGTGTAGGTCTTGTGCTTTGCTTTTTTAATAGATTGAGTCCTCAGATAAAAGCATGCCAGGTCTACACAAGTGAAATACAGGACTGATTTGTTTGGGGTAAGATTTTTGAATTTACAGGAATGTTAAGACAAGGTGTTTTCCTTCCAGCTTGGAGTGCATAAATATAGACACCTATGCAGTGTACTAGGCAATTGTTCTTGATGCTGCTATTTAGTTGCTAAGTTGTGTCCAGCTCTTTGCTAGCCCATGGACTATAGCCTGCTAGACTCCTCTGTCCATGGGGTTTCCCAGGTAAGAATACTGGAGTGGATTGCCATTTCCTTCTTTAGGGGATATTCCTGAGGCAGGGATTGAACCCGCATCTCCTGCATTCGCAGGCGAATTCTTTACCACCGAGCCACCTGGAAAGCCCCAGGCTATTGTTCTTAGTGTGTTAGTCGCTCAGTCATGTCTGACTCTTTGCAACCCTATGGACTGTAGCCTGCCAGGCACCTCTGCCCATGGGATTCTCCAGGCAAGAATACTAGAGTGGTTTTCCATTCCCTTCACCAGAAGATCTTCATGATGCAGGGATCAAACGTAGGTTTCCTGCATTGCAGGCAGATTCTTAACCATTTGAGCCACCAGGGAAGCCAGCTAGGGTAAAATAAAAGGGTTCAAAGTAACTGAATGCTAAAATATTAGAAATCAAATTCTCCAGGCAAGAATACTAGAGTGGTTTTCCATTCCCTTCACCAGAAGATCTTCATGATGCAGGGATCAAACGTAGGTTTCCTGCATTGCAGGCAGATTCTTAACCATTTGAGCCACCAGGGAAGCCAGCTAGGGTAAAATAAAAGGGTTCAAAGTAACTGAATGCTAAAATATTAGAAATCATACAAATGATAGTTTACTTTCACAAAGTCTAGTGAGGAAATAGAGACAATATTTCCAATTAAGTGACTGAAGCAATTTGTGTTTTTTCTTCTTAAAATTCTTTATCTGTCCTCTGGCATTTAAGAGGTGGATCTTCATGACTGTTTCAATTTATAGTCTGGTTCTTGTAAAGTATAGCAAAAGGAATCCAAAAAAAGATGCATAACATTTCCTTGTTAGGGGCCACTTTTCTTACTAGGTGAACTGAACTACAAGCCTCCATGGAGATGCCTAATGCAGTTCCAGCTCATTGCTGAACATCCTTAGCTAGATTAGCATCATTGGAAAAGCTGTGACAGTGCCCAGTGGAAAGGAGTTCACTGCCACCAGGCTGTCCATCTAAGAGTGCTTTGAAAGTGCTGAGAAACTCAATAGCCTTTGCTGGCAAATTCATGACAATGTGCGCAGAGTGTTTTCTTTCTTTTGACAGTAGCCCCAGCTGCTGCATTAACTCTTCTCTGACAGGTCCTTGCAGGAAGTCTTTCCCACCCAAGTTAAAGACTTTTACCTTTTGGTTCACTTTATTTAATTTACAATCGTGCACTAGCCATTTATGGGATTCAGGATTGAGATCATTCACAAACACAGGACAATTTTCTTAGAGAAAACCTTATCTTCATTTACCAGAATTTGTTATGAGGGCAATATCAGGAGAAAAACCTTCCCAGTACTAGGGTAGAAGAGGTCAGCAGATGAAACCGGGGGGGAAATAGACTTACTATCATGTAAGAATCAAATCTGGAGGGATACTGTTGATAGAACCGGAACCCCTGTGGACATAGAAAATGGTCCGGTATGGTCATGGTGTCTAAAGTGTGTTAGTCGCTCAGTCATGGCTGACTGGTTGCGACCCCATGGACTGTAGCCCACCAGGCTCCTTTGTCCATGGAATTCTCCAGGCAAGAATACTGGAGTGGGTTGTCATCCCCTAGTAGCTGTGTGAAGACAGACTTGACTTGGAAAATGCAAGCTTAACTCTCCAAATCTCATNGCTGACTGGTTGCGACCCCATGGACTGTAGCCCACCAGGCTCCTTTGTCCATGGAATTCTCCAGGCAAGAATACTGGAGTGGGTTGTCATCCCCTAGTAGCTGTGTGAAGACAGACTTGACTTGGAAAATGCAAGCTTAACTCTCCAAATCTCATCTATTTAGTTGAAACTTTATTAATATTAATATTTGAAAGCTATGTTTATAGGACTAGGACCTTTTAAAACCCTGTCATTAAGGTAACATGAGAGGGACAGACAGACAGAAATAGGACAGAGAGAGTCAAAGAGAGACATGTAGCTAAAGGAAACAAGAAAACAGCTCCAACAGGCCCTAGCTGTAACAGAATGGCCTCCTGTTCTGTGACTTGCCAGATAGACACACCCCCTAGACAACTGTAAGTACAGCGGTACATTCCAAAGTCGAATACAAATGCTTTTTATTATCTTCTATCTTTCATAGGCCAATGTTCCCAAGCATTTTGGTGGATAATTGAAAAATAATGTAACAAATTTCTTTCCTGAGTCTCTATTTCTCTCAGGGCAGAGAAGCTATAATACCCAATGCAGACAGACACTCCATGTAACCAAAGATAATTATGTCTCTCAGGTAATCAGTGGTCTTAACCTGATCATTGTGCCCTTTTACTGTTCTTCCCAACCTTCAATGAAACCGATATACATACACTCATGGGAACAGAAGGGCTCCAAATGATCTTTTGTTTTCACGTTCCTAATTTCTAGTCTTTACACACTTCTCCTGACTTTGCTTTCTTTTCAAGGTGAAATATTTACATCGCTACTGTATCTTATTCTGATAGCTGAGTTATTGTTATCTCACATATTGTGCTTTTGAAAATGTTGGTGCTAGTCACCATTAAGACTTGGTATTGGAAGGAAAAATATTCATCCCGTACTGGGGTAAGAGCTCGAGGCTAACCACCAGAGACAGACACACCATAACTTATGGCAGTATTATACAGAGCATAAAATCACGGCAGATAATATTGGAGCCAGGTCAACGTACCCAGGTTTTTCACAATGCTATTTCCTCTACTTAAGTGTATGCTTGAAAATCTCCGTCATATAAAACTTCAAAATTTTATAAGAGATCAGTGGGACAGTCTCAGAAAGGGGGAAAAAGTGATCTGAACAACAGCCTCTGAGTTCAGATTACTCTAGGAAACACTCAGGTTTAGCAGAGATCCTGAGTTCCTCTCTTAAACCTTGGGAAACTCATGGGAGGAAGAAGGGTATTTATTTTTAGTGTGAGCTACTGCAGTGAGAGAGTACCCAAATGTTTTGTTGAGGTGATCCAGACATGAAAAGCTGTATATTTAATTTTCAACCAAGGTGGAGGCCAGGTAAAAAAAAGTGTGAAGACTTTGGTGGTAGACAGACTAGATTCAAATCCTTCTGTCCATATAATTTACAGGAAATGACTAATTTCTCAGACTTGTTATCCCTTGTAAAGTGGAGTTAATATCAGCCTCACAAAGTCATTATATGTAAAGGACATTCTGATACATCTGGCAAATAATAGATTCTTCATGTTTATTTCCTTCCTGCCTGCCATGGTTTCAGTTGCTTACCACATAACATATTTGAGAAACACTAAGACTTTCTGGATATAACTTTGAAAATATTGTCAGTTCTCCAAAATACCAGCAAGAGCCAAGCATATCCAGTCACTGAATATTAGTAATAGAAGGGCTATTAATAGATGAGGAACCCATATCTTTAGACAGATTCTTCACAAGATTCTTTGGTGTTTTAGAAAGGACAATGAGCTCTCTGTTAGGGACCTGAATTCTCTTCTCTGCTCTCTCACTAAGAAGCTGCTGCCTTGGAAAGGAATACCTAATCACCCCCTTATTCCTGGAGAAATTCTCAAAAGGATTTTTAAATTCTCCACTTTCTGAAGCATAAAGTATAATGGGTACAGAGAATGACTGAAATATATGAAGTTAAGAATTTTCTATATTATATATTAAATAAAGATCACTTTGGTTTTCCTCAGATATTTGGGTTTGACGAAGTAAAAAACACAATATGAATGTGAGGTTATAACTCTGAATCAGTGACTTTGGCCAGAAGCCACTGCAAATAGTCATGCTGTGTGTGTTGTGTGATTATTATTGCTTCTACTATGATGAAAGCAGCATCACGAATTTAATGTAATCACTGAACAGTTTCACATTAACTAAAGTCCAGCACAGAGACTAATTAAGAGTATGGGCTCTCAGGTGGCAGACATAGCAGGCCCCAACCTGGTTCTGCACCTTTGTATAGTATTGGCAAGTTACTTCACATTTAAGAACCTAAGTTGCCTTGTATCTCAAATAATATATAACTATATTTAACCCATCACAAACATGGAAATCAAAACTGTAATAAGAAATCTTCCAACAAACAAAAGCCCAGGACCAGATGGCTGCACAGGTGAATTCTACCAAGAATTTAGAGAAAAGAAGAGAAGCGAAAAGCAATGGAGAAGAGGAAAGATATAAAAATTCATGGGGTCGCAAAGAGTCGGACATGACTGAGCGACTGAACTGAACTGAACTGGCTTTCCCGGATGGCTCAGACGGTAAAGAATCTGCCTGCAATAATGCCCTGGGTCAGGAAGATCCCCTGGAGAAGGAAACTGCAACCCACTCCAGTCTTCTTGCCTGGAGAACTCAGCAATTAACACACACAGGCTTCCCAGGTGGCGCTACTGGTGAAGTACCCGTCTGCCAACGCAGGAGACATAAGAGACATGGGTTCGATGCCTGGCTCAGGGGGATCCCTGGGAAGAGGGCATGGCAACCCACTCGAGTATTCTTGCCGAGAGAATCCATGGACAGAGGAGCTTGGCGGGTGACAGCCCACTGGGTTGCAAAGAGTTGGACGAGACTGAAGCAACTTAGTACGCACGCATACTCTGCTACAGTGATCTTTCCAAAACTGCAGGTCAATGTCATCTCCAAGCTTAATGCTCTTCAGTGGTTCTCCGACACCCAAAAGATAAGGTCCAAAATCCTTACATGGGGTGGGGTCCTCCTGCATAGGGCACCTGCTTCCATATCAGCTAAGTCCTCACCCGAAACCCACGCTGACCTATTTGCTTTTCCACACATACCAGGTCATTTCAGAGCTACATACGTTGGCCACACTGATTCCTTAGTTCAGTGCCCGAGTCCTTTGCACCTGACTTTTGAACACCAATCCACCACTGCTCACACGCTCCTCTGATAGGATCCGTTCCCTCACATCTTCAGGCCAAAGGAGCCACTTCTTCTGCTGCTTCCCCACCACACCCTACAAAAGCTCCTATCACAGCACTCTGTCAGGAATATTTGTGCGAAGGTCGACTTTATTTTAACTGCCTTTATTTTATCTGAAGGCACCAACCGTATCTGAAAAATCTCTGCATCCTGAACACCTAGCTCACCACCTGGTATCTAAATGTGTTATTGATGTTTAAGGACTGAATGAATAAATCAAGGCTATCACAAGAGTGACATCAGGGTGATTCATCTGCACCCTTTTCTTTCATTTGAAATCTGGAAAAGACTCTCAGCTCCTCTAAATAAGCTTCTGTGTAAAACCTACTCAATTGTTAAAGGTAGGTGTTATAGGTTGAATATTTGTATGTCTCCTGACCCACAATGCGATGATATCTAGAGGTAAGACTGCTGGGAGGTGACAAGGTTAAGATGAGGTCATGAGGATGGGGCTCACGATGGGGTGAGTGCTCTTGTAAAAGGAAGGCAGAAAACTCTCTTTGTTGATGCACATGTGCCAAGGAAAGGCCATGTGAGCTCGCACTGAGGTGGCCATCTACAAACCAGGGACGGGTCCTTACCAGGAACAACATCAGTCAGCACCTCCATCTTGGACTTCTCATCCCCAGAAATGAGAGAAACAAATGTCTGCTATTGACCCCACCTAGTCTGTGATATTTTGCACCCCACCCCAGTACTCTTGCCTGGAAAATCCAATGGACAGAGTAGCCTGGCGGGCTGCAGTCCATGGGGTCGCTAACAGTCGGACAGACTGAGCAACTTCACTTTCACTTTTCTCTTTCATGCATTGGAGAAGGAAATGGCAACCCACTCCAGTATTCTTGCCTGGAGAATCCCAGGGATGGGGGAGCCTGGTGGGCTGCCGTCTATGGGGTCACACAGAGTCAGACACGACTGAAGTGACTTGGCAGCAGTAGCAGCAGCAGTCTGTGATATTTTGCTACAGCAGTCCAAGCAGACTAAGAGAGTGATTACTGGTTGTGTCACATGACTTTGCCAAGATGAAGGTCGCCTGGGTATACCATCTTGTATCAAGGTGTAAGATTTTTAAGGACAGGAAACTCAGATGCTTAGCTTGAAAGGCATAGTCAATGAAATACAGATAGTACTGATGAAGTGAAAATTAAACTATAGGAAATGCTCACCCAGATTGAATTATTAAATGAATTATTTGCCTAAAAAACTCTGCAGACAATAAACACTTCTTTACAGAATCTGAGGACTGTCAGAAAACTCATCCCCTCTGGTGTGAGGTTAACAAACTCTTTTTAAGTACAGCATCCATCATATCCTGGAGGAGGGAATGACAACCCGCTTCAGTATTCTTACCTGGAAAATCCCACGGACAGAGGAGGCTGGTGGGCTACAGCCCACGGGGTGGCAGAGAGTAGGACACGACTGAGCATGCATGCAGGCAGTCACCCAGTCCTACACTGAGGCCAACTGAAGTCAAAATACCATCAAAGGTTTGCAGACACCAGATCTATGACTTTATAATGCACACGGCTCACTCGATAGCTTGCTGGGAGTTCTGCTGGATCCACATTCCTCAAGAGATCTTTTGTACTCAAGGGTGGCTCACTCCCCCTGGGCAGCAGAGGAACAAATCATAAACCATGTGATGGAATAACCAGTCCCCTAGACAGCATATTAAAAAGCAAGAGACATCACTTTGCCAACAAAGGTCCATATAGTCAAGCAATGCTTTTCCAGTAGTCACATACGGATGTTTGAGAGCTGCACCATAAAGAAGGCTGAGTGCCGAAGAATTGATGTTCTTCAATTGTGGTGCTGGAGAAGACTCTTGAGAGTCCCCTGAACAGCAAGGAGATCAAATCAACCAATCCTAAAGGAAATCAGTTCTGAATGTTCATTGAAAGGACTGATGATGAAGTTGAAGCTCCAATACTTTGGCCATCTGATGTGAAAAACTGACTCATTGGAAAAGACCCTGACCCTGGGAAAGATTAAAGGCAGGAGGAGAAGGGAATGACAGAATGAAATGTACAACAAGGTACATTATGCATGGTCTTCTGGAGAATGCATAATCTTCCCCAAATATCACCCCCCCAAAATCTAGTTTTTTCCCTCTATTTGGGTTGTGCATGAAGAAAAGGTAAGTCCTGAGCATCATTCTGACAGCTTAATATCTAAGATGGATACAGGCAAATGTATCCTCATTTGTGAAAGATGGCCACACTGATGCTCTAGGCCTGTTTCCAAGTGCCTAAGGAAGATTTCCATGGCACACTTCAGAGTTGGCTCAAACATCCTTCACTGATCTTTTCCCACAAAGATGTTGATCTGCTCCCAATCCCTACCTCCTATAATGTAACAATCACCAGCCTAGTAAGATTCAGTACCTCAAAATCTTAAATCCTTTTTCCTGTCTCTTTTTATCTCCCCTGCCACAAAAATCTCAACCCTTTTTCCTTTAAAATATTGTTCAGTCACTAAGTCGTGTCTGACTCCTTGCCAGCCCTGTGGGTTGCAACCCACCAGGCTCCCCTGTCCTTCACTATCTCCTGGAGTTTGCTCATATTCATGTCCACTGTGTTGGTGATGCTATCTAACCATCTCATACTCTGCTGCTCCGTTCTCCTTTGTCTTCAATCTTTCCCAGCATCATTAAAGTATCGGGAAGGGAAACCATACAAAACATCAGTTGACCATGCTTTGGAACCAGAGCATTCATCACAGAGCTGGCTAGCTGGTCTTTAAAATCCCTGTCCCGTCTCTGTGGGGTAGAGTGTTGCTAAGAAGTGCTGCCCACTCAGAGGCTCTACCTCTCAGTCCCACTACTTGCAGTAAGCTGTGAAACTATGAATTAGTTCTAGACCATGGAATGTGAGCAAAAGTGACATGTACCACTTCTAGGGCAGAACCACGGAAAACCTCTTGATGTCCCTTTGAAAGTGAAGTCGCTCAGTCGTGTCCGACTCTTTGCGACCCCGTGGACTGTAGCCCACCAGGCTCCTCCGTCCATGGGATTCTCCAGGCAAGAATACTGGAGTGGGTTGCTATTTCCTTCTCTAGGGGATCTTCCCAACCCAGGGATCGAACCCGGGTCTCCCATATTGCAGGCAGACGCTTTAGACACTGAGCTACCTGGGAAGCGTCTCCCTTCTCTGCTGGCACCAATCCGATTTGAGGTCTTAAGGGGTGGTGGAGATCCAGAATGCAAAAAATCTGGAATCTCAGTCACTATGTGAAAGTGATCCTCTGTCCAATAACATCCCATTTAACAAATACATTAAGAAATTCACTTTACTGTACTGAGTCACTGAAATACTGTAGTTGACTTTATTAAAGCAAAAAAAAAAAAAAAAACAAGAAGGCTAGAACCATTTAAAGTTCAAATCATCTTCATATGCATGATTAGGAGGGCTGTGGTACTGCCCTTGATTATGTGACTGAAACCCATCAAGAATGCTACTGCTTTAAGAAAATAATGTTTAATTATCGTATATATCATATTGAAAAACAGCCACCATTTACTGACCTCGGTCTGTGCGCTAGGCAGAGATCCTACCATGTGTTTCACATATTTCACTCTTACAAATATCCTATCAGGTAGACAATGCTACGCTGGCTCATTTCATAAATTAGAAAGCGGGCCCAGGGAAGGTTCAGGTACACATGGCTCAGCTGGTAAAGAATCCACCTGCAATGCTGGAGACCTGGGTTTGATCCCTGGGCTGGGAAGAGCCCCTGGAAAAGGGAACGACCACCCACGCCAGTATTCTGGCCTGGAGAATTCCATGGATTGAATAGTCCATGGGGTCGCAAAGAGTTGGACACGACTGAGCGACTTTCACTTTCAATGGTACCCTGGCTCATTTCATAAGTTACAAAGCTTGGGCCCAGGGGAGGTAACAGGTACAAGCCCAGGTCACACAGCTAGAAAGCGACACAGCCAAAACTCAAGTCCTATGCTGTCTCTCTCCAAAGCTCATGTTTTATCTGCTACCTGCCTTCTTTAAAGAAGAAACAAACAAGACAAGAATGCCATATAATGGCCTTGCCTCCGTTACTACATGGGACTCTGCCTGTTACAACATAAATGTAAATTTATTTTCTGCTACAACAGAATAAGCAACCTGGTATTGCAGTTGGCACCACTGAAAAGTTGTTAAGCCTCAAAAAAACCCCCTCTAGCTTCAGGGTTCCCGGCCCAATCTCAGCAGCTGTGTAATGAACTGACGTTTCCCTGCTGCTCCTCTCTGCTCTCCCCACGCCCCAAGAACTGTGTTCCGCCCTTCACGCCACGAGCACTTCACCTGCCTCACGTGGACGCCTCCAAAGTTACACAGGGACCATCGTCAATCATCTTTCAATTCAACAATCAGTTTGAGAATCCAATTTCAAGCTTTGTTTCCAAAGCAGCACACCCTCCCTACAAGGTGGGGTAAAGTAGAGTGGGAAGCGACAAATTAATCATCTCATGTACTCATTTTCTCCCTGTCTTCAAGAAAATCAGATGACAGGTAGCTTGCACAAACTACCTGGACAACAGGTAGTTTCTCCAACTGGTCTTGAGATATGAATCAGATCCCCAGATAAATCTACCATAATGAATTGGGCTTTTTTAGATTAATGATCTTTACGTAAACCAACTTGTTTACGACTGACTGCTTCTAAATTACAGGCTAACGGGACACTCAGCGGTCACTGCGTCTCCCTAGACAGGATAACTTACATGACCAGCAGTGATGGACAAGACCTTTGCAGCAGACGACGGGGGAGCCAATTTGTGAAACAGGATAGCCAGGGGTGCAGAGGTCATCTCCAGGGGGAACTGACCTCCTAATCCAGGAGGGATTCTGAGCAGGTACTTTATGTGCCAATCTTGGCACAAAACCTGACTTTCTGAGCTAAAATGAGGACAAAGACAAATTAGCCCCTTCCACGAGTACTGATTTTTTTTTCTATTGCTATGGTAACAATTCTCCATTTTAGGAGAGGGAAAAGAGTGGACCATAAAATCTGAGCTTAAAACTTGTCAATGATGTATCAAAAAAGACTTCAGTATCTTTTATCATATGACTGCTAGGAAATTATCCAAGAGAAATAGTCTGATATATGTCCAAATAGGTGCATATAAGAGACTTACAATAGCACCTTATTAAACAGTAAAATCAGAAAAAATATCTAAGTGTCCAGCAATTAAGTAAACTATGGTACACTGGTATAGAGGAATATTAAAAAAAGAGTAATTTTGAGTTAGGATGTAGATGCGTCTTGACTTACATGGGTATGTGGGATGCAGACATGTATTTACTTACACTGTGTACCTGGAAGTCAGTACCGAAATAACAGGATACCATCTATCATTTGACTATGTTATATAAACTTCCCAGGGAAAAATATCTGAAGATATTTACATCAAAATTCTAACAGCAGCAGTTATTTCTAGCGAGAGAAACTTGGGATGAATGGAGATGTTTGCCATGTGCTCTTCTGTATTATCTATGATGATTTTCATTATTTGTGTAATTAAAAATAGGGGAAAATGTGACCACAGTTGACTGTATTATTGATTAAAAAATATGTGCTGCCCCAAAGGAGCTCTTTCCTGGTGTCTCTTCTTGTAAGAGGAATATAATTCTCATCCCCACAGACATGAGGCTTAACTATGTGATCTGCTTGACTAACACAATAAAGATAAAATAAAACAGTGAAAGGACATGTGCAACTCCAAGCAGAAACTTCAAGAGCTATCATGTGCTTTATCTTTCCTCCACCCTGAGACAAGACTGTTCGAGAGAGAGCTGCTGCTTCTGCCTGACCACAAAATACAGAAGCTATGAAGCAGATCTGAGCTGACTGAACAGTCATAATATGAGTGAGAATAAGTCTTGGGTTATCATAAGCCACTGAGATTTTGGAGCTCTTTGCTGCAACAGCATAATAAATTCTAAGCAGACTGACGTATGAATTTTTACTACCACTTCCAAACAAGGCCAAACTAAGATTTAAATAAAAGAGCCCTTTAGCTACCTATCTCTGATTAGTTCTAAAGTGTCATGTTTAGTACAAACCTTCCTGTTAACAGCATTTTAAAACTGTTAACTGTGGCAGAGTGGATTGCATCCAGACTTTCATTTTTCCTTTCTGCCTCCTCACAGTCTCTTGAGCCAAGTTGATTGTTTCTGTCTTTCACGACTGTTTATTTTAGGTCCCACTGAGAAGGCAATGGTGACCCACTCCAGTATTCTTGCCGGGAAAATCCCATGGGTGGAGGAGCCTGATAGGCTGCAGTCCCTGGGGTCACTGAGTCGGACACGACTGAGCGACTTCACTTTCACTCTTCACGTTCATGCATTGGAGAAAGAAATGGCAACCCACTCCAGTATTCTTGCCTGGAGAATCCCAGGGACGGAGGAGCCTTGTGGGCTGCCGTCTATGGGGTCGCACAGAGTCGGACACGACTGAAGTGACTTAGCAGCAGCAGCAGCAGCATGCTGCCTCTGGTCCTGTCTGGTCTTGCTCATGTCACATCTACACGTGGGGGTCATGGTCAATGCCGTGCTCGGTGAGTTCAGTTGCTAAGTCATGTCCGACTCTTGGCCAGAATACTGGAGTGGGTTGCCCTTCTAGGGGATCTTCCCAACCCAGGGATCAAAGCCATGTCTCCTGCATTGGCAGGCAGATTCTTTACCACTGAAATACCTAGGAAGCCCCACGGTCAATGCCATAGTCCCTCAATCCTCTTCGTACACTGTTGTGAGATGTCTTCCTTAAATACTGTCTTGTGACCTACCATCACTAGTTCAAGGCTTCCCGAGCCTTTAGTCTCGAATTCAGGCCACTGTTTAATTCTTCAAGCTCACTACCCTCCTAACACAAACCCTCATCACCAACCAAACTAGCTCATTCATTATTCCCTGTGCACACCTCATATATTCCCTAATCAGGGACTCCCTGACCAAGGTTATAGCAATGATGTCAGTAGCCTGAACTCTCAGGAGAGAGATTATCCTGGTGGTGGGATGAAGGAATAATTTTCATGGGTGATTTTGATATACCACAATACAAGTAGCACAACCTTGAGAAAACAGATAAAAAAATGGACAGTGTGATACGACATGGTGATAATCTCCAAATATGATCACGGCCAATTTCTCCCGTCCCTGGACACATAAGACCTATTTCCTCTCTCTTAGAATCTGGGCTAGTTTTGTGACTTGCTTTCACCAATAAAATGTAGCAAAAGTAAAGTTCTTTGACTTCCGGAACCATGAGAGGCCTGGCAGTCGCCCCCTTCTCCAGGCCTGGCTGCTAAGCTGTGAGGAAGTCTGGGAGAACTTGCTGAAGGATGAGAGCCACGTGGATAAGGTCCTGGAGAGGGAGTGCCCATCTCAGATTCACCAGCTCTAGCCGAGTTCCCGGATGAAAGCAACCACCTGAGCAGCCCCGGCCAATAGACATGGAGCAGAGAGTCCAGTTGAGTCCAATCAACCCAGAGACTTCTGAAAAAAGATAAACTGGAGTTGTTTGCCTCAGAGCAGTAGATAACCAAGGCAACAGGAAGTGAGTGAAGTCGCTCAGTCGTGTCCGACTCTTTGCGACCCCGTGGACTGTAGCCCACCAGGCTCCTCCATCCATGGGATTCTCCAAGCAAGAATATTGGAGTGGGTTGCCACTTCCTTCTCCAGGGGATCTTCCTGACCCAGGGATCGAACCCAGGTCTCCTGCGTGGCAGGCAGACGCTTTAACCTCTGAGCCACCAGGGATGTACCAAGGCAACAGGAATTCTCCTTATTTCTGCCCTGAGCACAATACCATTTCAGCCTCCTGGGGGACAATGGTTTATGGAGGGCAAGTCAGTGTTCTTGGCACAGTGGCAGCTTGAGGGTTCCCTCAGTTGACTAAGGCAGTGAGTTTACACCATGGGTAAGGGGTGCACATGAAATGGAAGACAAAAAAGATGGAAGACAGCATATTACACGCATTGCTAGCAGACTGATCTATAAGATACAACTAGATGAAAACCTAGAGGTGGTGGAAGATCCCTGCCGAAGCTGAGGGCAAGAGCCAGTGCAAGTTGAGTTACATTTTCTTGGTACGTTCTGTTCCCACAGGCCAGTAAGGGCCCTGGGAAGAGTCAAGACGTATCAGTAATGGCTATGTCTATCCCTACTGCTCACACCCACTTTGCCCTGGTTATTAAGTCCAACATGAGCAGAAGCAACCAGAGCCCAGATAGCAGGCTGATGGCAGATCATCAGACTCATTTCTGCTTGTTTCTGGGCACAGTCAGACCCTATTCCTCAGCTGCCCTTGCAGTTAAGGTGCAGTTATGTGACTGAGTTCCAGAAAACAGAAAGGGGCTGGAAATGACCTCATTTCCCACCCTGTGCACTGGAAACCTCCATGCTCTCTCCCTTACACGGCAACCTTGGAAATCACTTTGAGGTTAAGCCTCAAAAAAACAAACAAACAAACAAACAAGACTATGGGTCTCTGAACTATTGATTAGAGGAAAGCTATACCCAGACAAGTACATCGATTTTGGTGAAAGCAAAAGTGATGTACTCTAAGATTTGGGTGTTTATCTTTTATACCCTGCTAAGACATCCTCGTTGCTGCAAGCCAACACTCAGGAACTGTATCCACTGCAAATACATCCAACTAGGAGTCTCCAGATACTTTGGAAAACTGTAATACAGTAATGAGAGCCCTTGGCTGCTTCCAATATGAAAATGCTTAACGGAAATGGAAAATCTACATTTCGGTTTACAAGCTGAAACATGAAACATCCCTGCTTTGGCCTGGGATACATCACCTCAGGGCAGCAGTACTGGTGATCTGATGCCAAATCAGGGGCTCTGCACAGCCGTTATGGCAAAATAACTATTACTTTAAGATACAGTTTCTTTAAACAACAAAATCTTTCATCACATGAAGTAATAAAAGTGATATGTGAGAATACAAAGACTTGGAACCACTGCTGGCGCATACTATATATACACAGTTGGTTCCCTGCATGCTTTTTCAAGAAAATAAACATCCCCAAAAGGCACTTTAAAAGCAGATTCAGAGACTGCTAAGCTATCCATGAATATCATTTTACACTTTTGAAAGATCAAGAATAAATCTTGGCTACCCCAGGCCTGGATAGCTTTGGGTACATTACTTAACCTTTCTGAATCTCAATTTTTTCAACTGTTAAAGGAGGCTGCCTCCATTTTCCTGTACTGGCGCTCAAGCTTTGGGGGTAGGGTGTCATCAGCATCAGCTGAATAGTTTGCAGACAAAGACTGCTGAGTCCTAACCCTGCTGTTTCTGATTCAGCAGGTCTGGGGTGGGACCTGAGAATTTGCATTTCTAACCAACACTCAAGTATATTAGGGTTCTCCAGAGAAACAGAACCAATATGGTGTTTGCTGGATCTGTGTATGTATATAAAAACATANTGCCGTCTATGGGGTCGCACAGAGTCGGACACGACTGAAGTGACTTAGCAGCAGCAGCAGCAGCATGCTGCCTCTGGTCCTGTCTGGTCTTGCTCATGTCACATCTACACGTGGGGGTCATGGTCAATGCCGTGCTCGGTGAGTTCAGTTGCTAAGTCATGTCCGACTCTTGGCCAGAATACTGGAGTGGGTTGCCCTTCTAGGGGATCTTCCCAACCCAGGGATCAAAGCCATGTCTCCTGCATTGGCAGGCAGATTCTTTACCACTGAAATACCTAGGAAGCCCCACGGTCAATGCCATAGTCCCTCAATCCTCTTCGTACACTGTTGTGAGATGTCTTCCTTAAATACTGTCTTGTGACCTACCATCACTAGTTCAAGGCTTCCCGAGCCTTTAGTCTCGAATTCAGGCCACTGTTTAATTCTTCAAGCTCACTACCCTCCTAACACAAACCCTCATCACCAACCAAACTAGCTCATTCATTATTCCCTGTGCACACCTCATATATTCCCTAATCAGGGACTCCCTGACCAAGGTTATAGCAATGATGTCAGTAGCCTGAACTCTCAGGAGAGAGATTATCCTGGTGGTGGGATGAAGGAATAATTTTCATGGGTGATTTTGATATACCACAATACAAGTAGCACAACCTTGAGAAAACAGATAAAAAAATGGACAGTGTGATACGACATGGTGATAATCTCCAAATATGATCACGGCCAATTTCTCCCGTCCCTGGACACATAAGACCTATTTCCTCTCTCTTAGAATCTGGGCTAGTTTTGTGACTTGCTTTCACCAATAAAATGTAGCAAAAGTAAAGTTCTTTGACTTCCGGAACCATGAGAGGCCTGGCAGTCGCCCCCTTCTCCAGGCCTGGCTGCTAAGCTGTGAGGAAGTCTGGGAGAACTTGCTGAAGGATGAGAGCCACGTGGATAAGGTCCTGGAGAGGGAGTGCCCATCTCAGATTCACCAGCTCTAGCCGAGTTCCCGGATGAAAGCAACCACCTGAGCAGCCCCGGCCAATAGACATGGAGCAGAGAGTCCAGTTGAGTCCAATCAACCCAGAGACTTCTGAAAAAAGATAAACTGGAGTTGTTTGCCTCAGAGCAGTAGATAACCAAGGCAACAGGAAGTGAGTGAAGTCGCTCAGTCGTGTCCGACTCTTTGCGACCCCGTGGACTGTAGCCCACCAGGCTCCTNGGAGCAGAGAGTCCAGTTGAGTCCAATCAACCCAGAGACTTCTGAAAAAAGATAAACTGGAGTTGTTTGCCTCAGAGCAGTAGATAACCAAGGCAACAGGAAGTGAGTGAAGTCGCTCAGTCGTGTCCGACTCTTTGCGACCCCGTGGACTGTAGCCCACCAGGCTCCTCCATCCATGGGATTCTCCAAGCAAGAATATTGGAGTGGGTTGCCACTTCCTTCTCCAGGGGATCTTCCTGACCCAGGGATCGAACCCAGGTCTCCTGCGTGGCAGGCAGACGCTTTAACCTCTGAGCCACCAGGGATGTACCAAGGCAACAGGAATTCTCCTTATTTCTGCCCTGAGCACAATACCATTTCAGCCTCCTGGGGGACAATGGTTTATGGAGGGCAAGTCAGTGTTCTTGGCACAGTGGCAGCTTGAGGGTTCCCTCAGTTGACTAAGGCAGTGAGTTTACACCATGGGTAAGGGGTGCACATGAAATGGAAGACAAAAAAGATGGAAGACAGCATATTACACGCATTGCTAGCAGACTGATCTATAAGATACAACTAGATGAAAACCTAGAGGTGGTGGAAGATCCCTGCCGAAGCTGAGGGCAAGAGCCAGTGCAAGTTGAGTTACATTTTCTTGGTACGTTCTGTTCCCACAGGCCAGTAAGGGCCCTGGGAAGAGTCAAGACGTATCAGTAATGGCTATGTCTATCCCTACTGCTCACACCCACTTTGCCCTGGTTATTAAGTCCAACATGAGCAGAAGCAACCAGAGCCCAGATAGCAGGCTGATGGCAGATCATCAGACTCATTTCTGCTTGTTTCTGGGCACAGTCAGACCCTATTCCTCAGCTGCCCTTGCAGTTAAGGTGCAGTTATGTGACTGAGTTCCAGAAAACAGAAAGGGGCTGGAAATGACCTCATTTCCCACCCTGTGCACTGGAAACCTCCATGCTCTCTCCCTTACACGGCAACCTTGGAAATCACTTTGAGGTTAAGCCTCAAAAAAACAAACAAACAAACAAACAAACAAGACTATGGGTCTCTGAACTATTGATTAGAGGAAAGCTATACCCAGACAAGTACATCGATTCTGGTGAAAGCAAAAGTGATGTACTCTAAGATTTGGGTGTTTATCTTTTATACCCTGCTAAGACATCCTCGTTGCTGCAAGCCAACACTCAGGAACTGTATCCACTGCAAATACATCCAACTAGAAGTCTCCAGATACTTTGGAAAACTGTAATACAGTAATGAGAGCCCTTGGCTGCTTCCAATATGAAAATGCTTAATGGAAATGGAAAATCTACATTTCGGTTTACAAGCTGAAACATGAAACATCCCTGCTTTGGCCTGGGATACATCACCTCAGGGCAGCAGTACTGGTGATCTGATGCCAAATCAGGGGCTCTGCACAGCCGTTATGGCAAAATAACTATTACTTTAAGATACAGTTTCTTTAAACAACAAAATCTTTCATCACATGAAGTAATAAAAGTGATATGTGAGAATACAAAGACTTGGAACCACTGCTGGCGCATACTATATATACACAGTTGGTTCCCTGCATGCTTTTTCAAGAAAATAAACATCCCCAAAAGGCACTTTAAAAGCAGATTCAGAGACTGCTAAGCTATCCATGAATATTATTTTACACTTTTGAAAGATCAAGAATAAATCTTGGCTACCCCAGGCCTGGATAGCTTTGGGTACATTACTTAACCTTTCTGAATCTCAATTTTTCCAACTGTTAAAGGAGGCTGCCTCCATTTTCCTGTACTGGCGCTCAAGCTTTGGGGGTAGGGTGTCATCAGCATCAGCTGAATAGTTTGCAGACAAAGACTGCTGAGTCCTAACCCTGCTGTTTCTGATTCAGCAGGTCTGGGGTGGGACCTGAGAATTTGCATTTCTAACCAACACTCAAGTATATTAGGGTTCTCCAGAGAAACAGAACCAATATGGTGTTTGCTGGATCTGTGTATGTATATAAAAACATATGGGCTTCCCAGGTGCTGCAGCTGGGGAAGAATCCACCTGCTAGTCAGGAGACATGAGACGCAGGTTCAACCCTGGGGTTAGGAAGATCCCCTGAAGGAAGAAATGGCAACCCACTCCAGACTGAGTGTGTGCACACACACAGATATAAAAACATACACACTCACACCAGATACAGATTTATTTTAAGGAACTGACAACTGTTAAAGGAGGCTGCCTCCATTTTCCTGTACTGGCGCTCAAGCTTTGGGGGTAGGGTGTCATCAGCATCAGCTGAATAGTTTGCAGACAAAGACTGCTAGGTCCTAACCCTGCTGTTTCTGATTCAGCAGGTCTGGGGTGGGACCTGAGAATTTGCATTTCTAACCAACACTCAAGTATATTAGGGTTCTCCAGAGAAACAGAACCAATATGGTGTTTGCTGGATCTGTGTATGTATATAAAAACATATGGGCTTCCCAGGTGCTGCAGCTGGGGAAGAATCCACCTGCTAGTCAGGAGACATGAGACGCAGGTTCAACCCTGGGGTTAGGAAGATCCCCTGAAGGAAGAAATGGCAACCCACTCCAGACTGAGTGTGTGCACACACACAGATATAAAAACATACACACTCACACCAGATACAGATTTATTTTAAGGAACTGGATCACATGATTGTGGGCCCAGCAAGCATAAAGTCTGCAGAGCAGGTCAGCAAGCTAGAAATTCCAACGGGAGTCCATATTGTAGTCTTGAGTATCAAGGCAGTCTGAAACAGAACCGCTCTTCTAGGGATCTGAATCTTTTCTCTTTAAGTCTTCAATTGACTGGATGAGACCCACCAGTTATGGTGGGTAATCCATTTTATTCAAAATCTGCTGATTTAAATACCTTCACAGCAACATCTAGACTGGCTAGACTGTGATGCCAGTTGTTTGGCCAACCACCAGTCTAGATATGTTTGTGTAGAAACGATATGTGTAGAAGTAGACATCTGTAGTTGCTTCCTAATTTCAAATAAGCAATTTTCAGATTATCCACTTGTTTACATTACCTGACTTCCTTCTTGATTTCATAAGCGTAAAAACCAAAAGTTTATTTATGGTTCTGAGATCACCATTTTCATTTGACAGACATGGAAACTAAAACAAAGTTGGTTTGGCTTTCCATTCCCCCTCCTAAGATTTCTCCAGCCTTCAAAGATCTAAATTTAGAAAGCTGAATATCAAAATTAATGCCGAAGCTCTGACCAGGCACTTAATAATTACATGTTACACAAATACGATGAATAATTTTGTATGTTGAAAAGTTGTAAAATGATGATATAAATGAAATGCTAATTATTCTCTTTTAAGAGAGCTGTTTGCTACCAGGATTAAATTCTTGCTTTTTTGACACATTTTTAAAATCTGCACTTCACAGCAGTTAGGAAGTAGCAGAATTTGGTTCTGATTTAATCAGATGAGAACTAATTCAGCTTCAGGCCAAAATGACACTTGGTGGGAGAGGTTGGGAAGCTTTCACATTACATTTTTTTTAAACATACACATTTCTTTCACTCTTCCCTTGAACTTTCACTCTGCTTGATACTATTCCTAGATTTTAATTCCTAATTCCCCAACGGGTAGAGAAAAGCCATCTAATGTATTATAATGTAAGATATCTTTAGTTTTTTCTTTTAAAAAAAGGATTTTAATACTAGAATCAAATAAGGCACTTGTTAAAAACTTTGATTTTGAAAAGGATGACAACAAAACTACTTTGTATAGAGCTATACACACACACATACGCATATTTTTTGACCAACCAAAATCGTGTCATACCAAAAACATTTGGATATCCCTTATCTAAATTCATTAATACTGTGCTTCACAAATTATGCTCCACATAGTTCTTATAACAGGCATTAGAAAAAAAATCTATCAATCAGCTGGAGGGAAACTCTAGGTTAAACAGTCTTCTTTATTCTACCAGGTCTCCAGATTTTTTAAAATGTTCATATGCACGGTGACTAATAAAACATGCATGTGCGTGTATGGTTTCCCAAACTTACTTTCTCCTTTTGTTTCTCCCTGAGAGCATCTCTTAGGATTGGGGTTCTACTAAAACATGCTAGAATAAATAGTTAATGATGCATTCAGGAAGAACTTACCCTAATAATCGATGGCCTTCCATTTAAGGATAAGCTTGCAAATATCCAGACCTCTCCGAACCTGATTCAAACTCAGTGTCAATAATGCCAACTCTTCAACTGTAGGAAGAAAGCAGAATCTACCTTAACGGTACTGCTTTTTCAGTTTTCCAGCGTTTCAGAAAATCCCACTTCCTGACAATAAAAATGATGATGTTTCAACCCAGTGTGGACAAATGGCATAACACCTGCTGAACAGTCTAGGGAGAGAACTAATGTAATAGGATAAAAGAAGCCAGAATATCAATAGTCATCATTTCTAAGTTGTTAAATTACACAGGTTTTTCTCTTCTTCATGCTGTTCTAGGTTTTATAAATTTCCCAAAATGAGCTATCCTTTTCTAATCAGAAAATAAATGTTAGCTATCATTTTAAAAGGTAGTCTAATGTATTTGCTTCTCAGGGGAGCTTTTACAACAGAACTATTTACAATGTCATCATTTTCATCTTCATACCCAGTAGAATATAAAAAACCTAGCTCAGAAATTAAAACAAAAGCATGAAAAATGAGCCCAAAGTGCTAAAGCTGCCTTTGTTTTTTTCTGTCAAGGTACAGGGGCCACCTTTCATTAGAAAGGAAAGCCTTAGTTTCTGCAAAAGACACAGTGTAACACTGTGATGAGACATTCCTGTCTACCGAGAATTCAGATTTTTGATTTTTTTTAAGTTCGGCATTATAGTTGGGAAGTCACTTCCAAAAGAGTCACTTCCAGAATAGCTTACAGGCCTATGGTAGGCTGAATAATGCACTTTTCCCCCCAAGAAGATATCAGCATCCTCATCTCTATAGAGTCTGTGAATTTTCCTTAGATGGCAATAAAAGAAGTTTTCAAATGTCACCAACTTAAGAATCTTGAGATGGAAGATTATCCTGGATCACCTGCATGGGCCCTCTCATGATGAACACTCAGTCCCATGTGTTGTCATGAGAGGGAGACAGATATGGCAAAGACAGGTGAGGAGAAGGTCTGTGGCCACAGAGACAGACATGAGAGTGATGTGGCCACAAGCCAAGGAATGCCAGGAGCCACCAGCAGCTGAAAGAGGTACGGAATGCCTCAGAGTTTCCATGGAGGAGCACAGCTCTGCCAATGCCTTGATTTCAGCCCAAAGGAACTGGTTTAAGACTTCTGGCCTCCAGCATCATGAGAATAAATTTCATTTTTTTTTAAGACACCAACTTTGTGGTGATTCATTACAGCAGCCCTATTAATCAAATTTTTGCAATGCCACAGTCCAAAGAAGGCAAATGGGACTTCCCTGGTGGCCCAGTAGTTAAGAATTCACCTGCCAATGCAGGGGACATGGGTTCGATCCCTGATCAAAGATTCCACGTGTCTCAGGGCAACTAAGCCTGCATACCGCAACTACTGAGGCTGCGCACAGGAACTGCGGAAGCCCACAGGCTCTAGAGTCCACGTCTGGCAACAAGAGAAACCACCACAATGAGAAGCTCACACATGGCAGCTTGAGAGTAAACCTGCTCACTGCAACTAGAGAAAACCTGCAACAAAGACGCAGTGTAGCCAAAAACAAATAAACAAAATATAGACAAACATAATTAATTAGGAAAGTGGTCTTGACTTACATCAGGCTACAGAAGGTTCACTCTGGCTGACCAGTGCTTGAAGGCAATCCCCATCTTGGCCTTGGTTCAAAAATGACAACAGCACCTTTGAGTGGCACATTGTTAAAGTGAGTTAACTCTAGGACCCCAGTCATGTGAGAACTACTTGGGGTAATGTGTATTTATCATTAAATACATCTTTCCCTGACATTTTTAGTATCTGTCTAAAATCATCTCTCTGGCCAGGATATTTATACCTACAATCCTGATGTTAAACAAAAGCTTCACACATCTAGAAACCAGAGAATGTTTTAGATAGGAAACAAGTAAGAAAGAGACATTTCACTTACCTTAGTTATTGATTAAACTTTGAAGGAATAAAACATATACTGTGGAAAACATCAGCAATTGAAGACAAAATTGCTGTTCTTGTAAATCAAATTCATTCCACTTAAGAGCTCCATTATCTCCTAGTAGTACCAAAATTGAAAAGAGGTTATTGCTTTTAAAGGTTTAATTTAAATTTAGGCCCTTCAACCGCAAGTTCAATGATTTATCACACTGATTGAATTCTAATTCACTTACTAGGCTGAATTCCGGAAAGCCATTTCCTTCAAACATATACCACACTTACAGGAACTCCTTCATCCTCCAAAAAAGAACGTAATTTATATGACATTTAATTGAAAGAGACAGAGCCACTGCCACATAGTGATGAAAGTAGTGGTATTACGCACAAGAAGTGTGATTAGGCATGGTGTCATATGTTCTCCTAGAAAATGTGATTTTGCAAAATGATAAAACACTGATACCTTAACATATCCTAAATAAGGTAGAAAAAAAATATGTATATATAAAATCACTAGAACCCAGAGAGAACTATCTACTTATTTTTAAGAGGGACTTAACTCCCCTTCCTGCTATTCACTCCATATTACACTGAAATGAACATGTACACATTGCTATATTTTAAATGGATAATCAACAAGGACCTACTGTATAGTACATGGAACTCTGCTGAATATGACAGCCTAGATGGGAGGGCAGTTTGGGGGAGAATGGATACAGGCATATGTACAACTGAGTCCCTTTGCTGTCCATCTGAAACTATCACAACACTGTTAATCAGTTATACTCCAATATGAAATAAAAACATTAAAAAAGTGGCTATCTTAAATGGAAAGTAATGGGACTTCAGATCTCAACACAGATTAATTCCAAATAAACATATGGCAGAAAGCTTGCTAGCTATTCACAAACCATACCCATCTTTCTCAGGGACGTCTAGCTACACAGGTTTCTGAGGCTCTGTGGCAGACAGGGTTGAATATGGGACTGAGTTCAGGTTCAGCGATATGCATGGCTTCCAGGCCTGGCCCATCAACCCCTGAAGAGACAACTGTCCCCACTCCTTACCCTTCTGCACCAGCCTTCGGGGACATCTGTGAAAGGAGGCTGGCAGAGCCACAGAAGGAAAGGAGCCTGAAGGAGTAAACTACTGCCATCATTTCTCGAAGTGGCTGACATTAGCTTAATACAATTGTTTTGCTTGATTTGTTAACATCTATGTTGATTCAGTTAAAACAATAATATACTGGCTATTCCACACACGCCATAAAATCAGGAAACAAATCACTCAACCCAGAAAACTCACTAATCATGGGAGAACAGTTCAAGAAGACAAAGATACAAGGATGCACGGTCCTAAATTTGATGAATAAAACACGGGCAGAGCTCTGAAAAGGTTTTGTGGCGACTGGAGAGTGGTGCTAGGGAAACATGGCCGTGATCCCCAAGGTGACTTGTTTCTTTTTAGAGGATTCTTTTTTTAATGTGAACCATTTTTTAAGTCTTTATTGAATTTATTTATAATATTGCTTCTGTTTTATGTTTTGGTTTGGTCACAAGCCACGTGAGCTCTCAGCTCCTCGACCAGGGATCAAACTGGCACCCCCGGCACTGGAAGGCAAGGTTTTAACCACTGGATCACCAGGGAAGTATTCCACCCCTGCCAACCCGATTCCTGAAGCACAAGTCTGGCAGGAGCTTTTCCGATCACAGGAAAAGACACGTGAAGAAGTGGTAAGGGGCTAGATTGTGGGTCCTATAGAGAATGGAAAGGAAGAAAGTAGTAAAAGATGAGGTTTCACACACAGGCAGGGGAGTGATAACCACAGGCTTGGTGTTCTTTTCAATGCCATCAAACCGTACTAGTAGTTGCTTAGTTGCTTATGAATGTCTTCTAGAGTCTTGTTACAACTATGGAAATAAAAGGTTACCCACTCCAGTATTACTGGCCTGGAGAATTCCACGGACTGTATGTATAGCCCATGGGGTCCCAAAGAATTGGACATGACTAAGCAACTTTCACACACACACACACGGAATTAATTGTGTGGAAAAGGCAAGCATCTGATTTTTTAAATTAACAGGCTTTTTAAAAAGCACTTTAAAGTTTACCAAAAAATTGCACAGAAAGTGAAGAGAGTTCCATATGCCTTTTCTCCCACTGTATCATACCCATGCATATCAGCTGCCCCACTATTAATGCCCGGCATTAATGTGATACATTTACTAAAACTAATGAACCATTACAGATGCATCATCATCAACTAAGGTCCACAGCTTAGATCAGGGTTCTCTTTGTGTTACACTGTTCTGTGGTTTTTGACAAATGCACAGTATCACGGATCACTGAAAAGGTTTTGTGGCGACTGGAGAGTGGTGCTAGGGAAACATGGCCGTGATCCCCAAGGTGACTTGTTTCTTTTTAGAGGATTCTTTTTTTAATGTGAACCATTTTTTAAGTCTTTATTGAATTTATTTATAATATTGCTTCTGTTTTATGTTTTGGTTTGGTCACAAGCCACGTGAGCTCTCAGCTCCTCGACCAGGGATCAAACTGGCACCCCCGGCACTGGAAGGCAAGGTTTTAACCACTGGATCACCAGGGAAGTATTCCACCCCTGCCAACCCGATTCCTGAAGCACAAGTCTGGCAGGAGCTTTTCCGATCACAGGAAAAGACACGTGAAGAAGTGGTAAGGGGCTAGATTGTGGGTCCTATAGAGAATGGAAAGGAAGAAAGTAGTAAAAGATGAGGTTTCACACACAGGCAGGGGAGTGATAACCACAGGCTTGGTGTTCTTTTCAATGCCATCAAACCGTACTAGTAGTTGCTTAGTTGCTTATGAATGTCTTTTAGAGTCTTGTTACAACTATGGAAATAAAAGGTTACCCACTCCAGTATTACTGGCCTGGAGAATTCCACGGACTGTATGTATAGCCCATGGGGTCCCAAAGAATTGGACATGACTAAGCAACTTTCACACACACACACACGGAATTAATTGTGTGGAAAAGGCAAGCATCTGATTTTTTAAATTAACAGGCTTTTTAAAAAGCACTTTAAAGTTTACCAAAAAATTGCACAGAAAGTGAAGAGAGTTCCATATGCCTTTTCTCCCACTGTATCATACCCATGCATATCAGCTGCCCCACTATTAATGCCCGGCATTAATGTGATACATTTACTAAAACTAATGAACCATTACAGATGCATCATCATCAACTAAGGTCCACAGCTTAGATCAGGGTTCTCTTTGTGTTACACTGTTCTGTGGTTTTTGACAAATGCACAGTATCACGGATCCACCGGTGGAGCATCAAATAGTACAGTCTCACTGCCCTACAAACCCTCCAGGCTTTGCCAGCTCTTCCCTCCTTTCCTCTCGTCCTGAAACCCTAGCAAGCACTGATCTTTTCACTGTCTCCACAGTTTTGCTGTTCCCAGAATGTCATAGGGTTGAAATCACTGTGGTCTTCTCAGATTGGTCTCTCACTTACTACTATGCACTGAAGGTTCTTCCGTCTTTTTGTGGCTTGTTAACTCTTTCTCTTCCAGTCACTGTACAGATGCACCAGCTTGCTTATCCTCTCACCTGCTAAAGGATATGTTAGTTGCTTCCAAATCTGGGCAATTATGAATAAAGCTGCTGTAAGCATTCGCGTTTTTCTGTGGATATAAATGTTCATCTCACTTGGTTAAATAACTAGGAGCATGACTGCTAGACTATACAGTATGCCTATGTTCAGCTTTGTAACAAACCGCTCTAGTGTCTTCCAAAGTGGCCGTACAATTTTGCACTCCTAATGGCAGTTAATGACAGTTTCTGTGGCTCCATATTCTCTTCTACATTTGGTGCTGTATTTAGGATTTTAGCCATTCTAACTGATGTGTAGTAGTATACCTCTTTTTAATTTGTAATCCCTACTGACACATAAGGGGGCTTCCCGGGTGGCTCAGTGGTAAAGAATTCTCCTGTCAATGCAGGAGCCACGGGTTTGGGAAGATCCCTTGCAGGGGGAAATGGCAACCTACTTCAGTATTCTTGCCTGGACAGCCCCATAGACAGAGGAGCTTGTCAAATTACAGTCCATGGGGCCACAAAGAGTCGGACATGACTGAGCAATGAATGACATAGGACCTAGAACATCTTTTCCAAGCTTATTTTCCTTCTGTATATCTTCTGTGCCAAAGTGTCTCTTCAGGTATTTTACCTATTTTTTTAAATTGGATTGTTCTCTTATTGAATTTTGAGAGCTTTTTTGGCATATTTTAGACACACCACCATTATAATAAATGTAGTTTTGCAAAGATTTTCTGCCAGTCTGGGGCTTCTTTTTTTCATTCTCTAACAGTCTTTTATAGAGCAAAAGTTTACATTTTAATGGAATTCAACCTGTCAATTATTTTCTTTCATGGCTTATGCTTTTGGGCTTGTTTCTAAAAACTCAACACCAAGTCCCAGATCATCTAGATTTTCTACTAGATTATCTTCTAGGACTTTTACAGTTTACATCTAGGTCTGTGATCCATTTTGAGTGAATTTTTGTGAAAATTGCAAGGTCTGTTTCTAGGTTCATTTTTTTAACATGTGGATGTCCAGCTGTTTCCAGCTGGAAAAGACCTCCTTTCTCCATTGGGCAGCCTTTGGTCCGACAATGCTTTTGGGCTTGTTTCTAAAAACTCAACACCAAGTCCCAGATCATCTAGATTTTCTACTAGATTATCTTCTAGGACTTTTACAGTTTACATCTAGGTCTGTGATCCATTTTGAGTGAATTTTTGTGAAAATTGCAAGGTCTGTTTCAAGGTTCATTTTTTTAACATGTGGATGTCCAGCTGTTTCCAGCTGGAAAAGACCTCCTTTCTCCATTGGGCAGCCTTTGGTCCGACAATCAAAGATCAGTTGATTATAATTGCCTGGATCAATTTCCAAGCTCTCTGTTCTCCGCCAGTGATCTACTTGTCTGTACTTTCACCACTACCACATGGCCTTAATTCCTGTTAGCTTTACAGTACGTCTTGAAGTCAGGTAGTTTTAGTGATCTTTTTTAACTGTTCAGGAAAAAAAAAAGGAGAAAGAACACTCATCCAAAGGTGCACGGGTAATCATTACACACTTGCGACCTGGAGAGAACGGGAGTCCAAGAAGGTCACTGAGCCTGGACCCCAGAGTGAGGACTACTGGGCACAGCCTTCAGCTGAGGCACAGAAGCCCTAACTGGGCGAATTCTGCAAAACTTTAATGAAGGAAATCGCCCTTGGGGAACTCTCTGGTGGTTCGCGGGTTAAGACTCCATGCTTCTACCACAGAGGGCACAGACTCCATCCCTGGATGAGGAATTAAGATGCCTCATGCCACACAGCACAGCTAAAAAAAGAGACAGAGAGAAGAAAAGCACCTTTGACCTCTGAATCCTTCATCAAATGAGCACCAAAAATGCTTCTGTAGATGGAGTCATGCATTAAACATGGACCTTTCAAGAAGGAAGAAGGGAAACCCTTGGTTTTGGCAGATAAAGACAGGGGGCTTCCCAGGTAGCTCAAGTGGTAAAGAATCTGCCTGACCATGCAGAAGATGCAGGATCTATCCCTGAGTCAGAACAATCCCCTAGAGTAGGAAATGGCAACCCACTCCAGTACTCCTGCCTGGGAAATCCCATGGACAGAGGAGCCTGGCAGGCTTCAGTCAGACCTGACTGAGCATGCACACAACTCAACAGTAATAATTCAGAGATTTCAGGGTATCTGTACCCCATGAATAAATAGTTTTTAGTTGAATCTCATTTAGACAGAAACCTTACCACCCAACAGAGCAGCATGTGACTCCTCCCACTCTGCGAGGAGGCTGAAAGCCTGGCCAGTAGCCATGAGAGAGATCATACAGCTTGTAAAGTCTACAAAGTACTGACTATCCAGCTGGCCCTTTACAAAGAAAAAGTTTGCCGACCTCTGATGAAGAGTACAGACTTAGTCGTCAGGTAAATCCTTTTGATGTCTTTGAGAAATTTCAGGCTTGAGAGAACAGTTCCATTGACTTTATTTTTTCACTGACTTTATTTTAAAAGGCTCTCAGTTCAGTAGTTGCTCAGTCATATCTGACTCTTTGCAACCCCATGAACTGCAGCACGCCAGGCTTCCCTGTGCATCACCAACTCCCGGAGCTTGCTCAAACTCAAGTTCATCGAGTCAGTGATGCCATCTAACCATCTCATCCCCTGCCGTCCCCTTCTCCTCCTGCCTTCACTCTTTCCCAGCATCAGGGTCTTTTCCAATGAGTCCGTTCCTCGCATCAGGTGGTCAAACTATTGCCACTTCAGCCTGTCCTTCCAATGAATATTCAGGACTGATTTCCTTTAGAGTTGACTAGTTTCACTTTCTTGCAGTCCAAGGGCCTCTCAAGAGTATTCTCCAGCACCACAGTTTCAAAGTTCCAACGTTAAAGGCCTTACCTGACCACTCATGTCAACATCCCTGTACCCTGAAGAAACCAGTAACAGCACTTGCTCGGAGAAAGACTGGAGGGTTGGGAAGGAACAGCTACTCTCTTCTGCTTTCTTTCTGTTCATTTTGACTATTTTAGCAAAAGCATGTGCTAAACTCAATTTTTGTGTATACCTGTATGCATGCACACATATTAAAAAAAAAAACTTTTTATTTTGTATTGGGGTATAACCAATTAACGATGTTGTGATAGTTTCAGGTGAAGAGCAAAGGGACTCAGCTGCAGATATACATGTATCCATTCTCCCCCAAACTCCCCTCCCATCCAGGCTGCCACATAACACTGAACAAAGTTCCACTGCACAAACACTTTCTAATTAGTTTATTAAAAAAATAGTTCTAGCAACCAAATGTATATGGTTAGAGGTTTTATGAGGGGAGTCCATTTTATTTAATGCTGCAGCTGTAATGGTGAAGAAGTAAAGAAAATCAGTGTTGAAACAGTGTTTATAAGAGTGAAAGGTGGAAGCCACCTAAATACCCAATTTTCCAAGAAAAGAAGAGATGAGTTATATAAACTGTGGTGTATCAATATAGTGGAATTCCACACTATCATTACGACAGTGATTAGATGTGCATTTCCTCATATGGACACAATGTGGTATTAAGTGAGAAAAACTAGTCAGAGGACAAGATAAATATAGTGAATCCATTTTGGTTTAAAACACACATCTACATGCATTCATGGCATTCATAAAATTGGAATAATATACATCAAAGAGTTAAAATTTATGTATTAAAATAGTATCATGTTTCTCTCCTTTTAATTATCTGCACTTTTAAAATTTTGAGCAGTGAACATGGAATCCCTTTCATTATTGAAAAGTAAGAAATATTTTAAAGATGCGAGGGCGAGTAGAAGGAAGTAGCAGGTGAAGCTTCCGAGATACTGGGCATGCTCTGCTCCTGACCTGGGAGGCTGTTAACACACAAATGTTCAATATGTGAAAACTTATCAAGCTACGTATACTTACATGTGGGTTTCCCTGATGGCTCAGCAGTAAAGAATCAGGACCTGCAATGCAGAAGACTTGGGTTCAATCCCTAGGTCAGGAAGATTCCCTTGAGAAGGAAATGGCAACCCACTCCTGCCTGGGAAATCCCATGCACAGAGGAGACTGGTGGGCTACAGTCCATGGAGTCACACACAATTTGGCGACTAAAAAACAACACACTTATGCATACTTTTAGGTGTGTGTATATGTATATATATGTAAAATACTTCAAAAAACTCTTTTTAAAAATTATTATTGTACTTGAAAGGGAGAAAAAGAGTACAAATACATCATCCCTTATAGAACTTAATTTGTTCAGTTGGCATTTATCAATTTACCTCTCAAAGACTGGACTCCACACTGGGTATTAAAATTGACACCAAATGTACATTTACAGAGCCTAGGGGGATACACATGCACTATATATAAAATCATGCAGAGAACTACATACTTATGTGTAGCTAAGTGGCAGGATTCAATTACAGGTTCAAAAATAACTAAACTAGCTTAAGCAAAAGGGAACTTCACTGTCTCAGAGAATCTAAAGCAGCACTGAAAAGCAAACTAAGAGTAGAGAACCATCTAGGCCAGTGGTTCTCCAGGAAAGGATTTTGTACTACCCCTTACCCCTGAGGCATTTAGCAATGTCTGAAGACATTTCCAGAACTTCTGCAGCATCCAGTCAGGAGAGGCCAGGGAAGGGGATGGACATTCTATGATGCACATTAAAGCCTCCTGCAACAAATGTGGTCCAAAACATCAATATCACTAAGGATGAGAAACCCTGACCTAATTTAGTCTAGTCACTCAGTTGTATCCAATTTGCGACCCCATGAACTGCAGCACACCAGGCCTCCTGTCCATCACCAACTCCCAGAGTCCACCCAAACCCATGTCCATTGAGTCAGTGATGCCATCCAACCATCTCATCCTCTGTCGTCCCCTTCTCCTCCTGCCCTCAATCTTTCCCAGCATCAGGGTCTTTTCAAATGTGTCAGTTCTTCACATCAGGTGGCCAAAGTATTGGAGTTTCAGCTTCAACATCAGTCCTTCCAATGAACACCCAGGACTGATCTCCTTTAGGATGGACTGGTTGGATTTTCTTGCAGTCCAAGGGATTCTCAAGAGTCTTCTCCAACACCACAGTTCAAAAGCATCAATTTTTTGGTGCTCAGCTTTCTTTATAGACCAACTCTCACATCCATACATGACTACTGGAAAAACCATGGCCTTGACTAGACAGACTTTTGTTGACCAAGTAATGTCTCTGCTTTTTAATATGCTGTTTAGGTTGGTCATAACTTTCCTTCCAAGGAGTAAGCATTTTTTTAATTTCATGGCTGCTGTCACCATCTGCAGTGATTTGGGAGACCCCAAAAATAGTCTGCCACTGTTTCCACTGTTTCCCCATCTATTGGCCATGAAGTGATGGGACCATAGGTCATGATCTTAAGTTTTCTGACTGCTGAGTTTTAAGCCAACTTTTTCACTCTCCTCTTTCACTT
>SJYX01002213.1:244139-286922 GCA_006410675.1 Oreotragus oreotragus | reverse complement strand
TTTCCTATTTGGAACCAGTCTGTTGTTCCAGGTTCAGTTCTAACTGTTGCTTCCTGACCTGCGTACAGGTTTCTCAAGAGGCAGGTCAGGTGGTCTGGTGTGCCCTTCTCTTTCAGAATTTTCCATAGTTTATTATGATCCACACAGTCAAAGGCTTTGGCATAGTCAATAAAGCAGAAATAGATGTTTTTATGGAACTCTCCTGCTTTTTCGATGATCCAGCGGATGTTGGCAATTTGATCTCTGGTTCCTCTGCCTTTTCTAAAACCAGCTTGAACATCTGGAAGTTCACGGTTCATGTATTGCTGAAGCCTGGCTTGGAGAATTTTGAGCATTACTTTGCTAGCATGTGAGATGAGTGCAACTGTGCGGTAGTTCGAGCATTCTTTGGCATTGCCTTTCTTTGGGATTGGAATGAAAACTGACCTTTTCCAGTCCTGTGGCCACTGCGAAGTTTTCCAATTTTTTTGACATTATTGAGTGCAGCACTTTCACAGCATCATCTTTCAGGATTTGAAATAGCTCAACTGGAATCCCATCACCTCCACTAGCTTTGCTCATAGTCATGCTTCCTACGGCCCACTTGACTTCACATTCCAGGATGTCTGCTCTAGGTGAGTGATCACACCATAGTGATTATCCGAGTCATGAAGATCTTTTTTGTACAGTTCTTCTGTGTTTTTGCCACCTCAATATCTTCTGCTTCTGTTAGGTCCATGCCATTTCTGTCCTTTATTGAGCCCATCTTTGCATGAAATGTTCCCTTGGTATCTCTAACTTTCTTGAAGAGATCTCTAGTCTCTCCCATTCTATTGTTTTCCTCTGTTTCTTTGCATTGATCGCTAAGGAAGGCTTTCTTATTTCCCCTTGCTATACTACTGATCTAAGTATTTGTTACTATATATTACTATAAGTCGTCTATTGACCAGCAGCTCTGAGCAGCCACTAATAGCAAGTCAGAAATTCAGAACTATGGTCCTAGCTCAAACGACTTAAATCAGAACCTGCCTAAGATCCCAAGTGTCTTAAGCACACTGAAGTTTGAGAAGCACCATCTACTGCTCCAGTTACAACTGCAATCCAGTGATGCCTCTGTCAAACAAGTCTCTCCCGGGGCTTCCCTGGTGGCTCAGTGGTAAAGGATCCACCTGCTAGCACAGGAGTCATGGGCTTGATCCCTGGTCTGGGAGGATTCCACATGCTGTGGAACAACTAGGCCCACGTACCACAACTAGTGAGTCCTGGCATTACAGCTACTGAAGCCTGTAAGCCCTGGAGGCCACACTCCACAAGAAGAGAGGCCACGGCAATAAGAAGCCCATGGACTGCAACTAGCGTAGCCTCTGCTCACCACGACAGATAAGCCTGCACTGAGCAATAAAGACCCAGCACAGCCAAAATACGTCAATAAAGTTATTAAAAAAAAACAAAACAGCAAAATGACGTTTCTTCCTATGTGATTTCCCTTTTCCTGCTGAGGCTGAGGTTCTCTCTCATGCAGGAATCCTGGCTGCTGTGGATTCATGAGACTCCTCACACCTCCTTCCACAGGAGATGAAATGGATCCTTTATTGATGCTGGGCTTATCAAATGATAGGTGATTTTTGTAGCCACAAAGGGAAAGAACTGGGTACCGTAAGAGACCCACTACCTGCACTTAAAATCAGGAAAGCCCACACTGAAAATGTAAGCTGAAATTTCTAAAATTTCAAGACATCAAGACAAATAAAGGTGTCTGTCAAATACTTACTAAGCACCTATTCTGTTCAACACTGTTCTGACCCTGAGAATTTATCAATGAACAGAAACTGGTCCTGATTTTCCCCTTGAGGAAGGGATTGTGTCCTACTGGGCAGAAGCAGACAATCCAGGAAGCAGAGACAACACAGTTATAGAATGTGATGAACGCTAGGAAGTGAAGAAGAAGGAAAGCGTGTGAAGGTAAAGGATGGTGGGGAAGAATGTCTGGGGCAGCAGGGTAAGTATTTTAAGCAGGATTCTCCAGATAAGGTTACCATCTGAACTGAAACCTGAGGGATTAGGAGTCTGCCAGGCACTTGGGGGCAGGGCATTCCCTAATGAGACCTGCAATGAAAAGGTCCAGAGGACAACAAGCGCTTGGCAGGTTCAAGAATGAGGCAGGGTAGAGGAACAGGAAGCGGATGTGTGCAACTGAGAGAGACACAGAGCGGAGCCGACAGATTAAGGGCCAGGTGGTCCTGGTGGTTACATTGATTACAGTGACCGACCTTCAGGCACGAGAGGCGTGCAGACTGGTGCCCAGCCCCCACCCCCGGCTCTGGATTTACCAGAAGTATGACTACTTCACAATATGTGAGGATGGCTTTACAGGCCCATTGCCTGTCTGGATGGGACTGTGACTTAGCAATGTTGTCTTTTTATAGTCTTTAACGGCTACATTTTAAATGATTACATAAGTGTCTGCATTATAGCCTTGATTTTGCCCTTAGTTCTCAAAGCCTAAAATATTTTTCACGTACCCTTTAGAATGCAAATTCGCCCCTGAGCCTGGCCTGCACACAGCAGGAAGTCAGGAGGTGAGGGCCATCACACAGACTAGGTGGACCCCCTAGTTCTGAGGCTGGCAATAGCTGAGGCTCTTCATGCAGTACCTCTTCAAAACAGCATTTGCCTAATTTACAGTTCAAATACAAGCATTTCCCAAGAACACAGTAACTCCAATTCTTGAATTCAAATCTAGATTTCTATGTCCCTAAAACCCATATTATTTCTATCATCCAAACTGCATACAATCAATCTGTTCTCCAAGCCAGCTGTTTTGTTCAATTAATCCGTTCTCCAAGACAGGTATTTTGTTCCAGACATATCTGACACATATAGTTAAGATGGAACTGAATGAATCTATATTATGTTGCTCATCGTATGACCAAAAAAAAAAAAGAAAAGAGGGTGGGAGGATAAGAAAGAGGTGGTGGTTCTTTTGGTGGGTGATACTTAAACCAATTTATCATCCCTCTGTTTACTTCTCCCCTTTTCCCAATTTTCTATAATAAATGTTTCTTTACAATAAGGGAAAAAGACTTTTTTTTTTTATAAAGCAAGCAGATATAATCAGCGTTACCCAGAGTATCTACATTGTACTTTTTAAAGACAGCACTATTTTGACAGCCAAAAAAGACACTTAGGAATATAGCATTACAAATTCAAGATCATGTCTATGAACTTGGCTTGAAAAAAAAAACCCTCCGCAAAAATACAACCTACCATCTGTACAACGTATTCAGAAATGATTAGCATAGTATGAAAAAATAATGCTGGAACAGCAGAATAATTTTTTTTTTAAAGAATGCTTCCTGTTCAGTATTCTTTTCAGATTTCTCCAGGAAGTATAAGCAAAGGCGAGATGGAACATGAGGTCAAGAAGATAGAAAGAGGAAGTTAAATGAAGATGAGAAAGGAAGACTAAATACTCTTTACTGAGGAGCATTTACGTGGCACTGTGTTGTCAATTTCACCAAGTCTGAGAATTTTTGGCTGCCCCGACCAGCCTCAAGACCTGTATAGGGAAGCCTCCCTTCTCTGGCTTCAGGGTTAAGCCTGGGTCCTGTTTAGACAGTTTCAGCCTTTTAAAGCTTTAACGCCATTTCTCTGAAGGCAGGCTCTCCCTCTCGTGTCACTAAAAGTTCACCAGCAGAGCTTGCACACGTGGAGCCCAGAAAAGTGCTTCTCAGATGACTGTGCAGAGCACAAAGGCAGTGTGGATGGTCCACCACTGGCCTCAGGAAGTGGCCTGTGGCCCTGAGCTGGGCCTCTTCATAGACAAGGAAACAGCCTTGCCAAATCCCCTCAAACCCCTGGAGCCTTAGAAAAAATTAGGGCAAGGTCCCCTCCCCTCAAACCAAAGAGCCATTCTGTGCTTCTGGGTGGCAATTCATGAAGTCACACTCAGATTTATAGAAACATATTCTGATGAGGTCAATTTTGAGCCATGCTAGTTTTCGTAAACTGTGTCCCAACCATAAAGGTTCAGTTATTTCCCCCCAAATGAAGAAAACTTCGTATCAAACCCATTCCTGTGAAAGGATATGTACCACACAGGTGCAGTGCCTACCCCCAGGGGACTCAGGAATACCATCCTTTGCATCTGAAAAGCAGGTGGAGTGGGTTCTGCTCTTGTCTTGACAAGGGGCTCTGCAAGATCCCTGCTGAGGACGCAGTCCTATATGGAGGCAAAAGCTGGACCCCTAACAAACAACTTCATCTCGCAGGCGGCCAACAGCTGAATGAACTGGAAGATAATCTCTGCAGATTTTAAAAATGAAGAGGGCTATGGCTGAGCTACCATCAGGTACCTTTTCTCCCTCACATCTGACACCTAGTCCCTCCACCATCAGGGCCGCCAGTGCCCTCTGGTTTGTTTTCCCTGGAACCCTGGCCAGCCAGTCTCTTCCAGGACAGAGGCAGCTGTGCTTATGATCCTTGGTCACCACCTCTATACTCTCTTCAATTTCAGAAGCTGCCTTAATTGGCTGCTGGAGTAGGTCAACGCACTAATGCTGGTGAACAAAGTGTCCCTTCCCTTTAAGGCTGGCTTTCTTCAGTCCACAGACAGCAAAGACAGAAAAATTCACACCTCTGACAATGCTCCTGCCAAGAGGTGTCTCAGGGTTAGATAAGATGGGCGGATGAATGCTAACATGTTTTTCCAGAGACAGCTAGCATGGGATCAGCAAACTCTGTAAGAGGCCCGACCATATATAATCCAGGTTTTGCAGGCCATGGCCTCAGGAGCTACTCAACTCTGCCATTCTAGGGCAAAGGGCATCTATAGACACTATGCAAATGTTCCCATAAGACTATCTGTGGGCACTGAAATTTGAATTTCATGTAATTTGTTAACAAGTCACAAAATACATGCCTATATGGGGATTTCTGACAACATAGAGGGCCAGTACTCCTCACCTCTGTTTTGTTCAAGGGTCAACTGTATTCTTTGGTCTTTTTTTCAACCATATAAAAATGTAAAGGACATTGTTTACTTACAGGTCATACAAAAAGATATAGGCTGTAGTTTGCTGAAACCTGTCTGGGAATGAGACCACTGTCACGTTCAGCATCCTACCCTGGAGAATGCAAAGCACAGAGCCTTGCTCTAGAGGCTTGGTCACACCTTCCCCAAATTCAACCCTTCCAAATCTTCCTCCACTGAGTCCACGTGTCTCCACCTCCCATCATCCTGCCTCATACCTTCAAAGCGACCTCCACCCAAGCTTGAAATGTGACTGATGGGCTTGGAAAGGAGATGCATGTATTATACATACTCTCTGTGTTAACAGGCACCTTCAACTCCCCCAGTACTTTCAGAATAAACTCTGCAAGAGCCCGTGCCTTTCTCTCTCTCCAAACTTATGTGTACTCCTCTCCTAGTCTATGACCCAGTGTGATGTTCAAGTTTTATATGCCAATTTGACTGGGCCACAGGGTACCCTACCCAGACAACTGGCCAAGTAACATCCTGGGTATGTCAGTGAGGGTGTTTTGGAAATGAGATGAGCATTTAAATCACCAGACTGAGGATAGCAGAGTGCTCTCTTTGTTAGGCAGGGGTCTCCAGAGAAACAGAATCTACAATGGCTGGCAGGACTATGAAGGCTGGGGAATTTGAAGATATAAAGTCCGGTCCAAGGGCAGGACAACAATCATGTCCCAGACTCATACCCTTTCATTTTCTCCCCTGCCAATCTGATCAGAAGCCACCAAGAGAATGAGGAAATCAAATAGGTGAGTTGATTCATTCAGCAAATTTCTTACGTACCTGCCAAGAGCTGGGAACAAGAAACAAGCTACCCAGACCTTCAGCAGTGCACACAGTCCAGGAGGAGAGAGTCTGCCTCGAAAAGGAGAATTTGAGCACCCACTGGCTTTACATCATCTTCTACTAGCAAAAATCATTTCACCCTATGACTTACAGCCACTTTTGGCAGGTTCCACCCAGTCAGTGCTTGCTTCCTAGTCCTCACCTCAGCTTGTGAGGAGAGCTCCAACTGAAACAGTGAGCAGAAGAGTGAAAGCAGGTTGTAAACATTCTGATTTGTTTGGGGTTGGTTAGTGATGAAGCTGACAAGCTTCTAACTGCTGTGGTCCCACCCATCCCCTGAGCCTCTCTCCTGCTTCACAAACTGCAAGAGAAAGAACATCTTTAATTTAAGTAGAACAATCTGATCTCAGGGCATGCTACAACTTAATTGAAGATAAAATAACCTGTCAGCCCTAGTTATGTGAGTTTCTCTCCCTCCACCCGAGAGTTCCCCAATAAGGCCAGACACAGTAATCTGAAACTGTATAACTCTGGGATCTGGGCCCTGGGAAATCTTCCTTTGCTAGAACTGCTTCTATTGAGGGAAATTCAGACCCTAAAAGAGCTTCAGGCCTGTGTGTGCCTGGGATAGAATCCTGCTCACCTCATTCTTTACTGGAGAACATGGATGGGATTGGACTGTGAAATGTGTCCATTTCCTGTATAACAATTTTCCTTCTAAGAAGGAAGATCCCTCTACCCGCTCTACTGAAAGAGGCTTAATCCTTTCACTTTTCCAGTGTGAATTTCATGCTACAAAGACTCTAAGTTTGGGAAAAAAACAGGCATTTTATACCTGCCCAAACTTTCTATTCACATAGGCAAACAGGAGTTATCATTGGCAATGCTTCCTGAGATCTCTTGAAAAAGATCCTGGATCTAATGGCTAACTTAGATGTGGGCACTTTCCCTTTGACTTTAATTTTCTTCACAAAGCAGCACCTTGAGGTGCAAACTTCAAAACAGCAACGAGGGCAAAACTGCAAGCATTATTTTCCTAGCTCCAGACACTGTCATGCAGGCTGTCTATTTTTCAGCTCTCTGACATAATGTTGGGGTGCTATGTCTGTCATATGACAGTAAGTAAACCAAGTATGTGGGTCACACTCTAACATGGTTAAGGGCTGGCCAGTGAAGCTGGAGCTGCTTTTGATCCAACAGAATGACATTTTCCAGCCCTGCATTTTTACAAGGCAATATGGTTCAGTTTGTATTGAAGTTCTTTTTATACAATACTTCTTTATTTGATTCAAAGTACGTATTCGTGAGCTATTGCTGAAAGTCACAAAGGGAAGGAGGGCATTAATCGATCTTACATCTCCTAAAGCTTTATTTCCACAAAACACGGGTAAGAGCTAGAAATGAAGGAATGTCTCCATTTGCCTGAAAACCTCCAGCATGGCTTTCTAATAAGTATGGCTACAAGGTAAAAGCATTTCTCGGCATTCGACTCAGGAAGCCTCCCACAGCTGCTAAGATTAGCTTTCTCGAAGGACTTGTCCCTCTCTCAACTGCATGAAGGAGAAATACAACGGTCTCACAGCATGATTCCAACTATACTTTATTCCCTGAACTTACACTTTGGCTTTCTTTAGGATAGAGCTCTTTAAAGTCTAACAATGGCAATGTCATGAGTATTCTTTTTTTGTCATGAATATTCTTATTGAAAAATTGCTGTACTTTGCATCAACTCCTGAACTCACTACTAGTCTGTCAAAGAATGCAGGGTCACAAAAGCTGGTTCATGTGACAAAAATGTCTATCTATCCTGACAATCAGAACAGACTGGCATTTTCAAAAGTATAATTTATTAAGTGAGGCATAACAAGTTTTCTCTGAGCAAATAAGTACAAGAATAAGTACAAGACATTCAGAGTGAAACAGAAGTTAACTGGGATGTTCCTCTGCCGAATTTCCCAGAGTCTTTACTATTTAGACGGGTGTTCTAAATCTTTCATGTTTTACCACTGAATCTTCCTCATACAGCGTCATGTTCTACAGGGCTAGCGTTCCATGGCACAAACTTTTGCAATCTCTGAAACTGGTCACTTAAAAGTGTCAGGAATATTCTACTATCTTTTCTATCACACATATACACTCTTCACTATTTCCCATTTTCTAGGAGGATATTTTGCACAATCTAAAACATAGTGTCACAATACAGAAAAGCACAGGATGATGAAAGTGCTCCAAAATGCTCCCTAGCATTATTACTCATATTTCCCACTTGGCTGAGATTTGGGGCAATGCTGGTACAGGCCCCTTCTCCACGACGCACGATGGTTTGAAAAAAGTATGAATGAACAAAACGGCGGGCTGCACGGTGTGACTGCCCCATCTGTCAGCCGTGCATTTGGTAAGTCTTCTCCTGTCACTATATATATTCAGAAACAATGACAAATGTAGTTTCTCCAGGCAAACGAAATGGAGGTGCAAATTAGAATCACACCTCCAGTCTCATTTTGGTATCACTTCTTGTCTGGATAAACAACACGTACTCTCACTTCCCTACTCACGGCAAGTAGCCACTGTTAACACTTGCATTAGGGATCAGTCACAACAAATTACAGTTAAGTTTCACACTGCACTGCAGGAGGTGGCCCGGGCCCCGGGGGAGCACCTAGTTAAGCTAGGCCCGTTACCAATTTTGAGGCTGAAAAGGCTCTGGTGCCTCAGCCACATGAAGTGGTTAAAATTCTAGTATTCTTAAGTGCTATCTTAATATTTCTGTGTAGTAGTTTATTATTCTCTGTGGAGAGCAGCCGTGGGTAGCAGCAAAAAGGGTGATTTTAATCACCAACCATTTTCAACAACACAAGAGATCAGTAGTACTCAACTGTGAAAGCTGTATTATAATGGGAAACTGCCTAGATGGATGAAAAACACAAACAGATTTCACGTCAAGATAATTATGTTGGAAACAAAACTTTCAGGATATGGACAGTATCTACAGACACTGAGCCAAACAGAAAAGTCTACGGGGAGGATGGGCAAGAGACAGCCCACAGGAATCTGCGTTGTCTATTGCCTGAACTGAGGAAAACAGGATTTTGTAACTCAGAGCCTAAAACAGCCAATTTATTAGTTACTCAAGTACAGCAAAAGAGAATTTATGCAATGAAGAAAACATAAAGAAAAATAAAATCTTTAAAAAAAAAACCTTTAAGAATCAGCATTACCACATATAAATGTAAAAAATAGCTGTTAAATGTTACTTAAATTCAGATGAGCCTATCATTATCAGACTGACCAAATTTTTAGGCATATTACTTATCTAGAGCACTGCTGTAAAGTTCCCTGAGTATTCCTAACATTCCAAATTGGGAGGGAGGCATCAGGCCCTTCGACAGAGGGAACCAAATTGATACAATTGAGTAGATTAAAAGGGGGAGGGGTCTGGGGGGCCTATTTTGGATATGCTTTAAACCAAAATAAAACAAAATGGGTTTATGCATATTTATTTATGTTGCAGATATATTTTCCACAAGACTTCCATTGGTTACATGTCAGGTATCTGTTAGTTCTTCTAAAAATACAGGAAAATGATCAGAATCCATCATTTGGCCATACATACCCTCATTCGTACACCTTGGGACATCCATTAGTACAGGTGTCCTCTTTTAGTTACAAGAAATCATTACATGACGTGTGACATGCCCCCTATAAACCAATATCCACACGGCCATTAGCAGCAGCACTCAGTAATGCCAGCTGTCATGTACCAAACATCACACTAAGTACAGGATACATGTAACCTAACTTACCCTTCATTAACACATCTGTTTTACACAGGAGGTCACTGAGGCTCAAAGGATGAAATAATTACTCCAGGTAACAGAACCAGTAAGTGCTACAGTATAGATCTGATTCCAGTCTGTTGGACTCTAGTAAGCATGAGTAAATCTTTACTGAGAAAGTACCAGGTACAGAAGGAAAACAGACCTGAGAAAATCAAGACATATGTTGTCAGTGAGGTTAAAGCTTAGTGGAGCCAGAAGTGAGAATCAGCTACAAAGATACCCTATAACAGATTTCAGGCTAAGGGCAGAAGATGTGGGAAGGTGGCTTTTGAAGTGAAGCTTACGAAGAGAAAAAAGTTCTCTTTTCTTACTTTCTTCCAGGCTCATTGGTATTTGATTAACTAGGACAAGGGCATTTAAGGTAAAGGAAAAATATAGGGAGAAAATACAAAAAATGAAGCTCAAATATTTATGAAATTGTAAACTATCCAGGTTGGCAAAAGAACATAAGGATAAGAAAGGAGGTATAAGGTGAGACTGGGAAAGTACTGGGCCGTTGCACAAAGGAGATCTGCTTCAGAGTTGTGTTGAAATCCCCTGTATCATGGCCATGTTCCATCATCCACCCTGGTGCTTTCTTGCAAGCCTCTTCTTCCATTTCCACAGACACTGTCTCTTCCTCTCACCTGGCCTAAAGCAAAGGCCACTTAGTCCTTTTCTACCTCCCTTGAATTCTCGTTCAATTACAGGTCAAATTCTGTCACTATTCCTTATCTGCAGCCATGAAATTAAAATATGTTTACTCCTTGGAAGAAAAGCTATGACAAACCTAAACAGCATATTAAAAAGCAGAGACATTACTTTGCAGACAAAGGTCTGTCTAGTCAAAGCTATAATTTTTCCAGTAGTCACGTATGGATGTGAGAGTTGGCTGAGTGTTGAAGAACTGATACTTTTGAGCTGTGGTGCTAGGGAAGACTCTTGAGGGTCCCCTGGACAGCAAGGAGATCAAACCAGTTAATCCTAAAGGAAATAAACTCTGAATATTCATTGGATGGACTGCTGTTGAAGCTGAAGCTACAATACTTTGGTCACCTGATGCGAAGAGCCGACTCACTGGAAAAGACCCTGATGCTTGGAAAGAGGGAGAAGGCAATGGCACCCTACTCCAGTACTCTTGCCTGGGAAATCCCATGGACAGAGGAGCCTGGTAGGCTGCAGTCCACAGGGTTACTAAGATCAGACACGACTGTGAGCGACTTCACTTTCACTTTGCACTTTCATGCATTGGAGAAGGAAATGGCAACCCACTTCAGTGTTCTTGCCTAGAGAATCCCAGGGATGGAGGAGCCTGGTGGGCTGCTGTCTATGGGATCGCACAGAGTCGGACACGACCGAAGCAACTTAGCAGCAGCAGCAGCAGCTGGCAAAGACTGAAGGCAGGACGACAAGGGGATGACAGAGGATGAGATGGTCGGATGGCATCACCGACTCCATGGACATGAGTTTCAGCAAACTCCAGCAGACAGCGAGGGATAGACAGAGAAGCCTGGTGTGCTGCAGTCCATGGGGCTGCAAAGAGTTGGACACAACTTAAGTTATTCAACAAGAACAAATTCCTTACCTGGCTGGTTTCACACAGAGGATTCACAGACCACTGCAGTGCCCAACCTGGTCCCAAGCCTCATTTCTTGCTCCATTTCTTGATGCTCTTTTGCATCTGTTCAGTTCAGGGATCTTCCCAAGCAGCTGTTAATGGCTTCGAAAATACATCATTAACTCATCTGCTCCCTTCCCAAACCTGTCTGAATCCCCTGCTTTCCATCTCAATAAATGAGCAACTGAAAATATAGCAAAATTGTTAGCTATCTCACTATCAATCACAACTCTTACCTTTCCCTTACTCTGATTTTGAATATTATTTTCCAAAGCATTCTACAGCCACTAATTCCTGGAGATTTCAGAAATGTATACGACCATCTCTCATTTGCTTCATAGCAACGGTTCAATCAGTCACCTTGCTGCCAATCTTATCTCCCTCCCAATGCTTCATCCATATTTTCCATAGTGATCAAATATAACTGAATCACTTCCCTGCTTAAAACTCTTCAAGGTATCCCACTTGCCCTGCAGGGGTTAAAAACAAACAAACAAAAAACCCTCATCTTTTTAACATGGCTTATAAAATTTATCAAGATCTGGCCCCTGGAACTTCCTTGATGACCCAGTGATTAAGAATCTGCCTTCCAACACAGAGGGTGGGTTCAGCCTGTGGTCAGGGAATGAAGAGCCCACGTGTGGCATTCTGCAACTATACTGAGCCTGTCCATGAGAGAGAAGGCGGAGTGAAAGAGCAAAGAACCCACAGACCACAACTAAGACCTGATGCGGGCCAAAATAAATAAAATTCCCCCCGAAAAAGAGCAGGCCCCTGTTTTTATCTGTAAGACTTGCCTCTCACCTACTCTCCTCTCCCTTGTCCCTATACTCTAGTTAAAATGAACTACTGGAAAGTCCCTAAACTCACATATAGACTTTCTTACCTTTGAACAGGCCAGGCTCTGCACAAGGCAGGCATCTCCCTGCTTCCTCCTGGCACAAGGCAAGCATCTCCCTGCTTCCTCCAGCCTTTCAGTGGCTCAGCTTGTACAGTACTTCTACCAGGAAGACCGATCTGTCTCTGCAAGCCTCGGCGAGGAGCTTCTCCTCTCCTCTCAAGCACCCTCACATTCTGCCCTGCATGTTTCCTTCTGTCTTTCTCACTCATTATCTTAAGCAGCTGTGGGAGATCCTCATTAAATCCCTGCAATCTCATGCATGAAAAAGTGAACCATTTTCTACGTAAAGCTAATACTACTGTATTTGCTGATACGTGTGTATTATTTACTTCACTCATTTTTCACAACTCTTCTTCCAAGTCTGAGGAAAATACTAAAGAAAAAAATATATATATTCACATGACCCTACTATATAAACTCCATTAACATGAGTTAATGGTGCCTAGAAGCTCCGGTACTCTTGCCTGGAAAATCCCATGGACAGAGGAGCCTGGTAGGCTGCAGTCCATGGGGTCGCTAGGAGTCGGACACGACTGAGCGACTTCACTTTCAGTTTTCCCTTTCGTGCTTTGGAGAAGGAAATGGCAACCCGCTCCAGTGTTCTTGCCTGGAGAATCCCAGGGATGATGGAGCCTGATGGGCTGCCATCTATGGGGACACGACTGAAGCGACTTAGCAGCAGCAGAAGCTTATAGTCCACTGGACTAAGATGAGAGAACATATATTCCAGTCTTCGTCCCTCTGTCTCACTACAATTCCTTATTTTCTTCATTTCTCATTCATTCTTCTCTGTTGTTTTGACAGTGAATTTTCTTTGTAAAAACAAGCTCAGGTACCTAAGGTCTACTATGTGCACTTGAGGTTTCCATGTGTTTCCAAGAACGAGATATTTAATTTATGTGAGATAGGTCACTACCCAGTTGTTTGACTCACCCAGTCAAAGAAAATTAAGTCTTAAAACAAATGCTTAAATACACTNGTTTTGACAGTGAATTTTCTTTGTAAAAACAAGCTCAGGTACCTAAGGTCTACTATGTGCACTTGAGGTTTCCATGTGTTTCCAAGAACGAGATATTTAATTTATGTGAGATAGGTCACTACCCAGTTGTTTGACTCACCCAGTCAAAGAAAATTAAGTCTTAAAACAAATGCTTAAATACACTGCCTTTCAATCGTCTAGTAAAGAGGTTAGTATCTCTCCCTACTACATAATCCTGATCACAAATAAAAAAAAGCAAACACTGTGCATGTCGAACAAGGCTTTATCTCTTTAAATTGGGCAGTAAAAGTAGAACGTTCAGATGCGCACAATTACCATCCCTCCCCTTGGAGAATAAAGAGAAAGGAAATGATACACAATAATGTGGGAATATTTGACTGGTATTCACATTCTAGCTTGTAAACAATTTCTAATTCACTTGCCTAGATAGCTAACCATCAGTCTGGATGTAAAGAATTTAAGCCCAACCAAGAAACAGGAAGCATCGGCTTTGTCACAGGCGCGTTTATTTTGGTGGCTCACATCTGCAGCTCTCTGTCTTCAATGTATCCTTTCAGAGCCAAAATGAGGAAGGGAACATAGTTACTGGGCCCAAATCCATCACCGTAATTGTGATGAGCTGCACACCCACAGCATCTTTAGAAGGAAGTTACAGCTTCGTGATAAAGAACTCCAACCCATATGGAAGCAAAATCTAGAAGGAAAGGAACAGTCTATTCAACATGATTGACTTTATTCAGTATAGCTCACGACATCCAGGACCAAGCTGGTCACACTCAGTTTAAAAGCAGCGTGTCTAAGTGGATGTGTTCAGATTGACATTCCAAAGCATCTGGTGTTCTTCTGGGAGTCCAACATCAGCACTGAATCCTCCCGGTGTCATCTTGTGCTGCTGATGAAACTACTTTCAAATAATCAGAACTGTGACTAAACACTGAACACCGCGGAAGTGGAAGGCAAAACTGCCTTTAAAAAAATCTACAAATCCAGAAGTCTACATTTCTCAACATCAGCCTTCACAACTACACGGCATGAATCCAAATCCTTTAAAGGGACAATTGCCCCTTATATACTGAATTCTTGCAGCCTAAAACAGGGTCAACAAACTACAGCCTGCATGCCAAATCTGGCTGGTCGTTTCTTTTTGTAAATAAAGTTTTACTGGGACGCAGCCAGGATTACTCTCTCATGAATTACCCGTGGCTGCTTCTGCACTATAAAGGCAAAGTTAAATAGCTGTGACAAGAGATTGTTGTTGTTCTTTAGCTGCTAAGTCATGTCTGACTCTTTGCAACCCCATCAACTGCAGCATGCCAGGCTTCCCTGTCCTTCAGTGTCTCCCAGAGTTTGTTCAAACTCTTATCCATTGAGTTGGTCTGCAAAGTAACATTACCTGGCTCTTTATGGAAGAAATCTGCTCATCTGTGGTCTAGAGTGATGGGTCACCCACTGATCCTTGCTCTACAAAAATAGGTTCTGGATCAAAATTATTTTGTCCTCATTCTATAATTCCTCACTGAAGAACCAGAACTTGAAGCTTTGGGTTGGCCCAAAGACAGCCCAACCCTCCACTTGGAAGCACTATAGGAACAGGTCCAGGTGGCAACCCTGCAGAGCTGAACACATGCCTGTTTTTCTTCTGCCCATGAGACAGATGGTCCTTAGAGAGGGGAGAAGAATTAGTCCATGAGAGAGAATTCTCCATGCAGCACTAATTTTGGAAATATATCCCTGATCCATCTGGCCAAAGAGGATTCCTCAGGAGTACCTTTGCTATTTGAATCGGTTTAGCATTCAGGAGGGAAACCCTAGGTACCAAGGCTAGAATCTCAGGTATTTGCTCTCTGTCAAAATGTTAGTAATGCATTCCAACACTGCCCCTGAGACAAGATATCTCAAAAAATTTTAAGGGCAGAAGATGATGATAAGGATGAAGACAACAAGAACAGCTAATACTCACCTAGAGGTCCCATTTCAAAGAATTTGTTCACTCCTCTTACAATAAATAATCCCCCGGGGAAGAAAGTAACACCCAGATATTTGTACCATGTGCAGAAAGCAGGAGCAGCAATATTTACTGTCAGATCTGCTACGAGCTGCTCTCCCCTGGACAGAGCAATGCTATTCCTTTCATTCAGTGCTCACTTTTGCTACTGATCTTGTGTTCTAAAGAGTAACAAACCATATATTTGCTATGTTAATCATCCCAGGAAAACTGGGATGATTTTGTTCCCATTTTGTTCCTAATTCTACTCCACAGTGTAGTGTATACGTTATGTTTTTGTCTCCAATTGAGGAAAAGATAAAATTTAGAGCTGACAAAGAAGAAACAAGAGCATTAAGGACAGCAAGTCAAAATGAATTCTTTCCAGCCAGTCTCAGTTGACAGGCTTTTGAAGTCTGATGGACTTAAGTTCACGTCCCAACTCTACCATTTATAATCTTAGGGTCCTCCTCTATGAACAAAAATAGTAACCAGTTTACCTGTGGAGTTATCTCTAGAAGAAGGGAATGAAAATGCATATAAATAGTAACAGTGTCTGCTTCATAGTAAGTTCTTCATATGTACTTAAGTCCTTAATATCTATTAAAGAATCGTTACTGGGCAAAGTTCCTGCTAGTGATTGTTACAAACAGAAACACAAGTGGGCTAGTGAAGAAGTCAGGAGGGGAAGATTTCTTTTTTGACTTTCTTCTAAGCCAAACACTTGGGAGACAAAGGCAAATTCTCAGGAGAAAAGATGGCATTCGCTTTTGCTATTCTTATCATGAGCAATACTGAAGCACTCCCACCTTTTATGTGCTTTGGTTCAAAAACCCTCTGTGAGGCTACTTGTGAGTCTGACACAGCACTCCAACATTACCTCACGAGGGTGTGACATTAAGGGGGAAAAAAGATGCTGCTTCCAGTAACTGGCAGCTCCTGCAGATGATGCTATGTCACATATCTGCCCAGCATTATCTAGGCAGAGTGGGTTACCTGCCCAGCACTATCTAGGCAGAGTGGGTTACCTGCCCAGCATTATCTAGGCAGAGTGGGTTATGAAATAAAGAGCTCCTTTGACAAAAAGAGTGTAAGTAGCTGTTCAGTTTCAGTTCAGTCACTCAATCGTGTCCTACTCTTGGTGACCCCATGAACCGCAGCATGCCAGGCCTCTCTGTCCATCACCAACTCCCCAGAGTGATGCCATCCAACCATCTCATCCTCTGTCATCCCCTTCTCCTCCTGCCCTCTATCTTTCTCAGCATCAGGGTCTTTTCAAATGAGTCAGCTCTTCACATCAGGTGGCCAAAGTATGGGAATTTCAGCTTCAGCATCAGTCCTTCCAATGAATATTTAAGACTGCTATAACATTAGTGAAATATGATCACCCATCCTCATGCAGTAAAGCTCTTAAATTCAGTCTAACAAGATTTTCTTAACAACACACTCTTTGTTTACAAAATCTAACTCAAGTGTTTTTCTAAAACTGTTAACACCTTCTACATGAGATCTCTTGACACATGGACAAAATGCAGGGAACAGAGACAAGGAATAAATAATAAACAGAGGAGCAAGGGTCCATTTCAAGAAACTAGAGATGAAAATGACAAAGGGCTTCTATACATGAAAATCAATACCCGAATCATATCTGGAAGGAAGAAGATAGCCAGGACAGACTCAGCAGCTGCAGTGACTTCCAGCTGCCATTAATCTCACAGAGCTCACCTCTGGGCAACTCCCTGGAAGCAAAGGAAGAATCCAGCTCCTCTCACCAAATGCTTCTCTTTCTCCAAGCTCCACGGGTTTGGGTTACATCTGAGCTCACTTTCACCCATGTCGTGAGCTAATTACAAAGAATCCAGAAATGTGGCAAGGAACTGGGAATACTGTAGGCTGCTTTAACAAACCTTAGCACCATCTGCTGAAATATTAAGATGCTTGTTTTAAAAGCTGACTGCCAGAGAAGGAGGTCACAGCACTGACAGTGGGGGAGTTCTCTTTAATAATTACTTTTTATTTCTCTTTCCTGTACACAGGCAGTAGGGCACTGAGCCAGAGGGGAACAGTTCAGAGATAAAAGACTATCTCTGCTTACCTTCTTCTCCTGGTCTAGCCACCAGCATATCAGAACCTAGAGCGCCTTGGTCATCGAAGGAGGAGAGACCTAGTCAAAAGACTGTGGCATGTTTGTGTATTTCGGTGAACAACAGTTGTCTGGGGACATGTATAGGGATGTCATTAAAATTCCTTTTTTTTTTAGTAACTGGTCAGGAGAGACACATTTAAAGTGCATGTATACTTAAGACAGACACCATATGATTTTATCCTGGCATGATAACCCTTCAGTAAGCCTGACACTCATGGCATTTGGGGCCCCCTTTTTATGCTAGATATTTCTCTCTCAAATAGAACAACAGAAAAAAAGCCTCAGGTTTGTGGACAAAGATCAGGCTGACAGAGTGCTAAGGGGCTTAGGGCAAGGAAAGGAAAGCCTTGTATAATGTACCTTCACTGTTGCAAGACACCCCAACACAATCAATCACACCAGTGGTCAGAACTGGACAACGATAACCTTGGGATTTTGTATCCTCTTAGGAAACGGAAGTATGTGCATATGGTCTCCTCTGAGCAATAACTGTGACAACTAACAGCAATAACCGTGATGGCAGAAGCTTATGGGGCACATCCATTACACATTTATCCTTCCAATATTCTGAGGCAGGTATTGTTATCTCACTGTACAGGGAAGAAAACTGATGCTTACAGAGGGTAGGCAGCCAAGAAATCATCAGCTAGGAATGGGCAGAGATGGCACTGAAGCCAAGCTGTGGACAGGCCTCATGTAGAGGCTGGCTTAAATCAAGAAGCCGCATCATAAGGATATGCTGGTAATGAGGAAGACAGAAATGCTACAAGAGTCCGACGACACGCTTTGTAGCCAAAGCAACTAGGCAGCAAAAGCTCAAGAGTCTTTCCTCTTGAGTCCACGATGACTGGGGACTCAGCCACCCTACCAGCCTGCTTCTCTGCTTTCAACTAACACGTATCCACTCTGTAGGGAAACCCAAGTCACTCCCTGGCTAGCCCACAGCCCACAGCCCGCGTCCTTAGTCACATGCCAGAGGGCTGATTAGGGAGGCCAGCTACAGAAGCAGCTATGGAGGGCTACGGAGGCCTCAGCACGAGTTACAGGAGAGGGGCTAAGAGCACAGCGAGGCCCGTGGCTGCTCCGACAGGACCCTCATTTGGATCCTGCCTCATATTTTTGGCATTTATAGTGATTATCTATATACAAAAAGGGAACAAAAAGATAGCTCCTCAGTCTCAGTAGTCTAGAGTGTACTACTACATAGACAGAGTGTACTGTGTACGTACTATACAGTGTACACTAGAGGGTCACTACAGTGTACTGATTATACAGGTGAAACGATATACAGATGAGGAATTTTCGACCAGTAAGTGCAAGAAGTACCGACAAAGGCAAACTGGTAACTCAGGGAAGGTCCTCCTCCCCTCTTCCCTTTGTGTCGTTTCAATGTCCCGTTCACCAGAACTGAAAGGTGCATGGACTCTGATTTCCACTTCCCAGGAGGCTGGTCCCTTCTCGTCGTTACGTAGAGGGGTGGCTCTGAGTTTCCCTCGACCATCTGTCGTCCCGCGCAAGCCTGAGGGATTCACAGTAGAGCAGGAGGGTCTGCCAGACCTCTCAGGCAGGCTCCTGGGGCAGGGTCCGACAAGTCACTTCCTAAGCTGGGGCTCACCAGACAGAAAGACCAGACCCCCACACGGGATTAGACAGAGCCAGACACACGGACCTGACAGGTCAGAGTGAAAGGGAAGTCACCCCCCAGGAATTAAAACCCACCCCTGCCACATTCCCAACCAAAGTCCCAAATGTTCACGTTGGGCACTGCCTTCAAACTCCAAATGTCTCCCAAGAAGCAAAGAGGCTAAAAATGTTCCTACAGTGAGTAAAACCTCCTTGTCTTGCAAATAAAAACTAATGATGTGAGCAGAAGCCAAAAGATCAACAAACTTTTAAGGTATGTGTCATCAATCACCGGATAGACGATTTTTTAGGACACTGAAAAATTTTTTCCTAAGAAAATTAGGCTCTTACGACATGAGTATTAAATACAATTATAACAGATCCCAACTACTAACGCATTTCATTCAGCTGGTTCCTGGCAGCACACAGCTTCCTGATAGAATCAATTTACAAAGGATGCTGGGATGGGGAGGGCATGGAAGCGAAGAGTGTTTCACAAGCCTTTTTATGAGATGTTACAATCCTGAGACACTCTGCTTTTAACAACTCCTCCAGCCTCTTTGAAATACACTTACAGCAAACAGGGAGGACAGGAGTGAGAAAGCACATGAGGTGACTAGAGAAAGGTCTTGAGTCAACAGGAGGGTCTGATTAAAGGTTCTGCCATTCACTAGCCTTGCTCAATTCAGCAAGTCCTTCAACCTCTGGGTTTCAGATCCTTATCCATCCACCCCCCCCCCCTCCTACCTGTAAATGAGCAATTAGCACCTGCCCCGTCTACATCACAACACATTGAGAATCAAATTAAAACACATACTTAAACTTTGAAATCCTTAGGTTTAGACATTAGATTNACCCCCCCCCCCTCCTACCTGTAAATGAGCAATTAGCACCTGCCCCGTCTACATCACAACACATTGAGAATCAAATTAAAACACATACTTAAACTTTGAAATCCTTAGGTTTAGACATTAGATTTGTTTATAATGACTGCATGGAATCAAATCTCTTTTATCCAGCTTTCAATAAAGTAAGGCACATGTTGAGAATAGGCTCTAGAGTTCACATTCAAAATCAAATGTAAATCTCAGCTCTGCAAATAAATCTGGTAACTGATTTAAGCCTCTGGTTCCTCAGCTGTAAGAACACACAACTCACTTGGCAAAATTGTGAGGTGCATTACACAGTGCTAGGCTGACAGTGGCTACTCCATTAAACACTGGTTTTTCTCCTTCTAATCCTGAGGTCTCAAATAAAACTTCTATGCTTATTTATCAGCTTTGTGTAACATAATAGTATATATGAGATGTATCTCCTCTGGAGAAGGAAATGGCAACCCATTCAGTACTGTTGCTTGGAGAAACTCATGGACAGAGGAGCCTGGTGGGCTATAGTCCATAGAGTCGCAAGGAGTTGGACATGACTGAAGTGACTTAACAGACTTCATATATATATATATATATAATGGATATGAGAAATTATCTTTATATATCTCATATATATGATATATATGATGTAATATAGTAGGTAAATATACATGTCATGTCCAAAATGAATGCCAAACTCATTTATTCCTAGTATGTATTTTCTAGATAATATCCATACAATGTTTTCAGCTCTTACTGTTTCAAAAGCAAAGAAAGTTGAACCAAAAGAAACTTACAGGGTTTTAAAATCCTGACATCTGTCATATAGGAATTTCCCCCTTTAATAGTTTATGTATCTATGAATAAGTAACAGTATAATTAAAGGAATCAGTCACAAACTAAGGGCAAAGGAATAAAACCTCACATACCCAAAGCTTTTCTTTCAAACTTATGCACTTTGCTGAATATCACACCTGCCACAGGCAGTGGAGCAACTTTTTTTTCTTGAAGACATATCAAATACTTAATGTCAACTACAGAAGACAAACAATAGTTTAAACGCTGCAGAGAAAAAAGTTCTCAAGAAAAATATACTTTTGGGATGTGTGTGAATTTTCCAGCACATCTGCTGTTTTAAAATTTCATGACACAAACAAGAGGATACTAAAGCTCTAAGAATACTTCATTATCTTGCAATAAAAATAATGGAAAAGAATCTGAAAAAATCAAAATACATGTGTATAACTGAATCATCTTGCTGAACACCAGAAACACGACGCTGTAAATCAATCATACTTCAGTAAAAAAGAGAAAAATGGAACCAGTATCTTGCTTCCCTGAAGATTAGGCGACATACAAGGGTGGGTAGGAGTCAGTATTTTCTGACTCCTTGGATCAAGAATTGTTTAGTCCTCAAAGGTACTTTTCTCTCAATGGAAAAACATTAAAAAATGCCTTAAAGCAAAGTAGTAGGCGGCCAGCCCTTAGCTTCACAAGAACTTCCCTAGATCAATGTGAAAGGGGAGGCAGGATGGCCATGTCAGCTACTCCTATCTGGTCTGTGTTTGCTATACTTGGCAAGGGAATCAATCAGAATTCTTAGAAGGAAGTGGACTCTTAGAAAAGCTGAGAAATGCAAGATTTCCCCTTTGATGGACAAAGAGGGCAGTGCTTCTGGTCAACCCAATAAATGGTTTACTGGAAACTGTTTGGATGTTATTCTCTTGTTCTATTTATCTTTATATAGAGAAATAGATTTTCCCTTCTCCTAGTGGCCACAGAACAGTTTTCCATCAACCTTAGTCCTCTGCAGGGTAACTTTTCAATAAATAAATGTGGCACTGGTGTGAACTCCATCTTCAGCCCTTGGTAAAAGTTCCTACAATTGGTTGTGCAGTATCTTACAGTCATTGAGTTCAACCACCCAAATGATAATAATACCTGGAACGTGCTAGCACCAGGAATCATCCAAGCAACGCTGCAAGTGTCCAAGGACAGAATGATTTTCATTGTGTGCACCCCAAACCTACCAAGTTAATCTGTGGGCTCAGGGATCTGTGTTTTAACAAGCTCTCAGGTCGATCTTCAGCATGTTCAGGTTTGAGAAACTGACTTAGAGCACTGCATCTTAAACTTTAAAATGCACTTGGATCAACCCAGGAATTCTGCTAAAATACAGATGACAGTTGAGCAGGTTGGGGGTTGAAGATACACCGAGTCTGCATTCTAACCAGTTCCCAGGAGCTGTCAATGACCATATATATTAACACCAGAAGAGCAAGATCTTAGAGAACAGAGCCCAGTATTCTCACTCTGTGTACTGCGATAACAGATTGGCCACCTAGTCAGGGAACCAGGACGGCATGATGCTGAACAAGAAGAGGTAATAATGGGAGGTAAGAGGACCACTCCCTGAAAGATTGTGCATTTTATTTTAGAGCAGCCCACACCTTCCATTTGTATGCACGTCAGTCTAGACAGTGAGTGCTACTGCTGAATGTGTTCCCAGGTACCACTTCACATGACACTGCTCCGTTTCTAAACCACAGCCTGGTACCTGAGGGTTTGCAGTTCTAATTACACAGAGAATGTACATTCATCAAGTCAACTGCTTCTCCTTTACCCAACTTTCTCACCTGCCAAATGAAGGCATTTATAACAATGAATCCACAGACTTGCATACTTCTTACGGGGACAGTAACATGCACGACCGATAGGAAACAGAAAAAACAGTATGGTAAAACAGAAATGGTCGCAACTGTTCCTGAGATAAGAAAGCAGTAAGATAAACGAGTATCTTACCTCCAAAAGAACAAATGCTCTCTCGTCTCTTAAGTCAGAAAAATAAAGATTTAATAGGAACTAGGTTCCGCTAAAGCCTGCAGAACTTCTGATCTCTCGGAGGTGCATGTACAAGACACAAAGAGAGTAACCTGAGTTCCAGTCCACAAATGTCTCCCCTGATCATGCTTTAGTTACCAAATATAGCCTTTATCATCAACCTACCTGGAAAGGGAGAAGTCTCTTTTCCATTTTACTCAGCAATAATGAAAGATGCTGAAACATTTTTATTCCATCAGAGGTCTCTCCATGTCTCAGATTTTCCTCTCTGTAAAATGGGAATAATATTATGTACCTTTTCAGCAGCATCGTGAAACTTAACAATTAACTCATGTGACATGCCCAGACTTATGACTGGGTCAACAGAAGACAATCATCACAACAAGAACAGTTTTATATGATGAGAGTCTCAGGGTGAATCAGAGAGATGTCTGCCCAAATATACCTTAGAACTCCACACTAAAAGTTGTGTACTGAATGCCTCTCCACCAAAATTCATATATTAAAATCTAATCGCTTGAGATTAGCAGAAGCAAATCACTTTATGCGTGCTAAGTCACTTCAGTCGTGTCTGACTTTGTGTGAACCTATGGACTGTAGCTTACCAGGCTCCTCCGCCCATGGGGTTCTCCAGCCAAGAATACTGGAGTGGGAGAGAGCTAACATGCTAGTTCCACCCTGTGAGGTCAGAGTGACAAGCTGGCAGTTTGTAACCTGGAGGAGGACCCTCACCAGAGCCTTGCCATACTGACCCACCCTGATCTCAGACATCCAGCCTCTACAACAATGGGAAATTTCCGTTGTTTATAAGGCTCCAGCCTATGGCATTCAGATACAGCAGCCTGAACTAATATACTATCCTTAACATCCTGATACTCTTATATGACTTTCACTAAGAAAGTTTTGGATTTGGTCAAGAGATGGCATTAGTCAAGCTATAAACTTTAAGCAGAGGACACTGAACCACTCAGAGTAAATCCAAAAAGTATAGTTACTTTCTTCCTATTAACACCATAATATTTCTCTTTAAAAAATGAAAGAGGAGCTTTCCTGGCGGTCCAGTGGTTAAGACTCCAAGCTTCCAATGCAGGGGGTGAGGGAAGTAAGATCCTATATGCCATGCGGCATGGCCAAAAATAAATATATAAATAAATGAAGAGCTGTGATATCTTTTATCTTAAAATGTACACAAAATACTGGGTCACCTTAGACTTCTGAGCAACAGAAACAAAGACATTTCAACTTTCCTTTATATTTCTGTCTTATACACTATTCAGACATGGGACCAGCTTACACACGGGCAAAGACAAAAGAAATTAATTGATCATATTCCTCACATTCACCTAGAAGACTTTTTTACCCAAGGAGGATAGAAACCAGAATGTATAGCAAAAGTTCCTGGTGTACAGATTTGCACTTTCTCCCAGAGCACAGTAATTCCTTTTCCATACTTTTCCTGGGGTCATCATTTTACAATTTGGTATATTTTCAACGTTGATTCATCTGCAAAACAAGAAAACACACCTGAAATGTTCAAGAAACATGGAATAGTATCAGCACTAATTTTCCAAAGGAGAAAATAAATGTAAGAATACACCAAGTCTCACACCAGCCTGAATTCTGAGTAGGCAACAGCTCCTCAAACTTCATTTTTCCATTTTATGTATTCCACAACCCTTTGAGCACTCACGATGCAAGTACAAGGCACCATGGTGGACATATGGGAAATGAAACACCAAGCTGAATCACAGAAAGATCCTACCCTAAGGAATTTCCCAGTCTAAAAAGTGAGCTGAAACACAAAACAAATATATCTTTACATTATAAACTCCACACACAACAACAACAAACAGCTAGACTCTTTTCCAAGAGGGGATGTACTTGTTGCAGTAAAACTAAACTAGCTCATATTAGAGTAAAATCAAGTATTTCCACCACGGCTGCCCACTGACAACCACTGCAGGCGACTGTGTCATTAAGTCGACAGCTCTGAAGGCAGACAGCGAGCTGCTACTCCAGCTCAACAACTGTCCAGCTGAGGCTCTTGGACAAGGTACTCAACCTCTTTAAGTTCCACTGTATCCTTCTGTAAAGTAGGGATCATTAGCGCACCTCTCCTGTGATGTTACTGATATTCTACACGTAGCATGTTGCTTGATCCAAAATCTCATTCAGTTTTCTAGGTGCAAAGCAAAGAGACTGCATCACAGAAGGAAGAATAGGCAGAGTAGGAACACTCGGAATTCCTATACTCTCAATAGCTCATTCCGGTACACTCTAGGCCAGACGTCTTTACCTTGGCTGAAGCCTCTCCTCTATTTTGAAGCTTATCTGGGACTCGCTCTAGAGCCCCTGAATCAGTATCTGAGGTGAGCCTCAAGCATCAGTATTAATAAGCTTCATAGGGGAGTATCATGCATACCTAAGTTTGAGAAGAAACTGTGAAACACAAACTATTTTTGTGTTTCTGATGCTTTATACTTTGAGGCTAACAGAGTCTCCAGTCTTCAAAATCTCAGGATCACTGTCCAAAGTTCTGTCCAGAAATCTTCCTAATGGGGTTCTCAATGATTTATCAGAGACCTCACCCCAGGCTTCCATTCACTGTGATGGAAACGAGAGCATCACAGAGATGCCCTCACTGCTCCGTTCACACGTTCTGGCCAAATCATTTATCCTTGCATTTCCACATCCCTCTCATTGATCTGCATCACCCTTGAGTCCTTAATTAATTTATCCAAGATGATGTTGCCACATTGCTTTCAAACATACTTAAAAGAGTTAACGCTAATGTTTGTGGTGTCCTAGTAGATACTGCCTAGGTTTCCCATGTTTAAAAACATTGTGCGCGTGCATGCATGCTAAGTCTTGTCTGATTCTGTGACCACAGGGACTGTAGCCCTCCAGGTTCCTTTGTCTATAGGATTTCCTAGGCAAGAATACTGGAGTGGGCTGTAATTTCCTCATCGAATCTGCATTTCCTGCTTTAGCAGGTAAGATTCTTAACCACTCAGCCACCTAGAAAGCCCATTAAAATCATGAGTTATTCTTAAAAGTTTGAAGAAACAAGAAAACCACCAGTAATTCATATTACTACAATTATGTAATCTTTGGAAGGGATGAGAGGAGAAAGTCTTGCATTCTGCTTGGAATTTTTTTGTGTTCAATTCAAATCATGGTATTTCAGAAGACCACAGTATCATTTAAGCTGTGAGAGAGATAAAATATTTACAGAAAAATTTCATTAAAATTATTGAACTTTTATTCACCAGTGTTCAGTTCAGTCACTCAGTCATGTCTGACTCTTTGTGACCCCATGGACTGCAGCATTCCAGGCTTCTGTTTCAATTACTGACTCCTGGAGCTTACTCAAACTCATGTTCATCGAGTCAGTGATCCAACCATCTCATCCTCTGTCATACCCTTCTCCTCCCGTCTTCAATCTTCCCCAGCATCGGGTGTTTTCCAATGAGTCAGTTCTTTGCATGAGGTGGCCAAAGTATTGGAGTTTCAGCCTCAACATCAGTCCTACCAATGAAAACCCAGGACTGATCTCCTTTAGGATGGACTGGTTGGATCTCCTTGCTGTCCAAGGGACGATCTCAAGAGTCTTCTCCAACACCACAGTTCAAAAGCATCAATTCTTTGGTACTCAGCTTTCTTTACAGCCCAACTCTCACATCCGTACATGACTACTGGAAAAACCATAGCTATGACTAGACGGACCTTTGTTAGCAAAGTAATGTCTCTGCTTTTTAATATGCTGTCTAGGCTGGTCATAACTTTTATTCCAAAGATCAAGCGTCTTTTAATTTCATGGCTGTAGTCACCATCTGCAGTTATTTTGGATCCCCCCAAAATAAAGTCTGTCACAGATTCCATTGTTTCCCCATCTATTTGCCATGAAGTGATGGGACCGGATGCCATGATCTTCGTTTTCTGAACATTGAGCTTTAAGCCAACTTTTTCCCTCTCCTCTTTCACTTTCATCAAGAGGCTCTTAGTTCTTCTTCGCTTTCTGCCATAAGGGTGGTGTCATCTGCATATCTGACATTATTGGTATTTTTCCCAGCAATGTTGATTCCAGCTTGTGCTTCTTCCAGCCCAGCATTTCTCATGATGTACTCTGCATATAACTTAAATAAGCAAGGTGACAATATACAGCCTTGATGTACTTCTTTCCCGATTGGGAACCAGTCTGTTGTTCCATGTCCAGTTCTAAGTGTTGCTTCTTGACCTGCATACAGAGATCTCAGGAGTGTTCACATCTCTCTTAAGTATATAAAAATTTTTATTGGAAGGGGGCATGATTAAAGAAAAACAACCTACCTGACTTAGTAATAGATCCAAGCTGGCTAATCAAGCAAACTGCCATCTGGTCAATCAACTGCCATTTGAAAGGCTGTTTTTAAAATATCTTCATATAAGTAACTAAACCTCATCAAAATGTAATGACTGCTAATTTAATTTATGCTAGCTAGCAGGAAATAAACTTGCACTGTACATTTTGGATTCCTACTTATAATGCGATTATCAAGCCTCTCCAAGATTCCCAAATAATTTCCCTGAAATAAAGATGAAGTAACATAATCCTGATTCTACTCTACTTTACTGAGTTCTCACTCCAGCCCTGAACTTATTAGAGCAATTCTCCAGCAGCCTTTCAAATAAAGCCAAGTGCATCAACCTGCTTTAGCTCAGTACATGAGCAGTAAAATACGCAAAATACATATTTTTTATTTACACAAAGTAAATGGCCACAGTACAGAAAACCAAGCAGGTTGTTGGCTATCCACCAACCTGTGAGACTATCTACTCTTCCAAAAAGTAACGGAACAGCATTCCCTGCCTCATACATTACTGATATTCATATTTAAAAAAATATATATTGTGAACCTTAAAGCTGTATGATTATTAAATACTGACACACATAAAGACCTTTCCATCAGAAGTATATGCAAAGGCAAAAGTACAGACATAAAAATAGAGAAATAATCCCTTCATTTGGGTTGCTGTTTCTGAAGTGTAAGGCATTTAACTGGAGCCAAGATTTTCTAAGAAGCTAGTCTTTCCTAAAGATGTTATGTCAATGGGCACCAGATTATACCCATGACTCTTCTCACATCCACACAGGCAGATTATCTCACAAAAGCAACAAACAAGGAATAAACATCCCAGGACAAATTCCTGAGAAAATACTGTGTTTTGGGCACAGCATTTGGGGACAAGCCATACCAAGGTTTGCACGATAAAGATACAGAGAGATAGGAATGGGACAGGTTCCTGCCACACGCAGCAGCCACAGTTACTCAGGCTTCTACAAAGCAAGGGGCCTAGGTGACTCTAATCAACACAGCAGGTTCAGGATCCCATTGTAATTTGACTTGGCTTAGGATCACCCAATCGAATTTGCTAGCAGAGTATACTCCAGAAGAATCATCCATTGAAAACAATTCAAATACAGGCTCTAAATGTGCAGAAAGCTTTTTGGGATCTCTGCTGGAGCCTGGAGTATCTAACAGCTGCAACTGTGACTGTTCTAGTTAATTGCTCTCAGCAACAAAAATAAACAATCGCTCCAGGAAGAAGACTGTAACCCGCCAAATATTAATGAATTTTTTAACAGTCAGAAATCTCAAATCTTGGTTTAAAAGCCTCGCAACTAGTTGAAAAAGTCTCAANGGATCTCTGCTGGAGCCTGGAGTATCTAACAGCTGCAACTGTGACTGTTCTAGTTAATTGCTCTCAGCAACAAAAATAAACAATCGCTCCAGGAAGAAGACTGTAACCCGCCAAATATTAATGAATTTTTTAACAGTCAGAAATCTCAAATCTTGGTTTAAAAGCCTCGCAACTAGTTGAAAAAGTCTCAAAGAACAAACAGGGTTGAGGAGGCCCAGAAAGAAAGTCCTTACTTTGTATTTCATCCTCCCCTGTCACCCTCCACTTCTCCCCACAAGAAAAGAAAAAAGGAAAAGTGCCTTGTGTCTGGAAGAATTTAAGCAATCTGAGATATTTTAACTCATATATAACTTTTTAACATATGGGGGAAAAGAGTCGCACTGATTGGAGCTATTTTTAAAGTGCAGCTCTACCATAAAAATAGACATTTACTCATAAGGATGCTTGAATAGAGAACAAGCCCAATCTACATCTCATTGTTAAGAAAGGGGTGAAAAAAGGCTGTCGTACTTGCTGGAGAGCCATTTAGGGTCCGCCTCTGACGTCACGGCAGCATCCAGGTGCACCCTAACAAGCGTTTGTCAGCCTCCTCCATCCTCCGACAAGTGCTCGTCTTCTATCAGCTAGTTCTCCCAGCGCGTGCAATAAGGACTCAGTATATACCCAGACCCTCACAGAAAAGAAGACCCCTGCAATCGAGACCCATGGAAGAAGGAAAAACTACTCATCCACAACCAAGTTCATCATCCTCCTCTCTTCCGAGCCCCTATTCACGAAGGGGGCACAGCCTTCTTCTAAAGGAAGAAAGGACAGAAGCAGCTGACTTCTCAGAATGCTAGGGAATCTGTGTGTTCCCATATAGAGGGAGAAAAAGTAGCTTCACACGTCTCCCCACTCCCCATCCAGGCCCCTGTTGCTTAGCTGAAGTTTGCAAGCAAACTGCACACCTTAAATAGTGGCAAGCAGGCATTTAGGCACCTCCCCACACTGAGACTTGGAGATATTGCTCCAGTTTCTATCCTTCAGTTGGTCTTCAGTCTCTATGAAAACCTGCAAGAACGAGAATGTAATGGGAGTTGTAATGGGAAACCATACAGAATCCTTGATTTTTATAAACCTCCCTGACATGTCAGTAACAATCAATACAATCAAAACCAAGTAACAGCTTTCACGTGCCTTAAACTAAAATCAAAATGGATTATTTTATGCCTGTTGAAAAATTTTTTCCAGTGCTCATGAACAAAACCAGAAAGTAAAACAGCTTTATCTAGAAAAAACCAAACTTTTAAAATCTGAATGTTTAAAACTTTTATGAAGATGAGATATATAATCATAACTTCAAAAAGAAAAGTATCAGAGGGGAAAAAAGGTGATCTTTTTCAGGAAAGAGCTGAGTAATTTCTGACTTGTTACTTTTTGTACTTTATAAACTTTCTACAGTGACCATATTTTAGTGGTTAAAATTATCCACAAGAATGTAAATTATATTGAGTGCACCATAATAAAATAAAAAATGCTCTTACCCGTATTCGACTTCTAAATAGTACCCAAATCCTGCAAGAATCACGAAATCTGATGGCACAAAAGGACACAGGTTACGAAAGTTAATGCAGTGTGAGTTGAGTACCTGCAAAGGGTAGATTTCAAGAGTGAGGAGGACTGGGTTCAAGTGCCACATCCCATGTCAGCAGAAGAACTTTAGAGAACCTTACCTTCTCTGGGTCTGACTGACATCTGAAGAATTAAGGTGAGGTGAGAATTAAGGCACCTCACCACGTGCCTGAGGTGTCCTCCAGCTCAAAACCAGACTGAAGATAGACATAAATTAAATCTTCAGTCCTGAAACAGCAAGGCAACTGGTACAGAGCACAAGCTCAATGTACATTTAATGAAAGAAAGGAAGTTTAAAAAAAAAATGTATTTAAAAAGACAATTCCCCAACCTGTCCACAGTGTGCAACATAGAAGGATCAAGGGCATGTAGAGAGATTGATCTTCTCAGGACTACAGCCCAGAACATGGAAAAAAGTTTGAGCAGCACAACTTAACACCACCATCACATAAAAAACCAACTCACCAGTATTAGGGTAAATTTCAGATAAACTTCTACGAAGTTCTCACCACTCTGCATTTAGCAAAGACAGAAAGTCTGCCTATTCATCTGGTACTCAGGCCATTTAATCTTTGGACAGAAAACATAAGGAGCAATGGACTTGAAGAAGCAAAGAGGCTCTCCTTACGTGATGTATGGGTGTAAAACAGGTACTTCTCAAAGAATAACTCCTGAAAAGCAGAAAGTTCTCTCACCATATATTTGGGTTCATATGGAGAATACAGCAGCAGCCATTCTCAAGAGAGGAAATTCTGCTGAAGATATTTAATACAGTAACAACTGCAACTGCTGCTTCAACATTTATAGCAATAGCTACTTATCCTTCTTGATAAGAAGGTTTTTGGGGTTTTTTTGGTGTGGAAATCTGCATTATTTCTTGTAATTATTACTCCTTGCAACTTGACAAAAGTTACATTCTGAGGAAGGAAAAGACTTAGTACATGCCTGTAAATGTAAGGAGCTCAGGCACTTTCAACAAGGCGCTCAACATGGTACCTCTGGGTCTGGAATGAAAGCTGTGCATCTCCTGGATGTCTGGCTACTTGCATTCATGGGTGGAAACCGCCCTCCCCCATTCTCAGCACAGCTGCTGCACCTTTGTCACGATCCAGCCCATTCCAGAGAACCGAGCTACCTCACCTGCTGTGCTTCATGCCACAGGTGGGCCCCCGGAAGACTGCTGCCAGTTTCTTCACTTCTTCAAGAAGGTTCACAGTAGAGCTAGCTGCTTTCATATCTGAACAAGAAGGATTCTCAGAAGGGGTGCACAATAAAAGTCAGAGTTAGACACAGCATCGAGCTCCAGACAATCGGTGGATCCAAGGGCCCTTCAGGACAAACAGACAAATAAAGCCCTTCTTCGGAAGGGCTGTTTAAATGGGCTGCCTTCCTTTCCTTCAGTTCTTCATTGAAATGCAAGTGTGTGAGTATTAATTGAGCTATCAAAACAACAACAAATAGGTAAAAGGTTGTCAAACTAAAACCTCATCTTGGAAACATCTGAGAAACATTTGGATTTTATAATTTTCCCCTCACAACTGAAGCGACGTAGCAGCAGCAGCACCTCCCACAAAGGTGACACATACGATAGATAAGAGAATAACTACAAATCCAAAGTTTTAGAGTGAACCAGGTACTATGGCATTAGAAACAGTGTAAACACTAAAGAAAGATCACTTTATCATCTTAAATTAGTTTGATAAGAATACACTAAGTAAGAGAAAGAGATTGGTCCAGTTCTAATACTGGGGATGTTTAGCTTCTTTGGGTCTTTTTTGCATACACTGAGCAACATGCTCCAAATATATATGCCTTTTTTTAAACGAAGTCAAATCCTTACTAGCTAGTTCTACGCAAGTCCAAAAATTACATATAATCACAGTGTTACAGTAGAAATGGGCAAAGTAATGAGAACAAAATTTCGATGTTTACATACTTTGTATTTCATCTATGGACTTTAATTTCTGATTAATCTGAGATTTAACTAGTCGTGGACACAAAAATGTTTAATAAGCTCATAGGTCTGTATTAAATATAACTTGTGAAGTGAAAGTCGCTCAGTAGCGTCCTTTCTTTGGGACCCCACGGACTATACAGTCCATGGAATTCTCCAGGCCAGAATACTGGAGTGGGTAGCCTTTCCCTTCTCCAGCAGATCTTCCCAACCCAGGGATCAAACCCAGGTCTCCCGCATTGCAGGCAGATTCTTTACCAGCTGAGCCACAAGGAAAGCCCAAGAATACTGGAGTTGGTAGCCTATCCCTTCTCCAGTGGATCTCCCCGACCAGGAGTCGAACCAGGGTCTCCTGCATTGCAGGCGGGTTCTTTACCAACTGAGCTATCGGGGAAGCTGAGAAAATGTCACACATGGACAGAAGCTCATCTACATGTCGTTGGTCAGTGTTCTCTTGAATTCCCTTCCCCATTCTCTTTCAAATCCCCCTTAATGATGCACATTTCTGTGTGGCAGCCCACTCCCACCCCACTAACTATCCTCCCCCAGCACACACACACACACACACGTCACACCCGTCCTCCTTTTCTTTTTAATGTACTCTGTGCACAGCATTCTTGAATGTTTTTGTACTGCATAGTTACTTGTGGATGTGGACAAATCTTCAGGAGAACAAGATAGGCTGGGTAAGGAGAGGCCAGTCTTCCAAATGGGTTCACGCTTGATGCCTATATGGTATTTGAAAATTTAACATTCATGAGTATTTCTGGGGGTTAGTATCAACTACTTCCTCTTAATCTAAACCTTTAGTTTTTTAAACTAAAAGTAGTAGTAGTATAAATGAGCTTGAGACCCTAAGACTGTGACATGTCTTCATTCAAAGTAGAATAATGCTAGTCTGCACACTTTGAATATTCAAGGTTATTTTACTATATGAATGCTGTGCAAATTGTCACTCCATATATATGTTTAGAGAGAGCAAGGCAGTCCAGTCAATTCCTCTATCAACCCAACTATTCATATAGGCAGTATCTTTATTGTATAACTTTCATTTTGCTTCAGAAAGGAAAGAGATGATTTCATGGATAGGAGAACATCTCATTTAGTAAACTAAATGATACTGATATTGGGCTGAAAATTACACAAGTGAGTTAATCAATCCAAAGCAGGAAAAGCAGGGCCTCTGAGAAGGACAGAGCAGATCCCCTCTTGTGAGTTGTAAAGGGTTTGCAACAACTCCAGCAATTTAGCTGGATGCCTGCCTCTCAGCTGCCATGGCTCTTACAACACTGCAGCCTCGCAGGGTGGCTTGCCTGTTCTCATTTCTAAGTGACAGTTTCCAAGAAGGTTAGGAGCCATGTATTGCTCCTTTTTACAGACCCAGTACACAGTATAAGTATGCAGATAATCAACAAACTTATGCTGAGCAACCAAAAATACTGTTTACTTCTATGAACCAGAACACTGGAAGGGTTCATTTCAGCAACCCCACATCAACAGGCTGTCTATATTAATAGTGTAGATGTTTTAATCCTTTCAGCTTGAAAGGAGTGGAGACCAGTTTTGGAAGTCTTCAGAGAAAGAATATAAAAAACAGTAAAGAAAAAAAAAGGAACCACTTACTGAAATAACTGAGGCTAAAAATGCTCTTCACAACAGTAATAAATTGTTATGATTTTAGCAATATTTTTCTCTTCTTCTACCATTTGAGGATCCTATATGGTAACCGATGCAAATAGGATCAAAATCTTTTCTCTCTCTTTTTTTGTATCTTCTACCTACAAGGGAAACACGTATTGTCCTGGAACTACATTAAAATTTCAACATATTATTAATGTGTATGCATTTTATTTCTAGGTAATCCTTTCAATAAAAGTTACAAGTGTGTACTACATTTTGAACAGCTTAAAAAGTAGGCTAGGACACTTGCAATCTATTTTTTAATAGTAAGGTTAAATTGCTAATACATTTCCTCAAATCAGATTATAATAATGTAAAATGATGTTAAGATTAAAAATTTTTATCAGCTACTCTAACACTGGATTTATGACACCCTGGATGATTTGAAAGCAGAAGGTGAGAGGGGATTCTAAGAAAAAAATATTTTTCCTCAAGCACACCAAGTAGAGTCACAAAACTTATACTGAGAATTTCCCCCTATCTGTTCAAATATAAAAGAACTGCTGACATGCAAACCAGTCAAAATACTGATAACCATGCAAGAGGAGAGAGGTGAGGGAAGGCTGTTCCAACATCACAAAATTAGAGTATTAAATTCATATAATAAAAAAGAGAGTATGGAGATTTGAGATTAATTGCATGTTGGAAGAAAAGGAATTGTCTTGTCACTCAGCTAAGCTCTTGACTACCAAGTTGTGAATTCAGGACAATTACTTTTAGACTGGCTTTTTACCAAAAAAGCTGACAGATACAATCAAATTAAAAGAAGCCATTTAGTACACTTTGGTTAAAAAAAAAAAGAAGAAGAAGAAAGTACTTCATTATCATATTCTACAGAAGTAGAGTCTTTATACAAAAGATGAGCAAGACACCTTTTTTCTTCCTCCAGAGATCTCTTAAGGATGTGTTACCACTATTGAATATATACGTGAAACCACTGGCAGTTCATGATATGTACACATATACTATATATATATATGTACACATCAACCTAACTTAATGGAGTTTCTCTGATTTTACAGTGAGTCTGACAGTCTGGCACTAGCAACAAAAGTAAGTTTCACTAAACAACAGCTGATGCTATGGGTGAATTAAATCTTGTCAGTGGCAGCAGAGTAAGTTATCTTCCTTCTTTTTGGTTTTCTTTAGCTCAAGTAAATGTGTGAGGACAATTTTTTTTTTAAGTTATTAAGTCAGAGGTATAGAATGATGTCAGCATCCAATTACTTTACAACTAGCCAATGAAAGCATATATCCTTCTACGAATGACTCATGAAGTAATATTTGAAAAATAATAAGAAGCTGTCATTGAAAGAAAAATTTTTGCATGTTCTACTTCACGTAAGCTTTTTGGAATCTGTTCAATAACACTGTTTTCAATGAGAGCTCTGAGGTAACCTCTTTTAGCTCAAGAGAGCAAGTTTATTAGACTGAGCACAGGAGCCCCCAAAAATGTATAAAGACCTACTCACCACACTGTTCTTTCCCTTCAACTTTGTTTATTGATGTACTGAACATGAAAAAGTACAAAGAATCCAAACACAAAAGAAAACATGTACAGCCTCTTAAATACTCAACAGAATATATTTTCTATTCCAACAGATGTGAATTAAGTCATACTGTACAACTTCAAATAAATACCAGCCTTACATTTTATTAAGTGCTCTGATAAACACTGTGAAGTGAAGCACAATTTGCATGCCCTCTCATCAATGCCTTGGTTTGCTACAGTAGTATAGGAAAGAAGCATGTAGCTGCTGTTTTCCCGTGAGGGGAAACCTTATTTTTTTTTAAGTATATACATGTATTTTGTTTTTTAGTTTTTTTTTTTTTTATACACATCAACCTAACTTAATGGAGTTTCTCTGATTTTACAGTGAGTCTGACAGTCTGGCACTAGCAACAAAAGTAAGTTTCACTAAACAACAGCTGATGCTATGGGTGAATTAAATCTTGTCAGTGGCAGCAGAGTAAGTTATCTTCCTTCTTTTTGGTTTTCTTTAGCTCAAGTAAATGTGTGAGGACAATTTTTTTTTTAAGTTATTAAGTCAGAGGTATAGAATGATGTCAGCATCCAATTACTTTACAACTAGCCAATGAAAGCATATATCCTTCTACGAATGACTCATGAAGTAATATTTGAAAAATAGTAAGAAGCTGTCATTGAAAGAAAAATTTTTGCATGTTCTACTTCACGTAAGCTTTTTGGAATCTGTTCAATAACACTGTTTTCAATGAGAGCTCTGAGGTAACCTCTTTTAGCTCAAGAGAGCAAGTTTATTAGACTGAGCACAGGAGCCCCCAAAAATGTATAAAGACCTACTCACCACACTGTTCTTTCCCTTCAACTTTGTTTATTGATGTACTGAACATGAAAAAGTACAAAGAATCCAAACACAAAAGAAAACATGTACAGCCTCTTAAATACTCAACAGAATATATTTTCTATTCCAACAGATGTGAATTAAGTCATACTGTACAACTTCAAATAAATACCAGCCTTACATTTTATTAAGTGCTCTGATAAACACTGTGAAGTGAAGCACAATTTGCATGCCCTCTCATCAATGCCTTGGTTTGCTACAGTAGTATAGGAAAGAAGCATGTAGCTGCTGTTTTCCCGTGAGGGGAAACCTTATTTTTTTTTAAGTATATACATGTATTTTGTTTTTTAGTTTTTTTTTTTTTTAAACGCAGGTTAACTCTGACGATCTAAATGCACCTAAGGATATGAGAAAGTGCTAAGCCAATTGATTTCTGAATAGCATTGAGTGGGTCAGCATGAAAACTCGCTTATTCACTTTAGCACGCGCCTCACAGTATATGTACTGTACTATACTGAAAAATTTTATAACTACAATTTTAAATAATAAAAAATAAAACAACGCAACCGCAAAGATAATGTACAACTATGTTATGCATAGCACATTGCCTGTTCTAAGGGGAAGCATGTGAGCATCTCAGTTTATACAAAAAGCAGGACGTAACTATATAGTTCTCAGTGCATCCTGATGAAGGCATTTTTACCTTCAGCTTTTTTGAAAATTTATTATAAGCTAGATGCTAATCAGAAAATATTTTGTATTTTTTAAAATTTCTTTCATACATGGTAAAGACTTATTTTATTATTTCCCCAAATAGTGGTTTAAGCATCATACAAAGTTAAATTTCAATAGCATACAGATATTTATGATTTTTGTATGAAAAATGTAAGGAAATTTGTTCAAAACCTATGGTTATACTCATTTTTTTTTTTACCACAAACATATTTATAAACGAAAATGTAGCATCACCATAAACAGCAGAAGCTAGACTATCTACAGACAAAATTAGCAACAAATCTGATGCACTGTAAATTCAAGTCCTCAGGACAACAAAAGTGATTAAGCAAGACCTCAAGTAACAATGTTAATGCCATTTACAAAGGAAAAAACTGATACAAAAACATTGAAAACCTGAACATCACTCGGCATGTAAGGGAAAAAAAAAAATCAAATTAGCCGAAAGGTTCATAAACACAAGGTCTTATTTACATTACACAAAGCTCAGGTGTTAGCCTTGAACGTAACTTTCAAAATACCTTCAAATATATCCAACTCAGATCACTTTTGCCGATTTGCTGCAGTACAAATCATGTGCAACATCTTTTTTTCCTTAAGACAAAACAATTCTTCAAACAATACTGCAAGTACATCACTAAACACCATGAGCTCTATCTGAAGGGATTTCTTTAGGAAGAACAGATTTTTTTTTCCCCCATCTCTTGGTAATTTAAATTTCTTGCCTGCTCTTATATATTCTTTTGTAAATTTTTTTTATTTGTTTCAAAATCACAAATCAATGTGAGCCACCTATCAGGTAATAACCAGGATGATCAGACGCTACACTGGTGATTACAAAAACGAAACCAGCAGTGTTTCCCCACTGATTCTACTCCTTTCATACAAAGATCTCAAAAGTATTTTCTACATCATAAATCTTTCTAAATTTTCCAACCACTGCAAATTCCTGGTAAATTTTAAAAGCTCACTAGGTGTCATATGAAGAGATTTCTCAAAGTATTCAAGTCAAAATATTTGTTCCAGGACCAGTAAAAAGTTTCTCCAAATTTTCTTTTTTATAAAAATAGATGCTTTTTTTAAACCCACATCAAAGAGGCTCTTATCTCTTTGGCAAGGTACTGCTTTACGAAAAGTTCTCCAGTATTCTTACAATAAGCGTTTATAATGTAGCCCCCCCTTCCCCAACCCAAATCATAATTACAAAATAAATACTGTTTTTAACTTCATAAATAAAAATGTAAACTTCAAAATACTTTTCTTAGACATAACAGCAATGCTTTAAATGTAAACCAAACACAAAGCTAATCAGAAAAAGAAAAAAAGTGGGGGGGGGAAGGACACAACCAACTGAAGAATTACAACACAAAGCCTCAATATTTACTCACAGGTTCAAGGCAGTTATGTAAAAAGAAAAGAAATGTCTTCCCTTAGCTGAAACACTTTAAAAGGTCCACCTTCTTCAAAGAAGGCAATAAAATGCAATGTGACAGGTAAAAACCCTGTACCTCTTGTCCATATTCAAACATAAAAGATATTTTAAGAAGTTTTAATTCAAATACTAGCAATAAAAAATCTCACATATTTCTTAGGATGCTAAGTAGTCGTTTTATCCCCATCTCAACACTGACTTACAAAGACATTTACTAATGTATAAAGTTTCTCTTAACTTGCCTTTGTTGTATAGTTTTCATATATAAATGGACTGAGGACAAGAGCTCATTAGGCTTTGTGCGTTTTGTTTGTCTTAAAGGAGACCTGCAGTACTCTGTCTCCCAGACGGTATCCATTGAGGCTAGCTATCGCCATGGCAGCCTCATCATAGTTTGTCATAGTCACAAATCCAAAACCTTTGCATTTATTGGTGTTAAAGTCACGGATGACCTTCACGTTGGTGACAGCTCCAAAAGGCCCAAACATTTGCCACAGGATACTCTCATCTGCATCAGGAGCCAGGTTGTACACAAAAATACACCACCCAGTTCCTGGGTGCCCAGGGATATTAATTCCAGCCAAACTGGTCATTCCATCAATGGTCATTGGAGAAAACCTACTGAACAAAATAGGAAACACACACACAAAAAACAGAAACAGAGGTTGGTTACAGCGATGATTTATTTCTTTCCCCAGCTCCCCTCCCCTCAACAGATACACACAACTATTTGATGTTTCAAACAAAGTCCACGTGTGGCTTGCCGCAGCATGCTATACTATCATGATATTCGTTTAAGTCATGAAATGGCCATTATATGCTGTATTGAATAATACTATCCACAAGAGAAAAAGAAATATATTTGGAGCTGGTTTCACCAACTTAAGCGGATTGGGAGCAGGAAGGACCAACACAGACATAAACATGCTGTAACGCTGCAACACAACAGAAAACAAATAATGAGGTTTTCAAACACCAGGTGGCATCAAGTGGTATAAAAATACTCTTTGAGTCAACCGTGCTTCAATAAACAGCTGTTCATTAGGTTGTACATGCAAAAGAAAACCCAGCACAAACTTATGATGGCTGTCACTCCCCAAATCAAAGAGACTAATCAATTATGGGAAGGGATTATGAGTATCATGAACCTCTATCATTACCTCTTTACTCCATAAGCCATATTGAGCAGATTGTCCAACCTGCAAAACACACATTCAGCAAACTTCAGTTTTTAACTTTTCCCCTTGATGTCCAAGAAAGCTGGGCTCGATACTGCCACCTTCCAAGGGGGGTGTCTATATGTTAACTGTATGAGAAGTCTCAAAATAGTAGCTCTTCTTACATTTCTGAGCAAATGGGAACCACTGCCAAATGACAGTAGCTCTTCCAGTCTCTAGGTCAGTGCAGTGCAGGGAAATCATTGGTCATCTCAGAAAACCCTTTTGAGAGGAAACGTGGGGGCTGTGAAATAGTTAGCATTTGGGTTCTCACCTTTGCAGGGAAGTTCTAAGCACTTCACATACATCTACATAGTCTTTGGTACTGTTTCCACAGTTGCTTCCTAGCATCAGATTAAGGGACTTGCCCAAGGCCAAAGGGTTTAGGAAACAGTGGCACTGACACTCGAATTCTGCAGTTTACACAGAATTTCATAATTTCCCTTAAACCTCCCAAACACAAAAGACTTTCGTTTCTAAAAATCAAAGTGTAACTAGTACAGATAAAAGGAACCTTATACACAACCTCAGCCAAACCTCCCATTTCTCAATATGCTCAACTAAGTCCACAGGACGTAAGACTACAGACTCACTGAGCAATAAAGCAGGGATCAGATCCCAGTCTGATGTTTATTTTGACTGTTCTACAAGAAGTACAGTGCTACTACTCAAGGTGTAAGAGACCAGGTAGATATGTTTCTATTCCCAATTATTTCTGCACATTTGAGTGTTTTGTAAAACTTTTGAAAAGGATCGGAGCTGATGTAATACAAACTACCTTTTTAATGACAGAGAGGAACAAACCCCAATGACAAAGGAGTACCTTGTGGTGTGTGTACCTGTCCCTCCTACTCTCAGGAGCAGGGACAAGTTCATTACTAAGCATGGAGCATAGCCTGGGTCACGACAGGTTTACCATCAATATCTGTTGACTGAATATAAGCAATGAGGCTGCTAACAGCATCCTTAATTATTTAACCCAGGGTAAGAACTATTAGGAAGGCAGGCTGGGGGGCCTGTCTGCACATGCAAGGGAGCAGGCACCTGTGTGGGAAAAGAGGTTGGAGGGTGGGAGGGTTTTGTTTGGTCAAAGATGCCACACCTTTGTACTCCAAAATAAAGGCCACAAATACCAGAAATAGGGATGCAAACAAAATCACCAACCATAAAGTAATGATACAGATAACTTCATAAAAATGCTGGAATGACCAATACAGAGTGCATTTGACATGTGAATGTGGAATGGAGCAGCTTACCGCAGTCTCCTTCCAAAGCACTCAATGACCCTGAAGCAGAGATAACAAAGCAGAGTCGTGTCATCTCTGCACACTAACGGGCACGCTCTGCCACCACCAGCTAGGTCACCAGCCCAAAGTCCAGAGACAGGAAACTCCCGGGAGAGTTTTCAGCACTTTCAAGACAGGGCAGAAACCAGAACTGCCCTAGCAGTGAATTACATGCGTTAAAGGGAGAGATCTCATTTGTCAGTCTCCACCTCAGGATTCTCCAGGCAGAAGACTTCTATACTAGGATCTCTGAGGACTCTCTCAGTGGGCCTCATATTTACCCTACTTGTGAAACCCTATATGACACTGTGATCCTGACCACCGATATCTTTGCTCAACATCCATTTTAGGAAAAACTCAGTCCTATGGAATTCAAGCCCAGTTACTTAGCTCTCTCTCCCCTTCTTGCTCTTCTTGACCCTCCCTCCTCTCCCATCAACAAGGAGAGCTGGGAGGAATACAACACCCAAGAATCAGAACCCCAGCAACGCTGGAAAGCCCTGACTGCATGCAGCTGGACCTGGTGGCTCTCCCTGCTCTCAGCACCCCTACAGGGGCTGGCAGAAGGCCGTGCGAGCCCCAATGGGCCCGCATGCACCCCAAGTCTTGCAGCAGCTAGAAAACTATCAACCAGGTGGTTAGCTGAGACCCAAGGACCACTATCAATCTCCAGAATCATATATTTCTCCTGGGTCTGTCCAGAGATCAGAGACAGATGCCTTTTGTATATATGCTCTTTTAATGACAGAAACCAATTTTTAAGGGAGACTAAGTTAGTGGCCTCCAGAATGGCCCAGGGGGACGTGCCTGATGATGTACAGCAGTGTGGCCAATACACATCAAAGTGTCTGTTAAAAATATACTCTTCATCTTAAAATAATCTTTATTCCTACTGAATCAACACACTGGATCCAACAGCCTCATCAGTCCCAGGCATCACATACTTTCCTGAGGGACAACTTGGCGGTCCTCAAAGGGACAGGAACACAGCCACCTGTCCTTCAGCGTGGACACAATCCACTCACAAATAACACGCTAAGTGGATTTGAAGGATTAGATTGGGAAACCTTGCTGTAACTACAACAACCCTCAAAGGAGAGGTAGATTAAAAGAGATTCCTGCAAATAAACATCAATATCATCATCACCGTCATAATCTGAGTGAGGGTGGCACCTGTAAGGAAAGTTGGAGTAAATAAGAAAAAGGAGAGCTGATTATTTCTGCTGCTCCTAGGATAAGCTACACTGAGGTTAGACAAAACAATCTAACAGGCCTCACATGAAGTCAGTCAAGAAGTGTCAAATGATCAAGATCGTAATTCTATGCCTCTTGCTTCAAAGGTGTATTACTCAATATTTACTGACTACATATGTGAAAAATGAGTCAGCATGATAATTAGCAAAACACTGATATATTGTTTATTTCATCCTTATCTTTATTGTCTATGTTTGATTCAGGTTTATGAATTAATGAATGTACTGGCACAAGCCCCCATGTGCATATAGTTTATGACTATATGCCTCATTTCAGACTACGGGCAATATTTTGAATAGAAACATATTCCCATTTCAAAGCTAGATATTTAAAAGTAGAGAATAAAAAGAAGATATGTGCCTAGTTTCCAAGAAATTCAGCTGACAGACTATGCTGGGGTCTACATGCAGGTAAAGGGAAATGTTGGTCCAAGTCAGAAACAAAAAAATATAAACATATTGTTAATGGGTTAAGAAAATAAAACTCTAAACTCTACAAATAATGGTTCTCAAAACCTCTCTAAAGATCACCAACCAAGACTGCTTTGAAGTTAATCCACAACAAGATCATCAATTCATGTCCTTATCTAATTCCTCCAAAAGAGAAAAAAAATTATTCAGGAGGACTGATACCAGGTTTTCCCCAAAGAAGCTGTGATAGTGCCAGCAGCACACGCCTTAAACGAATCTCAAGTGCTGACTCAGAAGCTCCTTTAAAAACGCTATGGAGAACAGTGTGGAGATTCCTTAAGAAATTGCAAATAGAACTGCCTTATGACCCAGCAATCCCACTGCTGGGCATACACACCGAGGAAACCAGAATAGAAAGAGACACATGTACCCCAATGTTCATTGCAGCACTGTTTATAATAGCCAGGACATGGAAACAACCTAGATGTCCATCAGCGGATGAATGGATAAGAAAGCTGTGGTATATATACACAATGGAGTATTACTCAGCCATTAAAAAGAATACATTTGAATCAGTTCTAATAAGATGGATGAAACTGGA
>SJYX01002213.1:171797-239502 GCA_006410675.1 Oreotragus oreotragus | reverse complement strand
AAAAAAAAAAAAAAAAGTTTACTCACTTAAGATGCCACAGAAGAAACCTACAAGCAGAGCTAAAAAACGACTCTGTGAAATCTCTTTTTCCACAAAGGCAGCTCCATCCATCTCTTCCTCCAGCCCAATCACTACTTCCAACCACCACAGATCAAAGTGGCAGTGTTTCCTTTCTACCAATGCCTTTTAACCGTGCAAAGCTGAAGCAGAGTGAAGTGATCGCCAGGCTCAGCCAACTGGGTACCAAGTCATCCAGTTCCAGATGAAGCCTCATGACAGTAAAACTTTTTCTCCCAAGGCAAAAGCCACCTCAAGTAGGAACTGAACATGATGTTTACAGATAACTTCTCTTTCACAACTCAGGTGAGATAACTGAGGTTTAAAGAAGACATTTGATGGATTTTTATCTTTACTCTCTTCAGCATTCTAAATACCCGAGCCAAAAAAAAAAAAAAAAATGCACGTGATATAAGCTAGAAAACATAAAAATCTTTATTAAGTTAAATTTGTGATTATATTTTTGGTGATTAACTATTATACCCCAGCATGCAAATAATGCACTTGTGATAAAGAAAAGAAACAAAAAAATACTAGCACGGATGTTAGATGGCATTATGGCTGCAGTATACCATATGGCCAAAGAAGGATCTTAAAAATGTTCCAGAAAATAAAAACTACTTATGTATCTGTGCTCTGTTTAACATCTAAAAGTCACCATTCTCCTCACATGCAGATCAAGGATTAAAAAATAATAATAACTAATTTGGTTGGTGTCCCAGTATTAGAATAAAACTTGAAAAATTAGATATTTAACCTGTCTAATGAGATAGAATGTCTTCTTTGTACTAAAAATGCATGGTCATTCCATGGACTATAGAGGTTAGAAAACTACCACCCACAGGCCAAATCCAGACTGCCATCTGTTTCTCTATAGCCCAAGAGCTAAGAATGGTTTTTACATTTTTAAAAGAGTTGTTTTTTTTTGTTTTTTTTTTTAAAGACATGCATCAGATACTGTGACCACAAAGCCTAAAATATTTACTATCTGGGTCTTTACAGGGGTTTGCCAACCTCTAAACTGCAAAGATTAGAAACTTAAAACGGGAAGGTGAATCTATTTATAAAAACATAATGTAACCATATAAGTTATATATCCTTAGTTGTGCACATATTATAAAACCAAGTAACTGAAAGAGCTTGACCTAAAAATTAAAACATGAGGAAAAGACCTTCTCAAGTAAAAAACTAAAAGAGGGAAATCAGAAGCAATGGAAACAATTGTGAAGACCCCCAGTATTCTGCAGGTCAGGGTTTCTCAGCCTCAGCACCACTGACGTTTGGGACCAGATATCCCCTGGTGTTGGGGGGGCTTTACTGTACACTGCAGGATGATGGGCAGCACCCGTGGCCTCCACCCATGAGATGCCAGTCATCCCCATCCAACTGATGCCGACATCAATGTCTCCAGACACTGCCAACACTCCCAGAGGAGCAAAACTATTCCCGATTGAGAACCACTGCCTGCCGTAGGTTACTGAACTTTCGCCCCCACCTTGGATACTCCGCAAAAGACACTATACCCCAAGTAGGCTTTCCCTGTGCCCATAAGAAAAAGAAAGAAAACAACGATAATAGCAACCAGAGATCCTGTCTTACAATAAAAGTGCCGGACAGCGAACCTGAGAGTTCTGGTTTGAGCAGCTGGGCGTAAGAAGTAGACCAGACTTACCTAAAGCGCTGTGCCTGCTGAGCTAGTGGTCCTGGATACCTTCTGTTTGGAGACTGGTACAGCTGGGAAAGGATGGCCTGATTGGTCTTTTGGCTTGGGTTATTAGCAAACTTTACAGTGATTGGCTCTGTGGCACCGGGAGGTTTCTGGCCATTTAGGCCTTTGATAGCTTCTTCTGCCTCAATCCGCTTGTCAAATCGAATAAACCCTACACCCCTTGATATGCCTAAGGTAGATGTGGGTAAGGATTTGGGAAAGAGGGAGTGGAAGGAGACAGGAGGGAGAGAAGAAAGGATACATTAATTTTCCCTTCTCAAGAACATGTTTTCACCCACATGTAACATCTGCCACAAAAATCACACCAGGAGAAAAGCTTCACCTTTGCTTAGTAGCAATTCAGTCTAGCATTACAATGTTGTATTTTTTAAATAGATGAAACGCATTAATTAAATTAATGCACTTTAAAGTCCATTACTACATGCTACCAGTAAGCCAGGAAGAAGAAAGCACACAAGCACATCCATGTTTCTTTTCCCCACCTTCTTCTCTCCCTCTCATGCATTCTTTAACAATGTCAACTGTATGACTGACTTGTACTTTTCAAATTATGCTACTGGACAAACAGTACAGAAAAAAAGGGCACAGGAGCTCTTTCTCTTGGAACGAGGAGAAGAGAACCAAGCATTTGCTAAAAATGCTAAAAAGCTATACTAAAAATATATGCACAGGGGTAGAAAAACATATTTCAGCTACACTTTTAAATAGTAAAATTCTACTTAATTATAAAGGCTACCGACCCTTTGAGAGAAATGCCTGAAGAGGTTTTTCTGGTTCCCTGAAGCTCCCCCACTGCTTTTAACTGACTCTTCTTTATTAGAGAAATAATATTATATGGAGAAAAAGAGGGAAAAGAGGAGGTAAGAATAAAATTAAACAAGACAGAAGTAAAGCCTCAAAGCTTGCTTTCTTTGGCAGCAGTACTTCTGGCTACAGAATGCTATTCCCCCGCTCACGCTCATCCCACCTTGAGAGACCAGAAGAGAGGAAGCAGAAGGATAGCCAAGTACCTGCCCAGCTTTTGAGAAATGGCAGCAAGAAACCCCACTCATTCCATTTAATTAGCTTAACAGACTATTTGGGGTGGCCAGAGCTGGCCGTCATGGGATCAGCAGTTGTAGGGAAAGACTTTCTTGGCAAAACAAATCAGTAGTAGCAGTACTAACTTGGGACTAGCAGCAGGAAAAGCCTAGATGATTCAGAGTATGTCACTGAGGAACAGTGAGAAGCTAAGAAAGACAAGCTAAGAAAAAGCATTAGACTGTTATGGTTTATAGGAACTTTAAAAAAGAATAAAGGTCTGCTTGCTTTATAATCAATACTGTGTAAGTCAAATGGCTCAGAATTTTATTCTAAGGTAGGTCAGGCATTTTTTCCCCATATGCACTTATCTCAGCCTCTATCACTTCACCGTCCCCATTTTTACGCTATACCTGCTGCATGCACATTATTGCACATGCACATACATGCTGCATGCACCTGATGGCTGAATAACAAAATTTCAGGATTTTTTCACTTTAGGTACAGTGGACAATTTCATACTAAAAGGCTAAAGTGTAAAGATGAAATGGTGAAATGACACCAAATCTATCCTTTCCATTATCTATTAAGCATGAATAACCCCTAAAACTTTATTCCTCCAGAAGGAAAGCCTTAGATAGGCAGCGAAACAGCCTCAGTTTAGAATGAGTCACCTAAACCTACGGTCCTCAAACCTGAGCATGCATAAAAACAGCCTAAAGGACTTGGTAAAATGCACACTCTAAGAGTTTTATTCACTAGGTTTTGGGGCCCAAGCCTGCATTTCTAACAAAGTTCCAGGAGGGTGCTTTTGCTGCAAGTACAGAACACACTTGAGAAACACTGACTCAATCAGGAGGTGGCCAGGCAGTCTACCTGTGAGCCTGCACCCTCAGGATGGACCTGCAGCTGAGAAATGGCTTTCTGCATCACAGGTGAAGCCGACTTTTGATTCAGGTCCTCACTGAGAGTGAATGAATTTAAAAGCAAGAATACAAGCAAAACAAAAGGCCTTTTTATTTTCCTCTAAACAAATATATTTGGATTGTTAGGCCTGGACTTCTATTCAACTTCATTTGCCATCTGTGTGTACAATACACTGTGATAGAATGTATGAAAATCATGAAACATAGCTAAGAAGACCACATTTTTATATACCCTCACTGGACTAACTCTCTCCATACAATAAAATCTACAGGCCCCTCTCCCCAGCACATGGATGATGGTAGATACCACTATACTCAGAACTCAAAAGCACGGTGTTCAGACTCTGTAAGAAGCTAATGAACAGCACAGAGATAACAAAGGATGCTTCTGATTAAGTTCAGATCAACTAAATTGATCATCAGATGAAGAATTAAAAAAAAAAACTGGCCTAATTGTATTCTGTGGTCCATCGTTTCTTAAAAAATATAATCACACGTTATAACGCACAACTATTTCCACTGGCACTCTAATTATGAGAGAGAAAGACAACAGGGATAGTGAAGGAGGGAAGACAGAAAGAAGAATCACACAGAAAACAGAAAAACCCATTTTCTTAAAAAAAAAAAAAAAGACTACTCACAAAATCTTAAAGTGACTGCTTTAGTATATGGCACTACAGGTGACTTTTTTCCCCTTCCTTAGCATGCTTCCTTAATTTTAATGTTTTTAAAAGAATACTGCTTTTATAATAGAAAAATATGCCTTTACTTTACTTTAAAGAGCCATATTCAAATCTGTATTGCTAGTTTTTCTTTAACTGAAAGCTTTAGCAGAAGAGCTCCCTTCCACACAGTTTTTAATAAACATATTGGTCTTATTTTGGTTTGGTTAAAAGTAATATGAGATTAAAATTAATTTTTAACACTTAAAATTTCAAACTCTTATGCATGCCTATACAACACAGCATGGACCTGAAAAAGTCTTAACAGCAATTACTAGTGTAGATGTAATGTGATTCTCCCTTGGAGAATTAGCAGCATTAAGCTATGTTTTTCACAAAGAGTAAGACTGTTACTTAATGCTTCATAAGGAGGTTCGGAGCTTTTTTCATGCAGCAGCTTAGAAATGAATATTATTAATTTGTAATAATTATTTATAATAATTTATAGGCAATAACTATAAATTTATTATAAGCTCCAAACCTGCACCTTTGAGGAGGAAATGACTCAAGCTTGCTCACTACAGTATCTATGCTTACCCATGCATATCTATGAACAATCCTAGCAAAAAATTGCATCTTCTGGCCCACAGATATACCTTTGATGTATTCTAGAGGCAAGACTTCTGTATGAGAAGGAAGACTATTTCACTATCTGCCAGTCAGAAAGCAGAGGCTGCCTACTTACCAGTGACCTGGTCAACAAGAATACGAGAAGTAATAATGCGTCCATATTGTGAAAAAAGTTGCTCCAACTCCTTCTGGGTCATTGTTTTTGGAAGTCCACTGACGTATAAATTAGCATCTCTGATGGAAGCTGAACTTGGGCGAGCATAGGAAACCTGGAAAAGAGTAGCGAAATGTACATGCACACTCAGTGACCTTCCTTCCCAAATTAGAAAACGGCCTCAACTTAGCTTTTCCATAAGGAGCATACAACAAAACATTCAAGCATGTCCAGCATGAACTGTTTCATTGCTTTCTGGAGAAACTCTTGACAAGAGAACCACCATTCCCCTGGGTGAAAAGAAGCGCATATCTACCCCAGGTGTGTAAGTGTTCAAAACTGACCAGTGGTACACATAGCAGAGTAGGACTCCTGGTAATAAAGGGGCCAATCTCCTAAACTAGGGATTTAGGCTCAACTGAATGGTCAGGCTTAAGGATTCTAAATTCATCTGACACATTTGTGTGACCTGTTTTGGGGCCTCCCATTTCAGCAGGGGTGGGTGATGGTACAAACTTTCTAAAGAAATTAAATATGCCCTTTTCTGAAATTATTTAGCAATTTCAATTAAACCCTGTATTATTTAAAAAACACACTGTAAATACACATCTTGAAGCAGATTATCATGATAAAAAAAATAGCTATCCTTAAATTCTCAGATGTATGAATGGACTGTATCTCCTGTCATCCTTTGTCTATGTCCACAAATCTCTTCAATCTTGATTAAAAAGGTCTTAAGTCCATCTACTGATTTATTGACTTTACATGCCCTTTCAAAAGGCTTTCCACCTTTGAGATAGAGTGTCTAAACTTCTACCAAGACGAAGACAGAATAAGCCCGTGTGTATTTATCATCAGCACACCTTATATACACTCCAGGAGGGAAGGAGTTAGAGCTGCCCCTCTCATCACTGCATCCTCATCATCTTGGCACATCGCACGTGCTAGAGTATCTGCTGCATAAAGCCAATCTAGTATCCCAGTGGTCCCACAATCTGCTGTGGATCCACAACAGTTCACAAAGCACACAGCAGTCAAGGGAGAGTTCAAGTCACTTAGATCTTGCCCAAATTGTGATCGATACCTCTTTGCCTATAATGTGTCTTTGCCAATTTTAAGTCAGCTCTGAGTCTCATGTGCTATTTTGACCCCATTTCCTTTAGTTTAACAGTAAGCTCTTCTAGACTGACTACAAGGACAGAAACTTCACGGCATACTTCATGGCAGACCACTGACAAAAATGGCCAAATGAGTCTAGCTCTGGGTTTCATTTGGTGGAGTACCATGACAAGTCAACTTCTGCTTATTGATTATAACCATTAGTATCAATCTTTGGGCTTTCATGGTGACTTGGATGGTAAAAAAAAATTTTCCTGCAATGCAGGAAACTTGGGTTCAATCCCTGGGTCGGCAAGATCCCCTGGAGAAGGGAATGAGGGAATGGCTGCCTACTTCAGTATTCTTGCCTAGAGAATTCCATGGACAAAGGAGTCTGGAAGGCTACGGTCCATGGGGTCGCATAGAGTCAGACACTGCTGCTGCTGCTGCTGCTAAGTCACTTCAGTCATGTCCTACCCTGTGCGACCCCACAGATGGCAGCCCATTGGGCTCCGCCATCCCTGGGATTCTCCAGGCAAGAACACTGGAGTGGGTTGCCATTTCCTTCTCCAATGCATGAAAGTGAAAAGTGAAAGTGAAGTCGCTCAGTTGTGTCTGACTCAGCGACCCCATGGACTGCAGCCTACAGGCTCCTCCGTCCACGGGAGTTTCCAGGCAAGAGTACTGGAGCGGGATGCCACTGCCTTCTCCGGAGTCAGACACTACTGAGCATATATATTACACTGCTTTGCCATCTTGGCCACCAGGGAAGCCCCAATATATAAATGATCGCCATAGGTAATCTATATTATTCCTTGGAAGAATCAGTGTTAGTCACTCAGGGATTCAACCATTTCTGTCAATGGTCTGGCAAATGGGGTATGCTGTGAATAATGAAATAATCTCTAATCCACATAAAATTGTTAGCACAGAGCCTAAAAACCCAGGTGACTATACTATAAATATTCACCTCTAAATACATCTAAGAATGCAGGTAAAGACCTAGACCATTAAAGTTGAGAGTAACCTGAGTCCCTTACTGTGCTCCATAATAATTTACTCATGCAGTGACATTCACTGCTTTGAGCATTTCAGAGGAGTGTGGGTGGAGTGTTTTAAAAGTTATCCTAAAATATATTTAGGAAAACGGGTTTATATTTAGTGCTTATGTAAAAGCTTTGAAAACATACTTGGGTCAGTCATGTTATCTACATTTTTTTTTCCTTTCAGTGTCTGGTCTTCAGTTCACACTGCTTCTTCAATTCCAACCTGTACTGACTATATTTTCTTATCCTCTGAATTCTCAATGCTCTAGCATTTATGGCCGTGATCCAGGAGAGACCTCCGAGCTTCCCAGGAATAGTTAATTCTAGAGAGCAAACAACTCCCCTGGGAGCTATCTTTGACATACAAACCAGAGGCCACACCCCATCTCCTTTATCAAATCCTCAGACCAAGCCAATATTCCTCCCACTCTGAATCAGCCTAGGGCCAGGTACCAGACAATCAAGTAGAAAGTGAAAGTGTTAGTCGCTCGGTCCTGTCCCACTCTTTGTAACCTGTGGACAGCAGCCTGCCAGGCCACCCTGTCCATGGGATTTCCCAGAATACTGGAGTGGGTGGCCATACCCTTCTCCAGGGGATCTTCCCGATGCAGGGACTGAACCCTGGTTTCCTGCACTGCAGCCAGATTCTTTACCGTTTGAGCCATTAGGGAAGCCCTACCACCCCTAGAGCCCAGAGCTGAGAACTAGTCAAATCCTCCAGAGCTAAACTCACCCAGTCTACCTGTCCTGTCTTGTCCTTAGCTTTCCACCAGGACCCCCAAAAAGGCCCCAGGGCATGCTCTGCCCTCTCCCCTCTGCCTCCTGGCCATCTCTGGGGCCTGCCCATGTGACCCTGCATGGCATGTTGTGCCTCTTCTTTCTGCAGATCTTAAAGTATAAGTTTCCTCCTTCATAACAATCATTTATGTGTGTCTTATCTGATTACCCAGGTGCATTTTCAGACACAGCTACACTAATAAGGTTCCAACTCTCAATAAAAAACCATCTCAACGCTGTTTTGCACTGACTTTGCCAAAGAGTTGGTTCCTATCACCACAGGCAGGACACAGGTGACTCAATCATACAGAAACTCATGGTGGCAACAGTATTTCCATTTAAATTACACTTCAGGGGCTTAAGGGACCTCACCATTTGGAAAGCATTTTCAGATACAGTATTTTTTGCTTCACAACAACCCTGTGAAGTAGGGAGGGCAAATATCAGTATTTTATAGCTGAGGAAACAGATACAGAAAAGGTAGGTAGGCACTGCTAATGTTATACACAGGTGTTGAACTCTGGATTAAAATTCTGATCTTCTAAACCCTTGTCTTGGGAATTCATCTTTCACTGCCCTATCTTTTCACCTTTTCATACTGTACGGTGACTGCAGCCATGAAATTAAAAGATGCTTGCTCCTTGGAAGAAAAGTTATGACCAACCTAGACAGCATATTAAAAAGCAGAGACATTACTTTGCCAAAAAAGGTCCGTCTAGTCAAAGCTATGGTTTTTCCAGTAGTCATGTATGGATGTGACAGTTAGACTATAAAGAAAGCTGAGCGCCAAAGAATTGATGCTTTTGAACTGTGGTGTTGAAGACTCTTGAGTCCCTTGGACAGCAAGGAGTCAATCCTAAAGGAAATGAGTCCTGAATATTCACTGGAAGGACTGATGCTGAAGCTGAAACTCCAATACTTTGGCCACCTGATATAAAGAACTGACTCACTGGAAAAGACCCTGATGCTGGGAAAGATTGAAGGCAGGAGGAGAAGGGGACGACAGAAGATGAGATGGTTGGATGGCATCACCGACTCAATGGACATGAGTTTGAGTGAACTCCGGGAGTTGGTAATGGACAGGAGGCCTGGTGTGCTGCAGTCCATGGGGTCACAAAGAGTCACATACAACTGAGTGACTGAACTGAGGAAGACTTGCAATCAATGAGAGAAGGACTTGTACTTTGCAGATTCAAATCAGTTTCCAGACCAAATTTCCAGCCAACAATTATCAGCAATTCTTGATTCTGATTTTTTTTTATAGATGTGGAGCTCTAACTGGTGCCTTGCTTTAATTTTTACCTAGAGAACGACTCTGGGCTATCTGAAACTTCAAACTGTTAAGTCTGTCTTTGTGGTTCTTCAAGACTAAAATAACACTCCATGGAGAAGACACATGAGATGGTTTTGTTTTATGGCTATTTCTGTATTAGAAATACTTCAATAGGATGTACCTCCAGCATATGTTCCAGGAGGGTCAAAACAGCTTCCTCCTTCACCAAATGCAAGGTGTTCTCCAATCTGCAATCACTGGATTAAGAGATGGGGTTGGGGTTTTACATTTCACTGCCATTTAAACAGGTGAATATTTAATGCCTGAGGAGCAAGGTTATGAAATGTCAAAACTACTAAGTGAAGGATCTAATTTAAGAGGCAGCCAGAGTCTGCAATTTAAATATTTAAAGATGATACAGAAAGTACAACACTGAACACCAATCTACTCCACAGATAGCATTTCATGTCTCAGGTTTATTCTGGAATTCCTCACAAGTGTGCGAGTGACACTATAAACAAAGACAAGCAATGCTGAAGTTACTTGAAGGGAAAGAAGGGAGACACAAGTACCAGGCAATAAATGCTCTAGTCAATGGCTCCTCAAGCTGTTCTTCCCAAGAGAGACCTGACTGGACAAGAGAGAGACAAAAACAGATTTATCAAAGCAATCAGGCCCTGAAAATGGAATAGTTTGAGACACAGCACATTCCTTGTAATTAAAAACTCATTTCTTCATCAGCATGCAGACACTCAATCATGTCAGACTCTTTGTGACCCCATGGACTGCAGCCTGCCAGGCTCCTCTGTCAATGGGATTTTCCAGGCCAGAATACTGGAGTGGGTAGCCATTCCCTTCTCCAGGGGATCTTGCCAACCCAGGAATTGAACCCGGGTCTCCTACATTGCAAGCAGATTCTTTATCATCTGAGCCATCTTCATCAGCAAATAAAACTAATTATACATTAAACATTCAAGGACAAGTAACACATATACTATGAATGGGCTGTCAAAATACAAGTTAATAAAAATACACAGAACTAAAAAAAATGAAAATATGGACAAGAACTGGTACTTTATTACATGTGCATAATAAAGTTTAAAAGCCCTGTATATCACATTAACAGAAGTATGTCTAAATGCTTCTGTCCGAAAGTACAACTGCTCTCAATTCTCTCCAATTCACCAACAGAAAGATCAGTGACAGTGGACATTAATACCAACAGATTAAAGTGATAAGGACTATAAATGAACAAAGCAATCTCTTCTTTATTAAACTCCAGACATCTGAAAAATTTCCCACTGGCAAGATCACCAGTAAACAATTTCTATCACTTGTCAATTACTGACCCAGGACTACAAACACTAAACCTGAAAAAAATGAGATACATGCCACTTCAGACTTTTGTTTTTTTTTCGGAAAGCTCCATTCTGCAGCTGAAAGGAGTGGACAAGGTCACAGTTATAGCTATTTAAACTGAGAGTTAATTGCTGTTCATATCAAAAAAAAGGAGTCTTGATGAGACTAAGAAAAATGACACTATCGCTAAATAAAAATTAGCTCCAGCTCTGGCAGACAGTAGCAAAGTTCTTGTGAAAGCATCAAGGCATTACAGGCAGGGGGCTACATTGGACCCACCAAGAGCACTCAGAAGCACACAGAAAGATATTAAGTTCTAACCACAAGTCAGGCCATAGACCTCAAAATCCACCAAAAAGGAAGCAGTGTCCTTTGATCTACTTCTAAATACAAAACCCTACCAGGAACAGGTCTCAAATACACACCAGGACATATACATATCAGTCCAAGATTAGGTTTGGCTTAAGAGCAAGCATGTTTCACAGAGGGCTGCAAATGAGTCAACTTGAGAGAGAACAAAGCATACAGAAATAAGTTCACAAGAAATTAAAGATTAGCTCTAGCAAAGGAGCTGGAGCTAAAAGGAATAATCACACCTAACAGGAAGGCTTAGCAAAGGTATTATGGATTAGAGAAGTTGCCTCTAAAAGGTATTCCAAGACAGAGAATGTGGAATATTGCAACAGTGGACAACACACAGAACCTCAAATTTTATTGAATACTGGGTTGGGTGAATGCTTTAGTCTATATAAGATTGTTTTCATTCAAAAGAGACGTTCAGAAATACCGCAAAATATATCTGATCAGGTTATTCCTCTCAGGGGTTCCCGAATGCTTTAAGAATAATTTCAAGTTTCTTAGTTGTTTATGCTTGAGTAGCTAACAGGCAGGAAGGCCAGGGGTCTCCAAATGGAAGAAACAGGCTGCAAGTGTCAGACATTTTTAATCTCTCTCTTAAGCGGCAGGAGGAAACAAACTACTAGTTATTATTTTTTCTCCTTCTCTATACAAATTTAAAGGGGGTTTCTTTTAAAATTCTGTGTTGCCATGACTACACCTGGTTCTACCTGAACTTTTCTCAAACCTTGAGCTAACCAATGCATTTTTCTTATGGAAATCTTTGTCTTAAACTATGTTAATGAACTACGTGTTTACTCTAGACTCCATCTTCAAGTCTGTTCCACTTTAAGACTCAGAATCCACTTCACAAACCAGTATGTTTTCCTGGTAACATTGGTCTCCTCATCTATGTTAATGAAACTCTATGTATTTACTTGGAAACCTGTCTTTCCTCAAGATTCATGTCAATCATTTTATGGCCCAGGACAACTCACCTTGTGTCAATGTTATCTCAAAATGCATGTTGTGGGTGAGGGGCCTGGTGCCAGTCTGAGTTTTGAGACATTTCCTTTCTCTAATTAGCAGACTGCTGGTAGCTATATAACATCTGGCCAAAGACTAGCAGGGGGGCACTCTCTCTGCCCCCTTCTGATGTCTATGTCAGAAGCTGTCTCTATCTCTTTTATACTTTAATAAAACTTTAGCATCTGCCTATAATGCGGAGACCAGGGTTCAATCCATGGGTTGGGAAAATCTCTTGGAGAAGGAAAGGGCAACCCACTCCAGTATTCTAGCCTGGAAAATCCCACGGATAGAGGAGCCTGGTAGACTACAGTCCATGGGGTTGCAAAGAGTCGGACACGACTGAGAGACTTCACTTTCACTTTCTTTATTAAACAAAAGCTCTGATCACTGGCCCTGGACTGAATTCTTCTCTTCCTGAGGACAAGAATCCTGGCATCTTTTGTAGCTCAACAACAACCTTTCACGCTCAGGGTACTGACTACCTATTCTATATGAACACACACAGTCTTCAACAGTTTCCCAAAGCTTCCTGCTCTCACGTCCGCGTGTTAAGGTAAACTGCTCTTTCCACTCATCTAACTTTTCATCACTTCAGACGCTGCATGGGCGTCACCTAGGCCTGAAAATCGCCTCCAGCCATCCCCTCCACTCTAGCGTGAGCTGGTTACCCCTCCACTCTAGTGTGAGCTGGTTACCCCTCCACTCTAGCGTGGGCTGGTTACCCCTCCACTCTAGCGTGAGCTGGTTACCCCTCCACTCTAGCGTGAGCTGGTTACCCCTCACCTGTGCCCACGCTGTATTACATGCCTCGCTCTCCTAAATACTAAGGAAACCAAGACGCACTCATCTGTTACCATGTCGTGACTGACTCAATTCCTTGAAATATGACACCTTGTCTTTACCTTCGCTGTACACTCCAGTATGTACCACACATTCAATGTAATGTGGACGAATGATCTTCACAAATCTACTGTGGATGCTTAATTTTTTAAATATTGTCTAGAAAGTTAGAAAAGGCCATAATCTGCTAATATAACAAAAATTCTATGTTATGGTACTTTGTGCATATAATATTCTAGTTCAGTTGCTCAGTCGTGTCCGACTCTCTGTGATCCCCTGGACTGTAGCATGCCAGGCCTCCCTGTCCATCACCAACTCCCAGAGTTTACTCAAACTCATGTCCATCGAGTCGGTGATGCCATCCAACCACCTCATCCTCTGTCGTCCCCTTCTCCTCCTGCCTTCAGTCTTTCCCAGCATCACGGTCTTTTCCAACGAGTCAATTCTTTGCATGAGGTGGGTAAAATATTAAAGTTTCAGCTTCATCATCAGTTCTTCTGTTAGGGGAGTGTAGTCTCCTCGGTTCTGTCTCGTCACAACAAAGATTTGAAGCGACAAGACATTAAACCCCTCACCGTGTCACAGCTCTTGGACAGACCATGTTATCCTTCTTAGACAGATCAGTTTTATTTAGAGAATAACGGAAAGTATATCCTCATGGCGTGAGGGCATGCCGACCCAAAAGGCATGAAGAGGAGAGAGAGAGAGAAAGAAAGACACAGAGCCTATGTGTGCACAGGAGGGAGAGAGAGAGAGACCCCCAGCCCCCTGGCTCCTCTTTTTATGTTTTTTCCTCCTCCTGGGCCTGCCCTATGTAAATTACGCAAGCCAGGAGTGCTGTATGTTCTACCTGAGGTCCTCACACCTTCCTTTGTTCTATTTTGTGGGCTTTTCCCTTCCTTGTCTTTTAGCCACAGCCATTCTGGACTCCTGTTTCCTATTCTAACTACCTAACATTTCCAATGAATATTCAGAACCAATTTCCTTTATGAGGCTCTGGCGCAATCTCATTGCAGTGCAAGGGACTCTCAAGAGTCTTCTCCAACACTACAGTTCAAAGCATTAATTCTTTGGTGCCCAGCTTTCTTTATAGTCCACCTCTCACATTCATACACGGCTACTGGAAAAACCATAGCTTTGACTAGACGGACCCTTGTCGGCAAAGTAACGTCTCTGCTTTTTAATATGCTGTCTAGGTTGGTCATAACTTTTCACCCAAGGAGCAAGCATCTTTTAATTTCATTAACAGTCACCATCTGCAGTCGTTTTAAATGTTATCTCAAAATGCATGTTGTGGGTGAGGGGCCTGGTGCCAGTCTGAGTTTTGAGACATTTCCTTTCTCTAATTAGTAGACTGCTGGTAGCTATATAACATCTGGCCAAAGACTAGCAGGGGGGCACTCTCTCTGCCCCCTTCTGATGTCTATGTCAGAAGCTGTCTCTATCTCTTTTATACTTTAATAAAACTTTAGCATCTGCCTATAATGCGGAGACCAGGGTTCAATCCATGGGTTGGGAAAATCTCTTGGAGAAGGAAAGGGCAACCCACTCCAGTATTCTAGCCTGGAAAATCCCACGGATAGAGGAGCCTGGTAGACTACAGTCCATGGGGTTGCAAAGAGTCGGACACGACTGAGAGACTTCACTTTCACTTTCTTTATTAAACAAAAGCTCTGATCACTGGCCCTGGACTGAATTCTTCTCTTCCTGAGGACAAGAATCCTGGCATCTTTTGTAGCTCAACAACAACCTTTCACGCTCAGGGTACTGACTACCTATTCTATATGAACACACACAGTCTTCAACAGTTTCCCAAAGCTTCCTGCTCTCACGTCCGCGTGTTAAGGTAAACTGCTCTTTCCACTCATCTAACTTTTCATCACTTCAGACGCTGCATGGGCGTCACCTAGGCCTGAAAATCGCCTCCAGCCATCCCCTCCACTCTAGCGTGAGCTGGTTACCCCTCCACTCTAGTGTGAGCTGGTTACCCCTCCACTCTAGCGTGGGCTGGTTACCCCTCCACTCTAGCGTGAGCTGGTTACCCCTCCACTCTAGCGTGAGCTGGTTACCCCTCACCTGTGCCCACGCTGTATTACATGCCTCGCTCTCCTAAATACTAAGGAAACCAAGACGCACTCATCTGTTACCATGTCGTGACTGACTCAATTCCTTGAAATATGACACCTTGTCTTTACCTTCGCTGTACACTCCAGTATGTACCACACATTCAATGTAATGTGGACGAATGATCTTCACAAATCTACTGTGGATGCTTAATTTTTAAAATATTGTCTAGAAAGTTAGAAAAGGCCATAATCTGCTAATATAACAAAAATTCTATGTTATGGTACTTTGTGCATATAATATTCTAGTTCAGTTGCTCAGTCGTGTCCGACTCTCTGTGATCCCCTGGACTGTAGCATGCCAGGCCTCCCTGTCCATCACCAACTCCCAGAGTTTACTCAAACTCATGTCCATCGAGTCGGTGATGCCATCCAACCACCTCATCCTCTGTCGTCCCCTTCTCCTCCTGCCTTCAGTCTTTCCCAGCATCACGGTCTTTTCCAACGAGTCAATTCTTTGCATGAGGTGGGTAAAATATTAAAGTTTCAGCTTCATCATCAGTTCTTCTGTTAGGGGAGTGTAGTCTCCTCGGTTCTGTCTCGTCACAACAAAGATTTGAAGCGACAAGACATTAAACCCCTCACCGTGTCACAGCTCTTGGACAGACCATGTTATCCTTCTTAGACAGATCAGTTTTATTTAGAGAATAACGGAAAGTATATCCTCATGGCGTGAGGGCATGCCGACCCAAAAGGCATGAAGAGGAGAGAGAGAGAGAAAGAAAGACACAGAGCCTATGTGTGCACAGGAGGGAGAGAGAGAGAGACCCCCAGCCCCCTGGCTCCTCTTTTTATGTTTTTTCCTCCTCCTGGGCCTGCCCTATGTAAATTACGCAAGCCAGGAGTGCTGTATGTTCTACCTGAGGTCCTCACACCTTCCTTTGTTCTATTTTGTGGGCTTTTCCCTTCCTTGTCTTTTAGCCACAGCCATTCTGGACTCCTGTTTCCTATTCTAACTACCTAACATTTCCAATGAATATTCAGAACCAATTTCCTTTATGAGGCTCTGGCGCAATCTCATTGCAGTGCAAGGGACTCTCAAGAGTCTTCTCCAACACTACAGTTCAAAGCATTAATTCTTTGGTGCCCAGCTTTCTTTATAGTCCACCTCTCACATTCATACACGGCTACTGGAAAAACCATAGCTTTGACTAGACGGACCCTTGTCGGCAAAGTAACGTCTCTGCTTTTTAATATGCTGTCTAGGTTGGTCATAACTTTTCACCCAAGGAGCAAGCATCTTTTAATTTCATTAACAGTCACCATCTGCAGTCATTTTAGAGCCCCCCAAAATAAAGTCTCTCACTGTTTCCCCATCTATTTGCCATGAAGTGATGGGACCAGATGCCATAATCTTAGTTTTCTGAATGTTGGGTTTTTAAGCCAACTTTTTCACTCTCCTCTTTCACTTTCATCAAGAGGCTCTTTAGTTCTTCTTCACTTTCTGCCATAAGGGTGGTGTCATCTGCATATCTGAGATTATTGATATTCCTCCCGGCAATCTTGATTCTAGCTTGTGTTTCATCCAGTCCAGCATTTCTCATGATGTACTCTGCATATAAGTTAAATAAGCAGGGTGATAATATACAGCCTTGACGTACTCCTTTTCCTATTTGGAACCAGTCTGTTGTTTCAGATCCAGTTCTAACTGTTGCTTCCTGACCTGTATACAGATTTCTCAAGAGGCAGGTAAGGTGGTCTGGTATTCCCATCTCTTTCAAAATTTTCCACAGTTTGTTCTGGCCCACACAGTCAAAGGCTTTGGCATAGTCAATAAAGCAGAAGTACATATTTTTTTGGAACTCTCTTGCTTTTTCGATGAGCCAACAGATGTTGGCAAATTGATCTCTGGTTCCTCTGCCTTTTCTAAATCCAGCTTGAACATCAGGGAGTTCATGGTTCACATACTATTGCATTCTGGTTTGGAGAATTTTAAGCATCACTTTACTAGAGCGTGAGATGAGTGCAATTATGTGGTAGTTTAAGCATTTTTTGGCATTGCTTTTCTTTGGGACTGGAATGAAAACCGACCTTTTCCAGTCCTGTAGCCACAGCTGAGTTTTCCAAATTTGCTGGCATATTGAGTGCAGCACTTTCACAGCATCACACTAGACTATAGACTTCATTAAACATTAAAAAAAAGATGAAGTTTTGTTTTTTATACTGAGGATTCAAATCCCTAGAAACAGTAAATTCTTAAACACAGTACTATGTAGCAGAGATGAGGATATCTTAACTTTAGAGCAAAAATATAGACATTATTTGGTCCAATATCTTTGTATTTAGCAAAAAAAGATTTCATAAAAGTGAAGTGACATGTCCAAAGACAGAACAAAAGAGCTGAATGTAGAATCTGGAGTTCTGATTCTTCTTCTAGGGGTTCTCTATTAAGCCACTGGCTGTAACACAGTTGGAAATCATGCAAGTTTCTACAGAAACTATCAGACATTTAATATGGAGATACTAGACAAAACATCCAAGAAGAACCTTAACTTTGCTAAATTTTTTCTTATACATGTATAAGGAAAACCTGAAATATATCAAATGAGTCTTTCTCTTAGGACAGTTACTATATTTCTTCTATTAGCAGTGCCTGAAAATTCTTTAGGAGATATTTGAGAAAAATCTAACATGGGTGAGGGGAGTTGAGGAGAGAAAAAATTAAATTACAATACTAATACTAATACCAAATATAATAACAATACTAATAACAAAGACTAATGCTTTGTCTCCTTTAAAAAAAAAAAATATATATATATACACACACCATTTAACATAAAGTAAACATAGCAACTGGCTATTTTACACTAGAGAGACTATCTCGGCTTCACATTGTTTCCAAGTTTTAGTGCAGCATCACTAAATAAAATTCAAGCCAGCTAATTCCTGTATCTAACTTAAAGATGTAGCTAAGAATCACTTAAGAATCAGCTAAGAATCATTGAGGGCAGGAGGAGAATGGGACAACAGAGAATGAGATGGTTGGATGGTAAAATTGACTCAATGAACAGGAGTTTGAGCAAACTCCGGGAGATGGTGAAGGCCAAGGAAGCCTGGCATGCTCCAGTCTATGGGGTCACAAAGAGCGAGACACAACTGAACAACAAGGAAGAATAAGTGCTTACGTACGGTACTATTAAAAAACAACACTAAAAGTACTGAAGAGCCTTAGAAAAACAAAAGTATACTAGTTGTAAACTTTGTTATTAAGTAAGTAATCACAGAGAGAGGACTTGACAGATTAAAGTTCCCCTTTCACACATCTTAAAACACCTTCTGAAACATTACTTTGAGCAGAGTTTATTAAATGTCACCCAAAAGAGTTTCATCCATGTGTACTGATTAAATGAAGGTCATAATGAGGTCATCATAGACACCTTTATATCTTTTTATGAAACTTTCATAGTTGGCAGGCATCTGTTCTTTTATTTCTTCTGTTTTGGCTTGCAGTACAGTTGGTTCAGCAAGGACTCTCAGCCTGGTCAAGACCGACAGAAGTCTGTGGTAAAGATGTTCTTGAAATGCAACTTGGAGAGGCCACAAATGCCTTTCAAATTCCTCAAGATCTCTGCATGCAAAGCACTTAACAAAAAGTAAAGCACAAGCAGAGCAAGAGCAGTAGATATGGCCTGTGAACGGGGGTGTGGTTACGTCACGCCCGCTACTGCAGTGGCGGTGACTTAGTCATTCCAGGTCTAAGCAGGAATCTGTCAGTCAAAGTGTTCCATATTCCACTTCTGACCCCATACCTTCACTGAGCCCATTAAAATTTTGAAAGTGATTATACTAAGTGAGGTGAAGTCACTCAGTCATGTCCAACTCTTTGCGACCCCGTGGACTGCAGCCCACCAGGCTCCTCTGTCCATCAGATTCCCTAGGCAAGAATACTGGAGTGGGTTGCAATTTCCTTCTCCTGGGGATCTTCCTGACCCAGGAATCGAACCCAGGTCCCCCGCATTGCAGGCAGACGCAGGCAGACGCTTTAACCTCTGAGCCACCAGGAAGCCGACCAGGGGGAAAAAAAAAATAGATGAGAGTTTCAGCTGTAACCACCAAAGAATCCACTCCTACCTTCAATAGTTGTTAAGAAAGTAGATTCCTTTTAGTATTAAAAATGAGAAATGAGCCTGTGTTCATTTGGCCACAAAATCTTTAGAAATGTCAAGTAACAGGAACAAGGTGTAACTGAGACAAACATGAGTTAATTTAGTACCTGGTCAAAAAACTTACAAAGGCAAAAGAGAATATACTATTACTGGTGAAATTCAGGCACAAGAGAGCATGTTTTGAACTACTAGTGCCCTGAAACTGGTGCATGTGCTAGAACTAACTGTCCAGAGCCACGAAGGAGTAAAAACATAGGGCACGGGGGTCTCGCAAGCTAAGTTCAGGTCCTGGCTCTGTCACTTACCATGTATGTAACTTGGGAATATTTCCTTAGGTTCTCTGAAGCCTCTATGTCTTTATTTGTAGTTTGAGGTTAATGACAGTTCTTACCTCACAGGGACCTTACATGGATTACATGAAGTACTAAAAGTAAGAATACAGAGCCAGAGAACAATAGTAATGCTTTAATCATAATGATATCATATGTGTAATATCATGTAACAGTATAGATGATGACAGTTCCTAGTGTTTATTAAGTGCTTACCATGTGCCAAGCATTGTTCTCGGTATGTTACACTTATTAATTTGGTTGATTCTCATAACAAGAGCATTAATTGGCTATTATTATCAGAGGCCCCAATTTATGGAAGAAAGAAACCCAAATAATACCATTATCTCTGAGATCAGAGAAGATGACAGAGTTTTGGCACAGAGCAGATGTACTTTAACAGAAAAACAGTTCAAAGATTAAGTTAACAGAAAAACTGTTCAATGATCAAGTAAGCCTTATTCTAAATCTATTGCAGTTATTATCAAAATTCATATCATTACAATAAAATTTGTAGTTACAGCATCACAAAATGGTACAAGTATTTTACAAGAGAGCAACAGATGAGTAGGTTTGGAAAGCCTGAAGCCTGGCTGAAACCAACCGTGATGGAAAGGCCATCTGACTGTTGTACCTCGAGGCTCAACACAGAGCATCCTTTTTTTCCCCTGAACACACCTCTAGGCTTGTGGGATCTTAGTTCCCAGACCAGTGGGGAGGAGATAAAACCTGGGGTCTCAGCAGTGAAAGAGTGAGTCGTAACCTCTGCACCACCAGGGAATTCCCATCCAGCACCTTTAAATGAGCTGATAAGAAAGACCAATTTAATTTCTCCAAAGAAAGTGCCACATGTCAAATCCTCCCACTTTCTCACTCCCTTCTCAAGAGGTCTCTGAGAGCTTAATGTGAAATGACAAATGAGAAAAGGGGTTCTTTTGGGGGAGTCAACAGCAGACACAATAAATGAACTTCATGAAATCAGCCTAAGATCAGGTTAGAATAGGTTCCATGTTTGTTTCTGAATATGGGATGGTTACAAATGCCATCCCAGTGACAGTGCCCAATGACACCATGTGAATCCACAGCATGATAAAACACTAAGAATGCTACACGAGCAGGTAATAATGTCAAGTTTTCACTTTAGACATTTTCACTAAATATACTATGAGGACACTGGGGAGATTTAGAGAAGGGAAAATCTCAGTAACTAAGACTCAATACTCAGATGTGCATGGGCTTCTTCATCAGGGCCAGAGCAGAAGACTGTCTCATAGCCTCCCCACTTGCTTCCCCCAAGTGACCGGGAATACTGTAATGCACTTACAAAACTTTTCTAGTACTAGGCGTTAAGCTCCTAGAGGGTTGAAACTTATATTTACTATCATCTCAGTATCCATGGGGCCTCTATGGATACCACAGATGCACACGGTCCTCATTCAAAACAGTGCAGTACAACAAACACAGTCAGCCCTCCATATCTGCAGATATGAAGACCAGGGCTGACTGTATGTGTGTATATATGGATACCCCACCCACCAAGTAAGCATGCCAGTATCTGCTGAGTGAATCCATTCCATGGCCTCCTGCAGAGGTTATTTCTGAAGTACCTCTCAGGCAAGATAATCTGGCATTTTGGACTTCATTGGAAACGTTAAACTGGCTTATAGAAAAATAGCTGTACTCTTCCAATTCTTAGAAAGTCATTCTGCAGTAAAAACTTCTTAAAGGGTTCTTTCAAGATTCTGATACGCGATCAGATGCAATCTCCAACAAAAACCATCCTATCAGGATACGTGTCACAACTTTACCTTCAAAAATAAACTTTAAATATGATTTATGTAGTATCTGAGCATCTAGTAAGTCTAAGGCATTGTTGATGGATTAAAAAGCTGAGTTAAATTTAAAGAAGGGACTACACACTACAGCTGATGTAAGTTAAGTGGAGCTGTTTAAGAATAAAAACTAAGCTGTTTTTTACTGGTTGGTAAAGTGTGGGAAAAGAAAAAGGTTCTCAGCACGTCAATTTCAGTAGGTTAAATATTCTAGGGTTTTCACATATTCCATTTAAGATTTGAGAGAGGAAAAAAGAACCTACGAAAGAGACACAGATGATAGACAAAGACACAGAGTCATGGACATTATGTGGAGAATCTCACATGAAAAATACCAGATAAATCTTCATTTATTACAGAAAAGGAGAAAGAGTTGGTAAGTCCCTTAATCATTTTACCACATCCTCATTGAATCAGAATACCTAACAGGAAGAGATAGGTTCACTTTTAATTTCACTTATATTATGAATTTTCCCATCTTTGAGTATACTGAGCAGGTCTCCACTCTTTCTTGTGAGTCAATAGATAGAAACTTCCTCATTCAGAAATTATAAACAAAAGCATAAGTATTCCATGAAGTGCTCTGAAGACAAAGACTGCCGGCTCTCAGAGAGCAGACCACCAAATAGGAGAGAAAGATAAAATGAAGTGAAAAATAAATGCTTTATTAGCCAAGTAAAACTTAGGAAATAATGACAATGGTATATAGTAGTATAGCAGGGATGACCCAAGGTAGGAAATAAGAACCAGACTGGAATCTTGGAGGATGAAGAAGCCAGACGTGAAAGGATAAAAATTTCTATAGGACAATGACAACACTGGAATAGTAATTCTACAGCCTTAAATGTCACAGTCAAGGTTTTATAAAAAGGGAGTAATGGGCTACAGAAATACACATGTATGTCTCCGAAGACAATCTACCCTTGAAAGAGATTGGATTTCTGATTTTTTTCCAAAGGATATATGCATACACGTACACGCTAGATCCATGACAGATGAATCAAATCAGGCCCCAGAACAAGTCTCAGCTATTGTAATGTACTTGTAATACAGGTTTAGGTTGTAGGAGACATAGTCAAAAATTAGTGTGGCAATAAAAAAAAGAAAACCATCTACAGTAAGTTCTCTTTTGTTCTATAACTAGAAGAAAAAACTACTTCACTACAATTATAGCTCAGATATCTAAGTCTTCTTTGGCCTATGTATACATACTGTAATGAAAATATAATGATCCTATCTCTGTGTGGATACTAAATACTCCAAAGAGAAATTTCTTCTCAGTACCGTTTGTCTCATAGGTCACAGTGGATCTTTTCAAAACAAAGAAGATAACGTGTCTACAAACGAATGAATTAATCTGCCCAAATTCATTCCTATAGTTCCTCTTATAAATTAAGTCTTCACTTAAAAAAACAACAACAACAACAAAAACAAAGGATAAATGTAAAATACAGGGCTAGGTTGGATTACATCTTTTTTACCAATCATTTCTGTAGAATCATTCTGATAGAATAAGCACACTTTTATCATTTTCAGATGTAGTTTCCTCCAGAAAGGTCCATGTCACACAATGGCCTCTGTGCCTCCGGATCAGACATCCCTTCATGTCTAATAACCATTCTTCTTTCTCTGCCTGATAATCCTATTTTGTAAAACCCTATCACCTCTGAAACCATTTCAGAGGCCTCTTAGCAGCCAGTGACATGTCCTTTGCCACTGCATTCTGCATTCACTTAGCACACATCCACATGATGGTCACATACGGCAAGTGCTGTCTGCCCTACTACACGCGGATGTCAAGGACAAGACTGTATCGTGTCATATTTTAGCACTGCTTCAACATTTAGCAAAGCGACTTGGACATACTAGCCACTCAAAATGTCCCCAGAATTACTGAATTACTCACAGATATCCCCTATCCAAGACTGTAAAACCATGATTATACAGTCTTAAAATAATTTGCAATTATTTTAACATTATGATAAGACCTTTGCCGTTGGTGGCAAGGGAGAAGAGGGGGAAAGCACACGTATGATGAACATAGACTTTTAAAGCGCATGACCTTCCCAGCTTGGGAGGCTGACCACTGGGATTCTTATGGCTCCATAGAATGCAATGAGGTGGTTTCACTAAACCTTTAATGTGTATTAAAAAAATCATTCCTCAAACTTCTGAAAAAAAATTCTAACAATCTTCCTGATCTAAACAAAGGAGAAGATAGTTCAACTACCCCCCTTCAAACACCTTGAGAAATATAAACAACCTACAACCTAAACCTGTATTACAAGTACATTACAATAGTTGAGACTTGTTGTTCTGGGGCCTGATTTGATTCATCTGTCATGGATCTAGCGTGTACGTGTATGCATATATCCTTTGGAAAAAAATCAGAAATCCAATCTCTTTCAAGGGTAGACTGTCTTCGGTAACCCTCCATCATTACAAGCTATACATCAATTTAAAAAAAAAAAAAAAAAAGACAGTAACAGAAAACATTTTGGATTAGCTATGGCATTTCCTCTCAAATAGGCCTAGATGGAGATCTGTGTCAGACACACATATGTGAGTGTGTGTGTGTATGAACTATATGATAAAAGGATAACAGAAACGTTATTATAAGCCGTCCCTACAGCCAAATAAAGTTTCACCTACATAGATGTTGTAGACCTGACCTAAGTTATACAACCAGGAAAACTGTGTTCAATAGATGATTTAAAAGGAATAACCCTTGAAATATTACTGAAGCTTTCTAAGTTCAAACCAACCAAGATATTTTTCTCTCAACATGATTAGACATTAGAGAATAATCATGGGGAAAGCTTTTTTAAATGAACTGATTTGCAGGACTAATAGTCTCATTCAAAGGCCATCTCTCATTCTCCAAATATATATTAGACACCTGGGCTATATATTCCCCCCAAAACAGCTTTTAACAGAAAGCAATTATTGTATTCCTAGAGCCTTTTAAATGACAGTTGTGAAGATCTGAAGAGAGAGAGGATTTTTAAGGAAAACACCAACAACCTGAACTGTACACAAAGAAGAGACCATACCACTGCCATTCACAGAACTCCCCCAGAAACGTAAAGGGGCCTAAGGAGGGGCTGGCCACCTTTACCCCCGCTGCAAGACAGCGTACTCCTCCTTCAGACGTGCGGAAGCTTTACCTTGAGAATCCAGTCCTTCCGTATTTAATTACACTGTTGGGAGCACAGAATGGTCTGGCACCATGCCCTTTCCCTGGGTCTCACTGATTGATAGCATCAATAACATTCACTGGCTGTAATTAAACCACCAAATAGTATCCCCTTTGCCACTTGGCAGATCAATGTTCTTTAATACTCAAAGAACAAAGTACAAAGGTGAGAGGGGTGTTTTTAGCCCTCACCTTCACAGTTCATTTGACTTTGTGCTTCAGAGTAGTTTGCAGACAATGCATATTTCACAATTCCCCCAAGAACACTGGTTAACGAAGAAGAACAGGAAGGAAAATTCTGCAAGTTGGTGACAAGTACTTATTAACCCTTTTTGCAAATTTGAGCAGAACAAACACATACTGACCCTTTAGGCAACAGTATGTACACACTGCTTTCCCACAGCTTTGAGAAAAAATACAGTTTATAGGTCAAAGCGCTTATAAATTAAAGTAGCATACTGTAAAGTTTCTCCTTTAAATATTTTTAACACACTAAGAGTCCTTCATAAGAGCAGAAATTTCCATTTATTCGGACCCTGCCTGGAAAGTTCAAATATCCAGATATCAGGGAGGGTGGGTCAGGAGTGTGGCTGCTGCTGCTGCTGCTAAGTCGCTTCAGTCGTGTCCGACTCTGTGCGACCCCATAGACGGCAGCCCACCAGGCTCCCCCGTCCCTGGGATTCTCCAGGCAAGAATACTGGAGTGGGTTGCCATTTCCTTCTCCAATGCATGAAAGAGAAAAGTGAGAGTGAAGTCGCTCAGTCTGTCCGACTGTTAGCGACCCCATGGACTGCAGCCCACCAGGCGCCTCCGTCCACTGGATTTTCCAGGCAAGAGTACTGGGGTGGGGTGCCATTGCCTTCCCCGAGGAGTGTGGCTAGGCACTTATAAAAACGAGATCAACTTTTATTGTACTACAAAAGCAACTTCCATAGTCTAAGGATTCACAACCATCTGGGATCACAAAATTCAACTCCCAATCTCTACACTATGAAATAGCCATTTTAAACGAACAGGCCCCGGAAGAGCCATGCTGCACATTCCCTGCTCTCAGAATCAAGTACTAATGATGTTTAAGTACTTGTAATGCTAGAAGTATCCAATGACATTCAAATGCTCTAAAAATGAGTGCATGAGCACATGTATGTGAGAGAGAGAAAGGGGGAGGGTAGATAGGGCATTATATTCATTAAAATTACACCCATTAATCACAAGACCACAAAATGAAAATCTTACTTACATGTTTTAAAACCAGCACCAGAAAGCTGTCCAAGCATAAACCACTAAACAATGGTCCTCAGGTCAGACCACCACCTGTTAAGAATCATCTGTGGTGGCTATTTAACTACAACTTTCTTGGCCTCACTCTGTAGATAATCATATTCAGTAAGTCTTGACTAGGGTCCAGAAATCTGCATTTTATTAACCACCGCACCACAGTGATTCTGACGAACATTAAAGTTTTAGCAGTCCCTTATGTCGAGGGATTTTAAACAAGTAATCCTCAAACTCTGGGGTGGTTTTTGGATTTCCTGAGGAGCTCATAAAAATTATAGATGTCAAGCCCTCCTCTTCACCATCTACCAGCATTAATTTCTGAATAACACAAATTCCCAGGTATCTTGAAAGTGTATGTGACTATAAATCACCAGCAAACACAAAAATGCAAAAGTAAAACAAAGTCCATAAAACCCACCCAAAGGTTATTTCCAAGAAGTAGACCCACTATATATGGCTCAATTGAGTTGGGGAGCCCACCAGTATGGCCAGTCTCTGGAAAAGGCTGCCGTACTTGATTCCAGATGACTCCAGAATCTTTCTAGGAATGGGAACAGGGTTGTTTGGGTGAAGCAAGCAGATATGGCCAGACTTCTAAAGAATCACTCTGGGGAAACTAAAGCATTTTCTGAATGATCAGTTTCCGGGGCCAGGCAGATGCTCTGCTTTTCCTTCCTGCAGCTCACCTGAGGTCATTTCAAGACTCATTAGCAAGCCCAGAAACTGTGCAGGAAGGATTAAGGTTCTCTCTCCCCTGGGAGGAGGTAACCTGGTACTAATGACCCAGAAGAAAGCCTATTAGCATGATTTATTTTTGTTCACAATCCACTTCTCTATAACTGAAGTAACTAGAGCCATTTTTTATATATCCAACAAAATTAAAGAACTAAACACTGTGACTACTTTCTTCAGAATAAAACTAGTTTCTTAATTCCTCCCAACTAGACTTCTAAATGGGGAAGGCAATGACACCCCACCCCAGTACTCTTGCCTGGAAAATCCAATGGACGGAGTAGCCTGGTGGGCTGCAGTCCATGGGGTCGCTAACAGTCGGACAGACTGAGCGACTTCACTCTCACTTTTCTCTTTCATGCACTGGAGAAGGAAATGGCAACCCACTCCAGTATTCTTGCCTGGAGAATCCCAGGGATGGGGGAGCCTGGTGGGCTGCCGTCTATGGGGTCACACAGAGTCGGGCACGACTGAAGTGACTTAGCAGCAGCAGCAGCAGACTTCTAAAAATATCACTTTAATATAGAAAATGCAAACTAAAAACAATGAAATATTCTTGACATTCTGTTTCTGAAAATAACACAAGTATTTTCTACCTCTAGATCTCAGGCCAAATGTTTCACAGGAGCTGAGTAACCTGGTACTGTCTCTACCATTTTATAGCTGAGGAAACTAGATCAACAGACAGGAGCAGAACACCAATCTGGGACTTGGGGCCCTATGTCCTAATGCAGCATTCAAAAGAGCTCTTCTCAAAGAAAGGGGGCGGGGCACAGTAAGGAACAGATTTCCCGTGTTGTTTTCAAAACATAGCCGCCTCTCTTGCTTGTTCATAAATTGCATGCCAAGAAACTTTCTGAAGCAAAAATTCCACCAGGAATTCTGACGCAGTACTTGTGGCTGAGAACTGATGCTAAAGGAAAACCTGGCAGAGGTGGGAGTAGAAGAAAAGGGACCACACATGCTTTTCTAAAGAGTCCACACAAATTTAGAGAGAGAAATGCCACTTTGCTGTGATTTTTAAACTAGCATCTGGGACTCAAAGGATCCTGCCAGAAAAACATTCTAGAAGTATGAATGGTCTCCTACAAAACAGAGGTTGAGAAAGTTACTATAATAATTCTTTTACTGCCTAATTACCATTGAAATGTTAATTCACCTATCTGCTAAACAGGATCTCCAGAGAGCAGTTTCCTTCTTAAACTGGAGGTCTGGCTATCTCCAGTGCTCAGCCTGAAAGACAGAGTTTTTCCATCACCAGGCACTGTTCCACCCCCCTGCACCTAATAAAACTGGTTCAGAAAATCTCAGGGTACTAAGAGCCCCAAATCAAGGTCTTCAGGACATTATTCGATTTGTCTATAGTGGTACAGATATCTTAATATCAGTAACGTGAAACGGAAAGAAATCCATAAAAGTTGCCAGCATCAGCCACCATGGCCCATTCCTGGTCCTAGCAGTATTATTATTAGAATTATATTATTTCTGAACAAGCCCCTTAACCTGCACTTCATTTCACTGGCCAAAGGGCTACAAGAAACTATTGCTGTTTTGGCATGAATCCAGACAAACTGACGAATAAAAGTCTTATGAAAACACTACACAAAAGCAGATACAGCAAGGAACTGAGGCTCTGTTAGAAGGCGGCACACCTACTTAACTTCTCTAGTCGGTCTGGAACAACAGGCTGAAGCCACCAAATTGAGCAAGTACTACTTCTCCTGGGTTATACATGAACAACAAGCCCTACCCTACCCTTTAAAGAGCACTAGAAAAGTTAAGCAGAGACATGCTAACAGTGCCTTGCATTAGAAATACCTTTGCTGGTGTACATGTATGAAATAGGCAGGAAATGTAGGGCCACACTTGTGTAATAAAATGAGCTACAAAATCCCTCCCAAGGAAGATGGGTTAGGTCAGCTGCTAAGACTCTCTCCCACTGCCACCCTCCGTGATTCACAAGCAGGGATGGACAGGAAGTGGGCTAGGACACTGACCCCAGGAACCCTCCTCTTCAACCTTCCCTCTGCGCAGTCTTAGCCTTTGCTCCAGCAACCATGGAGAAGTACCTTCTACAGAAAAGCTGTTCAGAGAATGCCAAGGTATTGCCCCCTGGGAACTTTCCAGTGTCTAATTCCCACTATGGACAAAGCTTATAAGGAGCAGAAATAACACAACAGGCCTGAAGTCAGGACCAGGTTCTGGACCCTGCCAGACCCCCTAGATAATAACCACCTCTGGAGATTTTTATTTTTAAAGAAAAAAAAAAAAAATCAAAGTTGAAAGTAAAGCATTCCACAAAAAACACATTACTCCAAAAAAAAAAAAATCTATTATTCCTCATTTCATATAAGGACTATGTAAACTGAATTCAATATAGATGTGAGGTTTATTCAAATGCATTGAAGAGTTTCTGATAATCACATGTAGTAATAATACACTTAAAATTTGGCTCTAGAAAGTTCCAGATCATGGGTTAAAAATGAAATTAGAAGAACATACACCCAATCTCATTTTCTTAAAAAAGGCATAGAAATCATTTACTCAAAGTTTTCATTTGTCTCTCCAGAGACCTGATCAGATAAATAATAAATTTAGGATAACATCTCAAAAGTTATCAGTTACTGTGAGGTCTGTCCTTCAGACTATTACTTTCAAAATTTCCCAGTCTGGTCAAGATAAAAGGTCAATGATGATCTATACTCTTGTTGAACTAATGGGTACTTTACAGAAAAGGCCTTATAAATTTGTGAAGCCCACACTTTTTCTACAAGCATTTACACCTTGTACCTTCATGAGAAATATCAACTGCGTAAATAAGCCACAAGAGCTGGGTGGCTTGAGATGCTCAGAGGGATGCGGAGTTTAAATCCAAGGCAGATGTTCCCCTCCTTGAAACACCCAAGTCCAATCCTGTCACTGATTTGCTGAAAACTCTGGTCCTCCTTTACCCAGTATAAAGCCAAGGCTCCTCACTCAGCCTGGCACACGTACCTTTTCAGATCCTGCTCTCAGGCTCATTTCCACACCACTCCTCACCCTGCTTTCTCCTCTAGCTAACTGTAAGTGATTTCCCTAACACCCGCTTCCAAACTTCCCAGCAGAAGTACGAACTCTCAGCTTTCCTGCTGTTGTAAAACCCATACCCCAGAACAGTGCTGCAGAAACTTTAAACAGAGGACCCAACAAAAGGCAAGCCTAGAGTCCACCTTCACTCCCATTCCTGTTTCCATGCCCTTTCCTCCACTAATGAGTGGGGAGATGATTTTTGCAGCAGCCTCAAGGTATTTCCTCAGGTTCAGAATTAAATTTTATAAAATGACAACTTAGAATGACAGACAAAAACCAACCTCCATCCCAGATAATCGTGAACCGAGGGTTGAGACAGACAAGTTTTCCAGTACAAATGTTACTGTGGCTGCTAAACATTCAACAGTGTAAAGAGTTAACTGTTACCGCCTCAGGACAGGGTGCTGCACTTCACTCTAAATGTATTCTCAACCAAACCATCCTATGTGATAGCCGTAAGTTCATTAAAAACAGTTACATCTTTTCTTAGAAAAGAATTTGGAACACTATGGAAAGTTAAGAGACTCAGGTAATAAATAGACTCAGTGATAAGTTGATTATTTTTAAAGATTTTATGGATATAAATAGAAACTTAAAATGGTTAAAAGATCAAGTCCATCCAAGCTTATACAACCAGTTAAATCACTTAAACAGTATCAAGGAGGGTAAAACTAGAAATGTATAGATTCCTCCTATATTAAGGATACAGTTCATGCCAAACAGAAAAACAGTCGACAAACATGACATTTACTAATTGAGAAAAGGATAAGCTACAGGTAGAAAAGGTATAAATTTAACAAAAATTAAAAGCAATATAGTAGCTCAGAAAAAAGATGTATTAAGCTTTACTTAATTGCTCTCTATTAAACTGAACACTACAGAATAGACATTACTATTTCTAATTAATATTCCTATTGTTAAGTTTTTCATATAGACAGAAATGGCAGTTTAATTATTTTAATGAGAAATTCCACATTAATGTATGTCAATTAATAATTTTTAAGCAAAGGTAAGGTTTAATCTGACTTATGTCTGATGATTAAGAAAAATCGAGTCAATCAAAATCAAATTTAGGCAGTTTTTCTACGCTAGTAGCATTTCCAGACAGGTTTTTTTCTGCTCTGAGAGAGGAGACATGGATTTCTAGGGGTGAGAGTGAAAGGCACTCTTTGCAACCCCACAGACTATACAGTCCATGGAATTCTCCAGGCCAGAATACTGGAGTGGGTAGCCATTCCCTTCTCCAGGGGATCTTCCCAACCCAGGGATCAAATCCAGGTCTCCCACACTGCAGACAGATTCTTTACCAGCTGAGTCACAAGGGAACCTATCAATAAAGATGAAAAGTTCTCTATTCCTTAAGATAACAGCTCCTTGCTTGTTTAGTCACTAAGTTGTGTTTGACTCTTTTGCGACCCTACGGACTGTAGCCGACCAGGCTCCTCTGTCCATGGGATTTCCCAGGCAAGAATACTAGAGTGGGTTGCCATGTCCTCCTCCAAGGGATCTCCCCAACCCAAGGATGGAACCTGCGACTCCTGCACTGGCAGGCAGATTCTTTACCACTGAGCCACCTGGGAAGCCCAACGGCTCCTACTACTTTCAAATAAAGCAAAGCCACTTGGTGGAATAAAACTTCCTAGGCCCACTGTAGAAAGGGTAGAAGCTGCGGGTCAAGATATAGATTTTACTGTATATGTGATATTCTCTTATTCACAGCACTTGATGTTGGGGGGTAAGTCTAAGTATTTTCAGAAATGAATGTTTTACTCTGCTCAGTATGAATCTAGGTCTGATACCATTAACCTAGGCCAAAGAATTCACTTTCCCTTAGGAGTGGAAAAAATTGTGCATTTACTCCCTTTTTACTACCCTCCTTAGTAGCAAAAGCTAAAAACATCTTGTAATATCCACACTTTACTTACCAGCTCATTATTAGGGATAACACCGGCAGGCTTTACTCATCATGATTGCCTCTTATCACCAGCAATGTAAGCTGCTGGGACATTAACTCAACCAGGGAAAAAAACTGAACCTTAAGAGAACTGCCACCTTGAATGCTTAACCTATAAATGCCACTGTACATAACAAATCTCTAACGTAAGGTGAACTTATTAAGTTTTTCTAATTTCTAAGCCACACCTTTTAAAAAGTGAAGACAGTATGAACTTCTTTTTACTCCAAATGCTGAATTGGCATTAAAGTTAAACCACGATTAATATTCCAGTTAAGAGCATTATCCACAAGACTATCAAGGTAAAAGATGAAAACAAATGGAACTCTGCATGCTAAAGTACCAAGTATTTAGAGAACCCATATACATTTTGGCGGTTCCTAAGTGTTAGGTCTTAGACTCACTGTCACAAATTACCTGCAAAACAAAAAAACCGATTCCTGCATCTTACCTCTGGACACTGAGTAGACCTGAAGTGGGTCCCAGAATCTGTATTTCTAACTTGTCCTCCTCTCAGTGACTGTGGGACTTTTGCCTCACTCATTGCAGAAACAGTGAATATTTGTCATCTATTCAACGTTACCATCCATCTATTACATAAAACCCTGCTGGGCTAATGCTACTAGGAAGCCCCAGGAAAAACCGCTAAATAAACCACCTTTCACAGCACTTGATTCACCGTTTCAATATTCCAATAAATAGGAATTCTACCAAATGCATAGGTGACTCGGAAGACATGAGAGAAACCTGAGCTCAAGGAGTGCACAAATACATGTATACTTGTAAGTGACACATGTATTGATTAATCTACTGCAGCTTTCTAAAGGAAAATATGGTGTCATGGCAACAGTCTTAGTGTAGATATCAAAAGACCAAGATTTGAGTCACAGCTCCGACTTCACCAGCCTGGTCTAAGCTGAGCTCTGTGACTACCACTTAGGTCTCAACTTTTTTACTGCGGGTAGAGGTTAATGCTTAAGTCTGAACTATACACGGGTCCCCTTCAATCCCCAAACTTCTGTGATCCCTCATGGACCATTTCAAAAGGAGGGAGAGACCCGACCTGAGTTAGAAACCCCCAGAAAGGCAACAGCAAGAAGAACTTCAGATGGACTCCCAAAGATGGGATGGCTGCTATTAAACTGAGTGAGAAAGAATACGCCAGGGGAGCCATGAAAGCGTATGTGCAGAGGCTGTGAGTAAGATGAGCTTGCCGTGGAAGAGCCAGCCTGACTACCGTGGAGAACTGTCATCAGTGATAACGCTGGGTCACTCCAAAGTTAAGCCAAATGATATGGTGAAACAGTAGGGGAATAGAAGAGAATTTCGAGTGAGAGGCAGTATGAGGAAAGTGCTGTTTTTTAAAGAGTAGCTTCAGAGTCTCCACCAGGATGGACTGCAGAAAGCAAAAAGAGAAACTGATTCACAGAATAGGAAACAGAAAGGTTTAAATACAGCTTCCAAAAACTATGAAAGCAGTGAACACTAGGAAAAACCTCGCTCAGATGTTGCGTGAGAACGCACGACACAGCTAACTGAAAAGTATCAGAAAGAGCAGTCAGACAAAAATGGTACTAAGTAGTTTTGGGAAATGGTCGCCGATAAATCGGCGCCAAATTGAGGCCGCCAGCTGTAATTTGGTATTCCTGTCAAACCGAATGAGAGGGGTGGGAAATGAGAGGGGTGGGAATGAGAGGGTTGGGAAAGAAGTAGCCTGCTGCTTACCTGCCACACCCACCCCCTTCCCAGAAAATCGAAGAGAAGTGGCAGACGACGTCACAGTATAAAAGCCACAAGGCATGACTGTCCCTTCTTGCATGTATTCTGCCTGCGCAGCTGGGCCCGGAAGAGAAGGCCCGCGGACAGACAATGAGGAGGCAGCTGTACCCAGTGGTCTCTCTGCAGGCCATGGACATTTCTTCTACGGAGAACCATTTCTCCTGCATTTCTACCTTCGTGTGGACCTTACTGCAAAAAGAACTGAAGTAGAGCAAAAGAACTGACCCACTAGAGTGAAATGAGGGCGCTTATTTCTGGAATGGAGAAAAGGGCGTGTCAATCCAACCATCAGTATTCCACTTTCTTAACCATAATTCACGAGCAACAATCCTGAAGTCAGCTGACACTGAGGAGCCTCACAAAAATCTGCAGTAGGACAGTGTTCGCAAAACAACAGGAAAAGGTAACTGGACGCTGGGTGTCTTTTTTTTTTAAAGGTACTTGATCATTACACTTAGAAATACTATTAAAAGGTTCATCTCTGTAACACAGAGAGTAGGCAAAGAAGAGTAGACAATTAGAAAAGACACTCCAGATTGAAAAACCAAGGTCAAAACAAACAAGTCCTCTGTGATCTCAGAATAAACTAGAAATCTAGTAATTAAGACATTTCGTACTTAGGATGTTTTCCTGACCAAGAAGCATGTAGAATCTCAGACATCTTACCTTCACGTATATTTGGGGGTCACTGCATACAGTTTCCTTTAGATGAGACAGAGGTGGGAGGCATCCTTCCTCCGAGCCAATAAATATAAAGAATGAGATGACAAAACTACGCCAGGCTAATGAATTACCTTAACTGACAACTCTGAGAGAAGCAACTTTTAAACACAAAGATGACACTGCATTTCCAGATACCTGAAAAAATGAGCAGAAATCTCCCAGACAAGCCTCTAAGCAAGATGGATTCCACAGTCAGCCTTGACTAACTTCCCCTCACCACTCCAGGCTATGGTCTGAGCTGACTTCTTAAATCAAGGGTGGAAAATAGGTTCCAACTTCAGTCAATTGATAGAGGTTGTCTGGAACACTATTTTGACAAATATTTGGAAGCCATATCCAGACTCAGTGAGAAAAGCTGCCATGATTGATCGGGAATGTCTGCACTGGGCAGAAGAGGGAAAATTGATGGCACGTGTACTAAGCATTTGCTAGAGGCAACGTCCCTTTTATCTTCTAAAGGGAAAGAAATCTACACAGCAAACTGTATCAACTTCTTATCCAGAGAGAATTTACATCAGAATTTCAAAAATTCAAAAAGGCAGGGAAAACATCCATAAAGTTATTTACCATTTGTCAAGAAAAGAAAACTATAACGGAAAAAAAAATAACCCGTGTGGCATATACACTCTCCTAGTCGGTCTCCTCAAAGTAAGCTGTATCTGCTAGACTAGAGTCCAACAGTAGCTCAAGGACCTGCTTTTCTATGACCTGAGAACTAAAAATGATTTTTACATTTGATAATGGCCTGCAAAGCCAACATATTTCTTGCCTGGCCCTTTACAGAACAAAACTGTCAATCCCTGTGCTGCTGCTGCTAAGTCGCTTTAGTCGTGTCCGACTCTGTGCGACCCCAGAGACGGCAGCCCACCAGGCTCCCCCGTCCATGGGATTCTCCAGGCAAGAACACTGGAGTGGGTTGCCATTTCCTTCTCCAATGCATGAAAGTGAAAAGTGCAAGTGAAGTCACTCAGTCGTGTCCGACTCTTAGCCACCCCATGGACTGCAGTCTACCAGTCACCCCTATCCATGGGATTTTCCAGGCAAAGAGTACTGGAGTGGGGTGCCACTGCCTTCTCCGATCCCTGTGCTAGAAGAAACAGATTCAGTTTTTTCAAGTTATAGGCAAGTAATTCACTATAAAGGATGGAAGTTTAATTCAGTAAGTTTCATAACATACTTAGCTAAGAAAGTTGCTGCTCTGTCCCTTTGTTAATACACAAGTAATTATTGGGTTGGCCAAAAAGTTCACTGGGGGTTTTCTGTAAATTGTAATGGAAAAACTCGAACGAACTTTTTGCCCAATGCAATACATGTAGTTGGAACCCACTCCAGTATTCTTGCCTGGAGAATCCCATGGACAGAGGAGTCTGGTGGGCTACTGTTCATGGGGTCACAACCAGTCCGACACGACTGAGGGACTAAGCACAAGCACATGCATGTAGTACTCACGAATAAAGTTCCCCCATCAGGCAGCAAACCAAAAGATTCTGCTATGCCTCCCAGAGAAGTGTCTATATGGGCACCAAATGAATAAAGATGCAGTCTACCAGTCACCCCTATCCATGGGATTTTCCAGGCAAAGAGTACTGGAGTGGGGTGCCACTGCCTTCTCCGATCCCTGTGCTAGAAGAAACAGATTCAGTTTTTTCAAGTTATAGGCAAGTAATTCACTATAAAGGATGGAAGTTTAATTCAGTAAGTTTCATAACATACTTAGCTAAGAAAGTTGCTGCTCTGTCCCTTTGTTAATACACAAGTAATTATTGGGTTGGCCAAAAAGTTCACTGGGGGTTTTCTGTAAATTGTAATGGAAAAACTCGAACGAACTTTTTGCCCAATGCAATACATGTAGTTGGAACCCACTCCAGTATTCTTGCCTGGAGAATCCCATGGACAGAGGAGTCTGGTGGGCTACTGTTCATGGGGTCACAACCAGTCCGACACGACTGAGGGACTAAGCACAAGCACATGCATGTAGTACTCATGAATAAAGTTCCCCCATCAGGCAGCAAACCAAAAGATTCTGCTATGCCTCCCAGAGAAGTGTCTATATGGGCACCAAATGAATAAAGCAAAGAACTACAAAGAGACCTTAATTTTTTTCAACCTCTGTTCTGTGAGTAGATATAAAAAAAAATGTAAACATACTTTTATTGTTTTGGTTTGAAGTCTCAATCCATTCAGGGTGTTGATAGCTTTCTCTGCATCCTTAGGGTCAATGTAGTTCACAAAGCCATATCCCAAGCTCTGCCCTAATGAAAGGGAAGGGGAGAAAGGCATACATTAGTTCTCCACCGCTGATGACAGACATCCGTGTTCGCTCTGGCATAAAGTCTTGTCATTAACGCCAGCATATTTTCTCAAGAGTAAAAAGAAGTCTACATTAATTCTAGAAATACACATGTGGCCTTTTTCATCTCCTGTCTATTACAGCTTCAAGTTTAAACATCAGTTAGAACACAGCAAACTGTGCTGTTTAAAAAACACACATCCCCAGTGTTCCATCGCACATGCCCTGCCTAAGCCCCAGCGCTGAGCAGCTAGGCAACTGTGGGTGCAATGCTGTGTGGGCTTCACGGGCACGACTTGTTCAGCTTCAGTTTCCTTACACATAAAACTGGAAAGTAAAAAGCATCAAGAATCTGTCAGTGTTCTGTACACATTACCCCAATAAATTTACAGCCTTTACCAAGTACAATTATTTCAGAGTCTAAAATAGCGGAGAATCATGAGTGTGTGTGTGTGTATACGTGTAATCTATGTGTGTGTGTGCATAAGTACATTAATTTTAGAAGAGAGCTTATTCAAATAAACTAAATCCAATTTACTAAAGGGGTCTGAAAACCTAGCTAAGGAATAAAGGGAAATATGAATACAGAGATTCATGGCTGAAGACATACAAACCCCTATGAATATATGGAAAAGAAAAGAAAAAACATAAAAATAACAGAAAAATTTTAGAATAACAGTTGCTTCTAAATGAGTCTGCTGTTGCTTTTATCCATCATCTGAGACCTCTCATCCTTGGCTCACTGATGTGTCCCGACTCTCAAGGAACAGGAAATAACAAGAGATTGGAATCAATGGAATGCACAGACACGTAAAGTCAACCCTAAAGGTCTCCATTTTTCAACTAAAGGAAAGTTTCTCAGTTTGACAAGATGAAAAATACTAAAAAAGTGGTGACAAAAATGGTCATTAAAAGGTTTGGTCTACTAAAAGTCAAACCAAACCAACCGAGGGTTTCCTGGAAGATTTCCAGTAAAGGTCCAAATGCTTTCTATAAACTACCATTTTTGGATCAATTTCACAGCAAAGTGGTACCCTTAAGTCTAAGTATTGGTGAATACAAGTATTTAGAAAGGCAACTCTGGTTTTCCTAACGTGGTTCCTCACATGTATACAAAGAGAGAGAGGAAGAGAGAAGACTAAATATAATACCTAATAACCATGAAGACTTGTGATTATATTTTGAGGACCACTATCATTTTGAGGGGATAATCACTGCTAACTTATACTCTTTAATCAAACATTTTTCCCCTGTTTTTATAAAAGGGGGTGAGGGGAGACCTAAAACTCAGTTCATTAATTTTTTTCCTCACACTACTCAACAGAAATTATGTTTTACTCAAAGATCTGATTTTTTAAAGTTGCATGTGAATCACTGAAGTTTTAAGCATTCAGCTTTTTTCTAATTTGACATTTATCATGTGTCTACTGGAGGCACAGTGGCCTCTCATGATATGTGTTGCAGTTCTGTTATCACTGAGCAGGATTCAAACTGGCTGAACATTAAAAAAGCTGCTCAAGGAAGCACTTTAAGAGGGAAAGAATATGGGCTAGGAGATAAATACACATAAGTTCTAATACTGGCTCCACTGTTTACCAGCTGTGTGACTTTGAAGAAACAACTTAACCTCTGAGTCATTAACCTCCTTATTTCTAGAATGAGGATAATTCCTACCCAATGAGACTTCTGAGTCAGTGATGAGAACTTTCACTATCGATGGAAACAGACCACTCCAGTGAAAAAATAAAGGAAAAATAACATATCTACTACATGTTAAGGAGTTTACACACATTCATTTAAAATTAAACCAGACAAGATGCTACCAAAATAACAGGGGAAGGAAACGCAAAGTGAACACTGGGTGGTTTTCCACGTTGCTATTCTATAACAAAATAAACCAAACTATCAACTGTACAAGCACTGAGTCCATTTCTCCTATCTACTGGCACCACACTAACACTTACATTTTACCGGTTTCTAATCAAAGTCCTTTCTCAATCTTGGTACACTAGAATCATCCACAGCACTTAAAAAACAAAACCAGAAAGTGGTGTCTGAGTCCCTTTCCCCCAATTTTTTTTTAAATTGGTCTATTACAAACCAGGTTTCTTAAATCCTAGTGACTAACACATGTAGTCAAGGCTGAAAATCAGTTTTAATAGTGAGAGAGAATCTGAGACTGCAAATAAGGATTCTGGGAGCCCTATGAAGGGCCAGGTGCTAGTGGTCTGGGTACGAAGTGACTCTGCAATAAAGACTGCCTGCCTTTTAACAGAGGCACTTTTAAAATATCAGTAGATGTCTTTCTTCTAAATTCAAGTTATCCATCACTTCAGAGGAACAGTTTATTGCCTACTGAAGTCACTCTCTGGCGCAGCAGGGGCCTGCTGGAGTTGTGTTGCTGGGTAAAGTCAAAATCCTGTCTGCTTAGCCATCTCTTGTCCTTCCTCTAAGCTCTTACTCCCAGCATGCTGGGGCCACTCAAAAAGTTTGCTAAATGCATGAATGAGAAGCACAGTGGCTTTTATTCATTTAAGCAAAGGCAATGTCATCAATGGGCTTCCCTGGTGGCTCAGACGGTAAAGAATATGCCTGCAATGCAGCAGACCAGGGTTCCATCCCTGGGTTGGGAAGATCCCCTGGAGAAGGGAATGGCAGCCAACTCCAGTATTCTTGCCAGGGAAATTCCATTGACAGAGGAACCTGGCAGGCTACACACAGTCCATGGGATGCCGAAGAGTTGGGCACGACTGAGTGACTGACACTTTTTGATGTCATTCATGTCACCATCAGATGACCTAGCCACTGAATGAGTCTTTGATCTTACCCCCTCAAGCAGCCATGGCTAGCTTTAATGATGAGTCAACCAAATTTCAACTATTGGAAACTGAGTACACTCAAACAATATTTATCCCTAAACGAGCTCTCTGACACAAAGTTTCTAAGTTGTTTAGTGCTGGTATTAGGAAGAGCAACACTCATCAATTAGTATTTAAGGTAAGCAAAATGTTACCACCACCCTAAGCAAAATAATATGCAGGGAGATAATTGCTGCTAAACGGCTTCATTCCTAAATCCACTGCAGTAGATGCACTAACATGTTGGCACTGGAACTATAAGGGAGTTAGTAACTTCACAGATTTTCATTTTCAAGCGAGCTAATCAAGTCAGCAAACATGTACTGAATGCTTAAAATACATAAAGGCATCACAAATGATATGAAGATAGGCAAGCCTCTCCCCATTCTTATTTTTCAGCTGTGTGGTGTTTTAGTGTTTAATTTTAGCCTCACATTGATCTTGTGAGATACTCATTCTTCTTCTGTAAGGAAGTAATGGTATCTGAAGCTGGGTAAGGTCAATCAGTATCCTCAAACCAAAGAGAAAAAACAAACAAGCAGAAAGTAGTCATCAGAACTCGAATCCAAGAATCTCAAACACTATGTTCTTCTCTCAATTCACGACTAGTTTATATATGAACCTGGACCATCTTCAGTATGCTTGAAATATAATGTAACCACGCATTTTCTAACAGAGCTCTACCAAAAAAAATAGTAGTTTTGAGACAGCTGCCTACTGTCTTAAATTCCAGTACTTCTTGTGCAAGTATCAATTTTAGTATATATGAATTTTTACGCTGTTATTCCTATGACATGTAAAGTCACCTGGTTTATATAGTGCCTGTTTCAGATTATTATCAATGCAGACTTTTCAAAAATAAAAAAAGAAGGAAGTCAAACACTGAGAAAAAAATATTTAGCCTGGAACCACTTTCTCCCACTTTTGTATACAACAGCTAGTAACAGTCATAAACTACCAAGGAAGGCTTGAAAACCAAGCATCATCTATCCATATCCTCCAAATCTATTTTTCAAGTCATTCTGAATTTAGAATGTGCATATTGACAATCTCAATACCAAAAATCACTCTTTTAAAAACTTCTAAAGCTCTACATTTAAATTCCAAGTGTAACAATCATGGAAACCACCATAATCAAAAGAAATTCTGAACAAAATAACAAAGCCAAGGCTCACCCCCACCCCCAAAAAAGCCTTCAAACCAATAAATCCTGTCTTTAGAAGTCAAAAAGAATCCCTGGTAGGTGAACATCAAGCATAAGGTCAACTTCACTAGTCCTCACAAGCTACCTGTTGGCCCCATGGTCCTCAGAGATTCTGAAACCACTCATCTTAGCCTTGGTCCTAACAGCCGTGGCAGGGATTCTAGAAGGTCACTACAGGGGAACCTTTCTGAACAGCCATAGGCCTATGACTTCAAGCAGGTCCTTAAACTCCAGGTCAATACTGCACTTCAGCACATGGTATTCTGTATAGTGTGTGAATGTGAATGACTTTTGTTTCACACCCTTCTTTTTAATCTAAATACATGCCACAGAGAAGGATGGCTTCTTCACAAAAGACAGAAAAATCCCTTACGAACTGCTCCTTGGCATAAGGAGAACAGTTACAAACAGGCTGCTTAGAACCACAGTCAAGTGATCTAAAGCAGAGAGCTGAAACACTCCAAGGGTCTCTGAATGGGGCTGAGGCGCACTGAGCTGCAGGGAGGTCAGAGCAGGAAGAGGAAAACAGGAAGAGAATCTGTTTGGTGACAAAGTGCTAGTGGGAAACACAGTAAACTCCAATTCATCCCAAACTGTGCATAACTCAAAGCTCCAGCCGTTCCCTTGCCACCTACATTGCCTTTAATAGCACACTTTAATTAAAATTTTAATTGCATATTTTAATTAAAAATACACAATCTTCTGAACCCATTTAATTCAAAGGTCACTTTATTTAGTCTTTTCTATTTCAAATTACTACCAATGTTCCAAATATCAAATTACCCCCTCAGGTTTAAAGGCAAAGGCAACAGATCACCATAATTCTTGATTACAAACCTGGTACATTAATTTAATTTTATCCAACCAATATTAAGTGAGATCATTCTCAACATGGAATTGTGAAAAATAAAGTTCTGTATTTAAAAGTCATCTTACATATTTTTCACCAACATTCAGCATTCATTTGTTCAATGATTTTAGAAAAGCTACTTTTTGCTAATCCTGGAGAACACAGCAGAGACACAAAATTCCTCTTGATACAATTTATATTCTGGTTAGGAGACAACAAAAGAACAAGCTCTACAGTATATACAAGAAAATCAGGGCTAAAGAGGAAAAAAGAAGCAGAGTAGAGAGCTGAGAGTGCGGGATTAGGGCCTCTGACCTAAATATGATGATGAGAGTGGGCCCCGGCCTGAATGTAACATTTGATCCAAGACCTGAAGAAAGTAGCTCATAGTGTTATTAGGGAGGCTGTGTAAGCAGATTCATTTCAGTGCACATTCTGTCACTGGGGTATCACATCCTATTTGTTCTACCCGCTAAATCTGCCCCACTCCTCCAACCCTCCCGCCCCGCCAGGTCCTCACATATTATTCTAACATGGGTTACCGCTACAGTATCCTAACCATCATCCCTTCCCTAGATGCCTGTTAATTCCAAAACCAGTCTTTCTAGAAAAAATCCCAATCATAATCTGGTTTCCAAGGTCATCATCAGCTTCTTGCTTACTTCTAGGACTCCTACAAGTATGGATACCCAGAAACTCATATTCAGTTCCCTGTGCCTGGAATACACACCTGCTCCTCTAGGACAGGGGTCCCCAATCTCTGGGATCTAATGCCTGACAATCTGAGGTAGAGTCCATGAAACGATAATAGAAATTAAGTTCAGTTTGGTCGCTAAGTTGTGTCCAACTCTTTGCGATCCCACGGACTGCAGCACACCCGGCTTCCCTGTCCATCACCAACTCCTGGAGCTTGCTCAAACTCATATCCATCGAGTTGGTGATGCCATCTAACCATCTCATCCTCTGTTGTCCCCTTCTCCTCCAGCCTTCAATCTTTCCCAGCATCAGGGTCTTTTCTAATGAGTCAGCTCTTCTGATCAGGTGGCCAAAGTATTGGAGCTTCAGCAGTAGTCCTTCCAATGAATATTTAGGATTGATTTGCTTTAGGATTGACTGGTTTCATCTCCTTGCAGTCCAAGGGATTCTCAAGAGTCTTCCCCAACACCATAGTTCAGAAGCATCAATTCTTCAGGCCCCAGTTTTCTTTATGGTCCAACTCTCCAAAATGCACAATAAATGTAATGTATTTGAATTATCTCAAAACTAGCCCCCTCACCCAGGTTCATGGAAGAACTGTCTTCCACAAAATCGGTCCCTGGTGCCAAAAAGGTTGGGGAGCGCTGCTAGAAGGCTTTCTGTGAGACCTTTTCCTGTATTTGTTTCACTCCCAGTGCTCACTGTTCAGTGCCCTTTCCTAGTCCTTCCACAGCCCTTGTATTATCCACCTTTATCTTACTACATATGGGTACTGAGCCAATTTGGACATCCCATCACTGAGACTGTTGAGCAAGGGCAAGTTGAGCATAGATCCTGATATAGAAGACCCTAGCACAGATTATTAACATGCTCACTGAAACAATGAATGAACGAACAAGCTAAATTCCAGGAACTTATGGTTGAGAAAAGAGATGCCCTTATAAACATGCTCCCCATCCATGTCCCTACATCGCACCAGATGGTTACAGAACAAAAGGAGACAAGATGCTCAAATGTGACAGAATTCTGATGTGAGATACATTCCTTTTCAAACAGTTCATATAAAACTTTTCATATGAAAATTTTCTACAAATACTATTTAAATGAAATCTCAATTTAAAAAAAATAATGTCACCTAGAGTAATTTGATAGATTTACATAAATCTGTTTCACAAATCTGTAAGTATGAATTATGGGATGTCAGCATATAATTTTGTTGAAAGTGCTTTTTCACTAATATAATTAAGTCTGCTGAGACTATTCACGTACAAGTCAAATAAAATGCAGAGTGAATTCTGTAAAAACCTAGTAGTTGAATCAACAATAAAAGGTGACTATGCTGATTGATGTGTATCTATTATTTTATTTAGAGCAGCAGTAATGTTTTATGAAATAAAAAAAGACAAAAGCAGCATGACTCTTTTCTAAATGCCCCAGGAAGCAGAAACAGGTCACTATGGTCCTCTCTGACAAGCAAGACTATTTGCAAGCTGAGGTCTAATAATGTAACACTTATATAAAAAAAAAAAAGGCAGATTGAGAAAATTCACTGTGTCTAAACATGGTCCCTATATAAAGCTGCATCCTTTAATACCTTAACAGCAAAAAAAAAAAAAAATTTATGAAAACAAGTTTTCACTTCAAGGGGGACAATTTTCATTTTTAAAGACAGATCGAACCCCTTTCCCTCATTGTAACACCATAACATCATCCTTCCCTGCCCCCCACCACAAGTAAAGTTGCAAATGTGTTGTGTTGCTTCAGATGGACTTTCTGTTCTTGGGCACTGGTCTGTGTGTCTGTTCAGACAGGCTGTGCACCGCAACTCTGGCACCAAAACAAGGGGCATCAGACTAGACAAAGGCGCTGTCTTAATAGCTCAGATCTCCTGTGAACGAGGCCATGTGGGGACCACACATCCGGGGAAAGCCTAGAGAGAAGCCTGGAGAACAGAGGAATGCAATCTTCTCTAGCCATGTTTCTCTCCAATTTTTAATTCCTGACTTAGCCCAAGCCTCCTCAGATGCAGCATGCCAGAAGCAGGAAGTCCTTCCATTTAAACATTCAACTGACTCAGGTCAAATTGAAGAGGTCCTTCTCACCACCCTATGAGGCAACCTATGAGGCAGAGAACTGCTGTGATCCTGTTACTACAGACCGAGCCAGACTCCCCTGAAAGCTCGGAGCATTTTTACCAGTTTCCCAAAGGACATTAACAGGGATTATCACCAGGATGGAGAATTCAACCTAGACACTCACATAATACAGAAAACAGATGGCTCACTCGAAGACTCATCTTCCACTCAAATGCTAATAAAGCTGGCCTGAGACTTAAGTGCCCAAATTTAAAATGGTTTTCAGGACTTCACAGATATACTGCGATAATACAGAAGAGTTTAAATCATACCTTTTCTGCTGAAATCAAAGTTGTAAATAGTAGTCATTTGGCAAATACTACTCCTAATTCGAGAGGGAGCAGTTAATGGCCTCAGCAGCAGTGTTTTCCTAGTGAGTTAATTTTAATGGCCATATCTGCCCTCTGATTACACAACTGGTAAAGCTCCATTTTCCTATAGTTCCAGTCCCAATAATTATGAATCTGCTGGCAATGCAGTGTGACCTTGCTTAAGTCGGCAAAACTGTGGGTTTCTTAATATATCACCATTTTAGGCAACATTAAGAACTCCCACATAATCCAGTCTTAGGCTTCTGAGTACAGCATATTAAATCCTCTAAATTCTCAAGTAGTGCACATGGATACTAAGATGTCTTGCTTCCAAGGCCAGGAAGATTAGGAAATATGATCTTTATTTAAAGTGGGAAAATAAACTAGTTCCTCTAGTCCACACATTTTAAGGGAATATTTTAACTTTTACCAGGTTCTCCAGCTTGAGAAAAAGTTAAGATATTACAGCATCTCAAGACCATTGTCAAAAAAAAAAAAAAAAAGCCCAGTTCTCATTACTCACCGATTTATTTACATAGTAGCTCCTAAAGAAAAATCAGCAAGCCTACCTTCAAATGCTGGAGCTATCCCCATGGTGAGAACAAAAGTCAAAAAACTGTTAGATGGCCAGAAAGTCAGACCCTACAGTTCAAAAAAAGTTAGGATATTAACATACCTGAGCTAAGACAAAATCAACTCATAAGTTAAGATCTGAGTCTGCTACAATAGTCTCATTTCTTTGTTAATTATAATTAACTCTCCCCTGCCACACACACACAAAAAGGGGCTGTGTAATCCACTTTATCTTGTGCTTACTTGAAAAGCAATGGAGTTCTTCAAATAAATATGATTTGAGGTGAGGGCCAGGGAATTATATTCCTCAAAATATTATTGCAGTAAAGAGGGGAATGAGATACCAGGTAACAACTGCAGCAGAGAAGAGGGTATCTGCTGTTGCCTGCACTACCAGCTGGTGCCCATCTATGTACAAACACGGAGGTCGGTAAGCTGTGTCCATTGAAAAGCAGTACAGTTTCTTAATGTGTTTCTCTCTTTGTAAGACATTTGCTTTATTTAGGTATTTCAATAAAACTACTTTAAGGCCCTGAACACTATAACTAGCCCAGTACCCTGTCTGAAACTGTATGAGTCTTGCAGACCACTCTAGAGGGCTCTGTGGTGTTTCATCCAGAAGAATGGGAAACATGCAAATCCTACCAGGTCCACATGATTTAAAATAGATAAATCTCTCACTCACCCGAAAGTTCAAAGTTCATCAGCCAAGACCTTCTAATTGGGAAAGCCTGGTAAGCCTGGGGTCAAAGTCTGTTCCTACTGTCCTATACGTGCTTTTTTCTAGGTGTCTGGAAGCAAACAGTACCTAATTATCAACTGCGATCAAGCAACTTTTTGGGCTCAAAAATCACTGCAGATGGTGACTGAAGCCATGACATTAAAAGATGCTTACTCCTTGGAAGAAAAGTTATGATCAAGCTAGACAGCATATTAAAAAGCAGAGACATCACTTTGCCAACAAAGGTCCATCTAGTCAAGGCTATGGTTTTTCCAGTAGTTATGTATGGATGTGAGAGATGAACTATAAAGCAAGCTGAGCACCAAAGAATTGATGCTTTTGAACTGTGGTGTTGGAGAAGACTCTTGAGAGTCCCTTGGACTGCAAGGAGATCCAACCAGTCCATCCTAAAGGAGATCAGTCCTGGGTGTTCATTGGAAGGACTGATGTTGAAGCTGAAACTCCAATATTTTGGCCACCTCCTGCGAAAAGCTGACTCATTGGAAAAAGACCCTGATGTTGGGAGAGACTGAAGGCGGGAGGAGAAAGGGACGACAGAGGATGAAATGGTTAGATGGCATCACCGACTCAATGGACATGAATTTGGGTAAACTCTGGGAGTTGGTGATGGACAGGGAGGCCTGGTGTGCTGCGGTTCATGGGGTTGCAAAGAGTTGGACACGATTGAGCAACTGAACTGAACTGAACGAGCAACTTACGAGACTTGTATTAACATAGAGCCATCCTACTTAATTCTCAAAACAAAGCTCTGTATAGATACATGTGTACCCATTTTACAGATAAAAACATGGAGGTCCTGGTATATTAACTAACTTGCTCAAAGGCACAGAGGTAGCTGGTACGTGGAAGCTACTTCTTGAACCTAGTATTGACTTATCCAAACCCAGTCTTTTCAGCATACATTTCACTGCCTTTGGCCAAGCTTAGGAATTATTTTGAGGCAGACTCCTGTGCATCCAAAGTACACAACTTTTCAACCAGGATATTTATAGTCTCCAAATACACCTGCATTGTTTTGCTTGTCCTCTGTCATGTTTTGGCTCACTGCAATGTTACCATTCTTTCTCAATCTATCAAGACACTGGATGTACAAGAAAAAAAAAAAAAGAACAAGAAGAGGTTCATCACCCCACAGGTGCACAAACCACTCCAACCTTCAAAACAAATCCATTACCACAAAACAGATTAGAGATCTCCACGTTATAAAAATGTTCATTTAAAACAGGACTTAATTTACATACTTCTTTTCCAGAAACTCAGAAAGCAATTCTTATGGCTAAAGCCAAACATGGTTGCTACTGCCAAATTCATCTCCCACACATGACGCTTCCCTCGTCAGCAGATTGCATTAAAATGCTTTCACACGCCTAGCATGGTTTCCTAGCTGTAGAAAAGCAGGTGGGATCAATACCACATGGTCTGCCCTCTAAGATCTTAGCTCAAAAATTTAAAGCAGGACGATAAACAAGAGACATGCAAAGAAGAAACAAGAGAGATGGTGCTTAATAAACACAGAACACCTATTTTAATCACTGGCATGTCATGCTTAACCAGGAAGAACCTGAAGAGAAGGCTTTATTTAGTCATTTGAAATAGAAGAGATGAAATTTAGAAGTTTCTTGACAGAGCAACTGTGGAAACAGGCATATGGAGAAGAGCTAACTGGTGGAGAAGCACAGAGGAGTTGGTCAGACTAAAGACACACTGAACACAGAGCTGAGAAGTGGTCTGTACAGAGCTGAGAAGCAGGCCCTGGGAACAGGGGCCTCCCCACGCGAAGCTCTGAAGAGGGCAGACTGCAGGACACGCCCAGCAGGGAGTGACCACGCAACACAGGACAAACCAAGGGAGCTAACCCTGGCAGCTTGACAGTCAGGAGGAAACACAGACCTACGAGCAAGGAGAACACGGGGCAAGAAGCTGCGACAGCCCAGAATGGGGACCTGATCCCAAATTCCTTTCAAAAAGGTTCCACAGATCCCTAAAGAGGCAAAAATGAGAGGCTAAACACCCATAATATCTTTCACAAGTCCCTACAAATCGCCTCAATCCTAAATGGCTCACTTCTCATCTGGACAAATTCCAGCCCAAGTCTTCTATTCCTAATTTGTCTATTCCACAAAAGCTTTTGCTTACGCTACCACTGACTCAGCCTCTGTCAAGTACACTCTTACTTGAAAAGGAGCACAATTAATTCAATCCAAGTGGCCTTTTACCCAATATTGAACTTCCAGAATAAGGACTGTTTTCCCTCCAGAGGGCCTTTCAGATCAAGGGCCAGGACGGGTACTAAGAGCAACCCCCTCAAGCCCCTTGGCGATAACTTCTCACCTTCATCATCATAATAAGACACAAGGAACCTTTAGAATCTTAGGTTAACACTCTGACATTAATACAGAACACCGATACAACAACTTTTCAAATACCCATTCACTATGTATCCCAGCTGGCTCAGTGGTAAAGAATCTGCCTTCCAATGCAAGAGATGTGGGTTTGACCCCCAGGTCAGGAAGATCCCCTGGGGAAGGAAATGGCAACCTGCTCCAGTATTCTTGCCAGGATAATCTCATGCACAGAGGAGCCTGGCGGGCTATAGTCCATGGGGTCACAGAGTGAGACGCAAGACACACACACAGGTATCTAACAGGCTAACCCCAGTCAAAAAAGAGCAAAACTCAAGATGACTGCCCTAAGGAAGGCTTATGATTTTCCCAGATCTCTTTTACAAAGCTATAAAAAACACTTATATCTGAATCCTCTCCCACACCCAGTTAAGCTATTCAGTTCAGTTCAGTTCAGTTCAGTTCAGTCGCATTCGACTCTTTGCAACCCCATGAATCGCAGCACACCAGGCCTCCCTGTCCATCACCATCTCCCGGAGTTCACTCAGACTTGCATCCGTTGAGTCAGTGATGCCATCCAGCCATCTCATCCTTGGTCATCCCTTCTCCTCCTGCCCCCAATCCCTCCCAGCATCAGTCTTTTCCAATGAGTCAACTCTTCTCATGAGGTGGCCAAAATACTGGAGTTTCAGCTTTAGCATCATTCCTTCCAAAGAAATCCCAGGGCTGATCTCCTTCAGAATGGACCGGTTGGATCTCCTTGCTGTGAGTGAAAGTGTTAATAACTACCCTAAGTGGACACAAAGTGTTAACAAACCTTATTTGAACACTCTGTGTAGCAATCACAAAGTGATACAGGACTTCTGAATTCACACATATACCTAAGTCCTTTTTCATACAATATGGTGATACCAAGTCAAAAAAGAAAGAGAGGGAGGAGGAAGGCTGTGTCCTTTAGAGGAGACACTGCATAGCATCGTATCATCAAGTGAAAACAAGGTTCGGGATCTCCCCGGTGGTACAGTGGTTAAGAGGCTGCATTCCCAGTTCAGGGAGCATGGGTTCAAGCCCTGGTCAGTGAACTAAGATTTCATGTGCCACATGGCGTGGCCAACAAACAACAACAACAGAAAGTTTCAAATGAAGTAAAAGCAGATACATTTCACCTTCTTACCTGCATCACTGATAAAGCACCCTCTATACAAGGAACAAGCAACACCAGGACTTCCCTGGTGGCTCAGGTGGGAAAGCACCTGTATGCAGTGCCAGAGACCTGAGAAAGTCCGATCCTTGGGTCAGGAAGCTCCCCTGGAGAAGGGAATGGCAACGCACTCCAGTACTCTTCTCCCGACAATCTCACAGACAGAGGAGTCTGGCGGGGTACGGTCCATGGGGTCGTAGAGAGTCGGACATGACTGAGCAACGAACACCTTCACTTTCATACAAGGAACAAGGCTTCCTTCTGGGGACAGTTCTCCAGTTTAGTTCATTTTATTTTAAAAAGACAGACCAGAATGAAATCAGTGCTATTTTTAGCAACAACAAAGGAAGTAAAATTCCAAAGGACATCCATTGTCCCCAATCTGCACAAAGATTTAGGTATAAATAACATATGATTTTCCTTCTTTTTGTTCAGGACATTTTGTTTAGTCTATATTTAATAAAGAAAGGCAGTTACATTTCCAAGACAGTATGAGGAGTGTGGTGGTGTTTTTTTTTTCCCTCCCCCTCAACTTAAAATAGTCACACGAAAGCACTGATTTTTATACTTAGGAGAAATCCCCAAACAGACCAATTGTGTTTAGGCAGGTTAGGGTATAAATGCTGACTATAAAGGAAACCTATTTAAATACTGCAGATACAGCTTCAAGGACTTTAAAAGGGCCCTCTCTGAAGCAGTAAAGAGGAAAGAATCCCAATGGAACAAAATCTATAGAGGAACTTGAGCAGGACATGGTAAAAGCTGTAAAGGCTGCAGGTCCAATGGGAGCCATGGCTATAATTAAGTCAAAGAGGTACCCTGACAGAAATAAATATCCTTTGTGTTTTGTGCTAAGGGACAGGTACACTACAGCAAATCACTCAGAGACCGCAGCGCAACCTCTCTCCCAATTAACAGACGGTTTCTAAAGAGAGATACAAAATGGGTTAGCTCCTGCAGCTGCCACCTTCATATCACATGGAAGCTTAACTTCTTGCTTATTCTCACATGAGGCTCACTCCTGCGGAAGGTGCTGTATTTTCATGGCAAAAGATTAGTACAAGGGACCATCTGATGCAGAAGTAACATCTATAAACAGAGCTTCTAGGTTATTGGGGCTCACATTACAAAATTCACAGCAACTCTACAAACACATTTCAAGAACTAGGCAAAGACAGTTAACAAAAGAGCTCTCATTCATACGAATCCATCTTTTTGCCACCAAGTGTCCCCTAAAGGTCTTTGTAGGTCTTTATTGACTAAGCCAAAGCCTTTGACTGTGTGGATCACAACAAACTGAGGAAAATTCTTAAAGAGATGGGAATACCAAACCACCTGACCTGCATCCTGAGAAATCTGTATGCAGGTCAAGAAGCAACAGTTAGAACTAGACATGGAACAACAGACTGGTTCCAAATCAGGAAAGGAGTACATCAAGGCTGTGTATTGTCACCCTGCTTATTTAATTTGTATGCAGAGTACATCATGCAAAATGCTTGGCTGGATGAATCACAAGCTGGAATCAAAATTGCCAGGAGAAATATCAATAACCTCAGATATGCAGATGACACCACCCTTATGGCAGAAAGCAAAGAAGAACTAAAGAGCTTCTTGATAAAAGTCAAAGAGGAGAGTGAAAACGTTTGCTTAAAACTCAACATTCAGAAAACTGAGATCCCAGTGACAGACTTTATTTTTGGGGGCTCCAAAGTCACTGCAGATGGTGATTGCAGCCATGAAATTAAGATGCTTGTTCTTTGGAAGAAAAGTTATGACCAACCTAGACAGCATGTTAAAAGCAGAGACATTACTTTGCCAACAAAGGTCCGTCTAGTCAAAGCTATGGTTTTTCCAGTAGTCATGTATGGATGTGAGAGATGAACTATAAAGAAAGCTGAGCACCAAAGAATTGATGCTTTTGAAATGTGGTGTTGGAGAAGACTCTTGAGAGTCCCTTGGACAGCAAGGAGATCCAACCAGTCCATCCTAAAGGAAATAAGTCCTGAATATTCACTGGAAGGACTGATGCTGAAGCTGAAACTCTAATACTTTGGCCACCTGAAAAGACCTTGACACCCAGAAAGACTGGAAGCAGGAGGAGAAGGGGGGCGGCAGAGGATGAGATGGTTGGACGGCATCACCGACTCAATGGACACAAATTTGAGTAAACTCCAGGAGATGGTGATGGACAGGGAGGCCTGGCATGCTGCAGTCCATGGAGTCACAGAGTCAGAAACGACTGAGCGACTGAACTGAACTGTCCCCTAAAGAAAAGGGGCCAAGGAGTTTATGTCTTCCTGGTACATCTAAGACCTAGATCCATTAAATGATACATCAGTGACAAAAGCCAGACTAAAAGTGCACTCTAATGCTCACCCCTCTGACTCCATCATCTACCTTGCTCTTGTAAAGTTAAGTTTCACAAATAATCTCAGGCCTGTGCAGTAGAGTAAGCCACTTTCATTAAAGGAACATCTTATGCTGGAGAATGTTATACAAAACACTAGGTATTTGACGATAAGTACAACACTTAAATGAACATTTCACCAAACACTAGTCCTTACCCTATTCCAGCATTCAACAGCCCTCAGTGTCCAGGTGTTTTCCTGTCTGTTGCTGAGACTTTCTTACTTGCTCTCTATAAAGGAGCAGGTCACTAAAGAATTACATATTGCAAACCATTCTCCTTTATTTGGGGGAAAAATTGGAAGACTTTATGTATGCTGCTAGATCACTTACTAGTTAAGCCCTCTTTCCAAAATTAACATAATGCTCATTCTAGTTCTCTTAATAAATACTAACATTAAGATAGTCCATATATACCTAAATTACCAATCTTCAAGCAAGAAACCACACATATATACTCTGAATTGCAACGCATCTCCTTAGCCCAAAAGCCTTCTATACTTTATCTGGGGTCTTGATCCTCTGCTCCTCCCTAAAATGCTACATCCAAGACTAAAGGAAGTGGAACTTGTTTTATGGTTTAAAAAGCTTTATCATCTTACAGCTGTGACTTGCATATGTGTAAAAACCTCAGATACCTCTGAGATTTATGTAAAATTCAGAGAAAGATTGATTGGTTCTAAACAGAATTCTTTTGAAGCAAGAAACCAAGGCAAATTATTTTTCATAAGCCTCCAGCATATGAAAGATTACATTAAACATATAATTTAAAAATTCAATTAACCATTCTACGCTATTTGGCTATCTTAATTATAGCCCTTCCACTGTTAAAACATGGAAATTAACCCATAATTTCTTCTCTTCCCTAGCAATTCAAGACCCCTGGTTAAGAAATATCCAGAAATAAGAAAGTTAATCCTAGTGATAACTATATTAGTTATCAAATTCATCAAATATTGTCCTTGGTCAAATTTTAAATCTTAACCATAAGATATAATTACTCCCCAATCTTGACTGCTGCCCCAGCCCTCGATTGCATCATTCTTTACAAAGCTAAGGTGTTCTTTCGTTTTAATTTTCTATCATTTTCATCTAGGATTAAAAAAAAGCGAAGCCAAAATTTCTAAGGAAATTCGAATCAGGGGACCAGGAGCTAAGTTAAACTTTAACAATTCCCACAGGATTTTTGTTTTCAGAGTGCAGAATCTACAGCCTAATTAAGGTGTTATTCAAAGATTTTCTGTATCATTTCCTAAAACCTGGTAATATCCTGGCCAAACCAACCTTCTTCTCACCTTCATGCTGTGTTTTCACTTAAAGCTACTTGAACAGATATCCCATTCTAATCCTTTAAGCTTACATAAATATCCTAAGAGGCTGCAAGGTAAGGACATAAAATTGATTGGATATTATTTCAAACAAGAGTTATGATTCTGCATCAATCATTAGTTAGAAATAAATATACTAAAACAAAGATTTTTAACTAGAGTTTGACCTTTTCAAAGAGAACTGAAAGCTGTTCAAAAAAAAAATTGATACTGACGATGCATACCACTGACACCATGGAACACAGAAACGTAATACCTCTAAGCATACCTACGCTCCCACAAGACTAGACACCAATGGGTTTTAATTAAATGATGACTAAGTAAGCAGAGGGAATAAATGGAGGTTATTCACAAGTAAGCTTGTTTTTCTAAAAGGTCTGTGACTCTCATCAGCTGCTATAAACAGCAGCAGCCATCAAACATTACTGACCTCTGAAGATTCAAAACACCCAGAAAGATCAACTGAGTCATCACTAAGAATGCCATTACTACTGGTCATCTCAGCCATTCTTCAGGTAGTTCTTGGCGACACTCAGGGAGGAAAGGGCTGACCACAAAACATAATGAAATGGGAATATTATTAATTAGCTTCACTGCACCTATGATTTTTACATAATTATACTTGAACTTTGGTTTCCCTCCAACAACGACAACGTGGACCAATACGAGTCAACTATTTGAAAGACAGGGACAAATGACCTTATAAAATACACATTCATACATACCTCGCAAAACAGTGACAAACATCTTTACCGATAGCCTTTGTTTTCCTCAAAGTCAAGTCTCAGGGCGAGTAAGCAGTTCTGTTGGGTATTCATTTATTACAGACGTGACAGATTTAACAGGTTCAAAGGAGGGAAAACTGTGGCTCTGCAAAACGGTCAGGATGCAAAGCCTAGGGGGTTACTGGCAATGCAGGAAAGGAAAGCAAAGGGAAGTCGCTCAGTCGTGTCCGACTCTTTGCAACCCCATGGACTGTAGCCTACCAGGCTCTTCTCGCCATGGGATTTTCCAGGCAATAGTCCTGGAGGGGGGTGCCATTTCCTTCTCCAGCGGATCGTCCCGACCCAGGGATGGAACCCAGGTCTCCCGCATTGTAGACAGACGCTTTACCGTCTGAGCCACCAGGGAGCCCAATGCAGAGTACTGTGCAAAAAGGGGTAACTGGGTTTTTTTGGAAGTGAAAAATAGTCCTTAAACAAACCTCAGACTCAAAGGTAAAAACNCCCGACCCAGGGATGGAACCCAGGTCTCCCGCATTGTAGACAGACGCTTTACCGTCTGAGCCACCAGGGAGCCCAATGCAGAGTACTGTGCAAAAAGGGGTAACTGGGTTTTTTTGGAAGTGAAAAATAGTCCTTAAACAAACCTCAGACTCAAAGGTAAAAACTGTTCCAAACAAACCAAAATAAAAAAATCACAACACCTTTGGTGCCATGAAGCAGTCTAAGGACTCTAGACAGCACATCACAAATGCTTTAGAGAATCTAGTTCAACACACATGCTATGTTAAAGAACTGAGAGTTCAGGTTAGAATGATACAGGTGTGAAAGGTATCCAACTAACTGGAAATGTCTTATGACCTGAGCCAGAAAAGGGCTCAATCTCTCATTCTGATTCAAATAACTTCCTAACGGAAAACATTCTGGCCTAAACGAGGTTTTACCTAGAAAGTGAGGCCTAGAATCTGCACCTTTTCTGAAAGCCCGCTGTGGAAAGATGACAAGTTCAAAACAAGGACTTCTAAGCAATTACAAAAGATATTCTTCCAAGTCAAAGTGATACCAGCTCCGCCCCTCCAAAAAATTGGTAAGCGTACTTTTGGGTGTTTTGAAAAGAAAATTTTCACAGAGACAGAATGAGAATTAAGCAAAAATTGTTTCACTAGAGTTCTATAAGTAACATAAACTGACTTCAGCTAACTAGCAAAAGGGAATTTATTGGAAGAGCCACAGAAATTTTTAGAATCAAGAGGAGCTAGGAACCAGGCTCCAGTGGGCTAAGCAGTGAAAAGAGCCATCATCTCAGAGGTAAGACAGACAGGGTGTCTAATGAGAAGGGCCACCATCACCATCTCATTCTTTTGTCACTTCCTTGAGGTACTGGGAGAAAATACCCAACTGATCTTTCTATGGTCCCACACTGGCCCCTTGCCTATACTTAAGATAGGGACAGAGAGAAGGCAGAGTATCTCAATATGGAATGATCATAACGAAGTTAGACAATCCTCTAGGATACATGAAGTGTTATAGACTTCTCCATACAAACTGAAAAGAAATCTCTCTCATTTATGTTCGAATAAGACTGCTTCAAAGATTCAACCATCAAATGGAATAATCAACAACTCATTAGTGAGCCAGACCTTCTCCAAATCACACTCCTGATGTGGAGTACCCAGGAAGTGCTGCTTCTAAATCCTAGCTCAAAAACAAGTCACCATTCAGAGCATTCTTCATTCCCCTCTGCAAACTATGACCAGCTCCCTCCAACTCTAACTCACCTGAAAAATAAGGTGCCAATAATGTAAGAAGTTAGATTAGCAGAGTATGTTGTGACTCCGGATCTCTTAAGAGACACAGCCACCACCCTGAAATCAAGTACTCAACTCTGGCTGGTGTTCTCCAGTGCGCCAATATTCTCAGTTAACAAAAGCTGCCAACGTTGAGTCACCTTCACCACCAACACCTGACAAGACCTTCCAGCTCCAGAAGTCGCTCTTCCCTATGGCAAAAAGGGAAGCTCCCCACAAAGGACACGGTGTGGAGAAGCCTGTATGAAGCTGGAACTGAGACCTTAAACCATAAGAAGGATGACCTTTAAAAAATCATTTTATTAACACCTCCACCACAGGGGAAGCTTTCTGCTAAGTCTCAACTGGTGAAATCGCTCTTAAGTTGTCCATAGGCAGCATTTGAAAATAAATACAGTCACCAAGTGTGGAATGATGTTCCTGTAGCCAAGCAGGCATTTGGCAGATGCCAAAAGAGAAGGCAAGAGGCCAAGAAATGAGACCTAAAATTTTAAAGGAAGACTGCTCTACTCAGTAACACACAATCTGAAGTAATGTAAAGGCAGAAATAGGCCACAGACCACCTGCCTCTACACTCAACCTACATCAGCATCTGTCTCCCAAAGGTGAGGCAGGATGCTTAAGGTTTCCTCTACTGCAGCAATTGTTCCAGTGGTCTAAAAAGGGATTCCCCTCGCTGGATTTTATTTTATTTTATTTTTGGTGTGCGTGTGTGTTTTGTTTGTTTGTTTTAGGGGAGGTGGGATGGGATGAACAAAAGGAGTGCTAGAGAAGAAGAAAAAACGGAAAGTAAAGCTAGAACTATAGAAGAGAAATTCTACTTTTTCCTCTTTCTATTGAGCAACAGCTTTCTGCCAAGACTGCCTTCAGGTTCTCAGCAGAAGAGGGGATGAAGCAAGAGAAAGAGAAAGAAGTCTGAGGCCACTGCCCTGTGTCCCAGGACCTCGCATAGGCGGTTGTTTTTGGATGGCATGCCTCTCCAGAAGGGGAAGTAGACAAGTAGGAAGGCAGAGAGGACTGCTGGGGCGCAAAGCTGCTTTGGTTCTCTTCCCTGAATCTTCTGTGTGTGCCATCACCCCTTCCTCCAGGCGGCCTGCCCGATACACTATGGAGCTTGGAGGCAACTTCCAAAGAAGAAAACAAGCCCAAACCAGGCTGGACCACTGCAAAGGGGCGAGATGAAGCCCCTGCAAGTAGCAGGCAATCTGCTGAAATAGTGTACAAATTCACTCTTTTCTTCCTGGATACTCCTTTTACAGGGAAAGTGGCAAGAACCAAGTTTGAAAACAAAAAAAAATATTTCAAAAGGAGGGGTTGGTGCCTGAAGATACACTGAAATAAAAGGAAATAAAATAACGCAGAAAAGCCCATGGCCCAAGACAAAACTTTAGTATCTCTTAAAACAATGCTTTAATTTACTTTTAAAACACTTTGGGGGACTTTCTTGGAGGCTCAGTGGTTAACACGCTGCACTTCCAATGCAACGGGCAGGGGTTTGATCCCTGTCAGGGAAGTAAGATCCCACATGCTGCATGACACAACCAAACCAAACCAAACCAAACCAAACCCACTTTGGCCTAATGTTCTGCTCGCGCGCTCAGTCGCATCTGTCTCCTTGTGACCCCCACGCGCTGTACCCGCCAGGCTTCTCTGTCCACGGGATTCTCCAGGAAGGATACTGGAGTGGGTTGCCATTTCCTACTCCAGGGGATCTCCCCAACCCAGAGACCGAACCCGTCTCTCTCGTGTCTCCTGCACTGGTACACAGACTCTGTGCCACTTTGCCACCTGGGAAGCCTTGGTAGAACAAGTACCAAATGACTTCACTGTTCTACCCAGAACAGACAAATTCGTAGGGATGAAAAGTACAGTGGTGGTTGCCAAGGGAAATAGCGTGGGGAGTTATGTTCAACAGTACAGAATTTCAGGTCGGAACGATGAACCAGTTCTAGAAACAGTGGTGATGGCTGCCCAACACTGTGAATGCATTTAATGCCACACAGGTAAACTCTTAAAATGGCCAACATGGTCAACTTTACGGTATGTAGATTTTACCACAGTTAAATTTTTCTTTAATTTGTCATGAATCAATGTGATGTTATATATGTTCGTCCTAACACAAGTAAGGACAAACCTCCAAAAGTGCACCTAGTTACAAGACTATCTACCATCTGTATCTAAGTCAACAACCAATTCTCTCTTAATTACTATGATGAATGTCAAAAAGCGTTTTTGTTCCTTAAGCTACTTATTTGTTAATTAGTGTACTAAGCATTATAAATGGCAGTCTCATTAGTAAGATTAAAGGTATTCAAGATGTGTTAAACTAGTTTAGAGACACTATCCAGTCTTATATCAACAGGACACAAGAATCCAAGGGGTCTTTCACTTGTACGCTTCTGGACAGAACCTGAATACAACATAGTCCTGGTTCAGCCTTTGTTCAAAAGGATTTCTTTTTGCACGATGCAAACAGAGGGCACAGGTGCCCACCCCTGGAATGTTATCAGCCACAAGTGAACATTTCATAAAAGGTGTGTTGGAAGCACCTCAAAAAAGAACAGAGAACGAGGACTTACATCAAGCTTGCAAAGTAATTTATCAGTCAGAGTCAGCTAGCTTGATGCCTGTACCTATGGCAGAATTTGGTCTTAAGAAGCAGATAAGCCAGCTCAGACGGTAAAGCGTCTTGCTTACAATGCAGGAGACCTGGGTCGGGAAGATCCTGGAGAAGGAAATGGCAACCCACTCCAGTACTCTTGCCTGGAAAATCCCATGGACAGAGAAGCGTGGTGGCCTACAGTCCACGGGGTTGCAAAGAGTCGGACACCACTGAGTGACTTCACTTTCTCTCTAAGATGTTTGCNCCTGGAGAAGGAAATGGCAACCCACTCCAGTACTCTTGCCTGGAAAATCCCATGGACAGAGAAGCGTGGTGGCCTACAGTCCACGGGGTTGCAAAGAGTCGGACACCACTGAGTGACTTCACTTTCTCTCTAAGATGTTTGCTTTCATCTAACCAAAACTACCTAAGAACTGTATACACTAAATAAAGTTCATTGGCCGTATCTTACCACTGCCCCACCAGAAAGGGAAAGGGACTCAAAAAGTCTCTGTCCAGCCCTAGAAACCAGGAAAGAATATGACATGCCATCCTTCCCCCGATGGCTATGTCCATATATGCTGTTTTCAGTAAACACTCAGAAAACTAAAATCTCAAGTAAGATCGGGGAACCTAACCTCAGAAGATCTCACATTCCGATTTTTAAGATCTCATTAGGTCTGTTTNCAAAAAGTCTCTGTCCAGCCCTAGAAACCAGGAAAGAATATGACATGCCATCCTTCCCCCGATGGCTATGTCCATATATGCTGTTTTCAGTAAACACTCAGAAAACTAAAATCTCAAGTAAGATCGGGGAACCTAACCTCAGAAGATCTCACATTCCGATTTTTAAGATCTCATTAGGTCTGTTTGGAGAAGGCAATGGTACCCCACTCCAGTACTCTTGCCTGGAAAATCCCATGGACGGAGGACCCTGGTGGGCTGCAGTCTATGGGGTTGCTAAGAGTCGGACACAACTGAGCTACTTCACTTTCACTTTTCACTTTCATGCATTGGAGAAGGAAATGGCAACCCCCTCCAGTGTTCTTGCCTGGAGAATCCCAGGGACGGGGGAGCCTGGTGGGCTTCCGTCTCTGGGGTCACACAGAGTCGGACACGACTGAAGTGACTTAGCAGCAGCAGTAGGTCTGTTTTTAATGTCCCCAAATATGAAATTGGGGGACATTAATACATTGAACAATGATACGCCATCATGCCTTTCTGCAAAGGCTTCCAATTTCCAGCACTTACAAAAAGAAATGCATTAACAAAAAACACAGTAACAAATCAACATTGACAATTCTGTATTTTAACCTGATTATAACATGAAAGAAGGGAATTCACCTCTGAAATAAACGCCCAGGAATACTAAGAGTTTAAAAAAAAAAAAAAAACCTAGTTAAATATCTTGAGCTTAAATGTTAGATTCCAAATCATTCTTCCTGAGAAGCAGAACAATTCTGCACCATACATGTCAGAATCCCTTGGCACTATGCTGAAGAGTTAACTTCGCAGTTCTGTTCACAAAAGAAAAAGGTCACAGAAACCCAGGGCTAGATAAGACTTCAGATCATTTAGGAAAGCACCTTTATTTTACAGGAGGCGAGAAGTCAACTGATTTGACACACCATAACCAGCCTATTTAGGTACATTTTATTAAAGTGGACTGAAAGCAAACTGTAATTCATTTTAGTGGTATGAAAAGAGCTCTCAGAGACAAGTACCAGGATCAGGAAGAAGGATTCAGAACACAGTATCTTGGAAGCTACTGTGTTAATGACCCAGTGACTCCTTAAGATTGAATGTAAAGCATCAAAATATAAAGAAATAAAATTCCTTCCTCAGGCTCCAGTGACCTTGAATACAATGAAATAATTCTAGTTTACCTGTTTACAGGCAGCTATGCCTCTCAGGATAAATCGCAAAGGTCAAACGGGTGGTGAAGAGTCAAGGCCATCACCACATTTACTCTATAAAGTAATAGATAACCAGATCTATTACTGCAAATGAAAAAAAACACAAATTCTAGTTGAACTGGAGTGGAGACTGGGGATAGATACAGGACTTGTGAGCCATATAAACTCCCCCTTCAAAATCAAAGTGTTATGTAGAAAACAGAGTTTCAACAAAAAGTACAATGATGAGGAAAGAACTCATTAAAAGCTAAAAATAAACTCTAATTCACAATATGCATAAGGATTTAACAAAAAAAGGAAAACAAGATGTAAAATTGCATCTGCTAAGTTAACCATGCCCTCATGGAAACTGCCATCCCCCGTTTACACAAACTGGAATCTGTAAAGTCTATGATGACTGAATAAGGCAATGCTTTAAATATTTTCAATGAATATTTCAACAAAAGAAAATCAAGGGACAGCAATTTTTTTTCCCTAAGTCCCCTGACCTCCTAACACTACAGGAACACTGGACTTCTTAACATCCAAACACACAGATCTCTTCATTTCTCTTCTTCAAAATCTTACCTGTTGAAATCAGAATATATAGTACTGGTATTTATGATTTACATTAAAGGGGTATTAATCTTAAAGAAGAAGCTATCAGTAACAGTGGAAACAAGCCTCAGTTAGTTTTCATCTATCTGATAACTCATGGCTCAATTCAACAACCTGCTGACCTTCCAGGCCAGTTAACAGTCCACTGGGGAAGCTCGGCTGAGAGTACCTTCATATTTTAAGTCAAGCTAATTCATTCTGAATAACAGTTACACAATACCACACAGAGCAATAACTCTACACTCCAGTGCTCCAGTTCACAGAGGCTGGTGTAATATCATTAATCATCTTTCTGGGCTCCCAAGTCCCAACTTGTACTTCCTAGTCCGACTTTGTCCCATCCCTAGAAAATCAATTCTGTTGGTCAAGTCATCTAGAAAGCAAAGAAGAGAAAATGTTTTGCAAACTTTCCACATCATGAGAAAAATCTAAGAATTCTAAGACAACTAATTTATTTGAATTTTTTTTTTTTTTTTTCAGTTTCCCTGCAATTGTCTTCTAACTGAATGAATAAGGGACTGGGGAGAGAGAGAGAGAGTGCCCTTACGTGCTAGGCACTTTACTGGAAGAAACAAGTTCAGAGTCAAATAACTCAAACAATGCTACAACACAAGGAAATGGCTAGGCCTGTATTTGAACGTAAATGAAACATGTTCTTTCTAGGCTAAAACATCAAAAATCTGTGCTCCTTAGCCCATCTCGCTAACAGAGGAGTTGAAGATAGCATTTTGTCTCAGTTCTTTGTTAATCCCAACAACTTGATCCCAAGTTAAGCTAATAACAACCCTGGTATACACAGGGGTTTGGTAAATCCTATTACCACTGCATTCAAAGTCCATTTCACGTGGAAAGATGGGAAGGAACGCTTAACAACAGAGTTTAAACTAAAACCCCCCTTCTCCCCTCTTCTTTTGAAGTGGCCAAGAAGTCTCCTGAGCCCTAAGAGGTTGAGATGGCTGTCTCCCCTCTTCACACTCAGCCTACCCCAGGGGCCCTGGGCTTCAGGGAACCATATTCAACGTTTACTGTTTGGATTCCAAAGAAATCATCTTCGTCAGCATGGGCACAGCATGCTAGGAGTGGATCACAGCTGATCTGAAAGACAGGAAAGCCCTAATGGTTCTTCTGGTTGAACAGACTTACTCTGTGCTCTGGCTCAGGGCTGGTCCAGGCTGAGTCACAGGACTGCACTGGGCAAGGCAGGCTGCGCCTAAGACCCTCTGGGATGGGCAGAGGTCCTCCAACAGGGAGGACAGCGGGTCCTAGACCGTGGCCTCTGCTATGACCCTTCAATTACCTAAGGTGATATAAGAGATTACTGGGTAGTTAAATCATAAAAAAGGTAGTTTTAAATGAGACTCCATCTCTTCATAATACTTGGGAGGAGCTGCGAGTGCAGCTTAAAGTCCCTCACAAAATGTACGAAGATACCATCAGCAATAAAGGGATATCCAATGATGTCAAAATATTGACATTCTGATACTTTAAGAAGCAAAAGCAGATACATTAATAAGTAAAACATGCTAAGGAATTCCCTGGCAGTCCGGTGGTTAGGAGGCTTTCACTTCCATAGCCCAGGTTCAACCCCTGATCAGGGAACTAAGATCCTGCAAGCCCTGCAGCACAGCCAAAAAATTACTTTTTTTTTTTTTTTTAAGTAAAACATGCTAACTGAGCTAATGCATGGGCCCAACAGATCAAAAGACACTCACAAGTAAAATGTCAGAAAATATTTTTTAAAGTTAGTGCTTTTAGTTGTAAAAAGACACTCATGCTTTCCTCAGCTCTCAAAATTCAGTAGCAGCGGAGCACTCAAGTGAAAGTCAAGTAACTTAAAACAAGCGCAAAAGAAGGAGGTGTATTCTGAATCATAGCTTTAGTTTCAATGAGCAACTATTCTGTTCAAGAAATACTTAAAATGCTTCAACAGGTGCAAAATAAAAACACTTTGCTGTACTCATAATTTAGAAAGTTAAAAAAGCAAGGGCAGGTGCAATAGATAAGGTAGTGCAATAGATAAAGTAGTATAACAGAAAAAAAAAAACTGAAAGAAAAACATTGATAAATCAACTGCATACCTGAGAAATGGGATTTTAACATTCTACAGATTAAAAAAGAGGAGGGATTCCTGGGTCAGAATTTGTTCTGTATATTCTCCCATTTAGTTCACCATCTTTTTTCTCATCTACATTCATCTACATTTTCCATCATTATGATGACAGCTACTAAGTAATAAAACTGAAAATGATTTGTATTTTACATCACTTGATGTACAGATGTGTGTGTGTATACTCTTTCCAAAGTACAAGTAGACAAAAACTAGAAGAAACACCATGGAAAAGTCTGAAGAACACTAAGGGCGTTCACATCTTGCTATAATTTAATGGGAGAAATGCTCACAGAAGAATATTCTTAAATCTGAATACATTAACAAAGTTTGTGTTTTGTATCAAACTAATTAAGGGAAAAACTCAAGGACATCAAAACACTATGTTCCTAATCTACTGGCAAAACAGGTAAGTCTCAGGGGCAACAAGGACTAAAAAAGTATCAAGTCAAAACTCAACTTTATTTAACCAACAGGTTCAATCTCAAGTTCACAGTAAACGGAAAGGAAGTGAAAGTGTTTGTCACTCGATTGTGTTTGACTCTTTGTGACCCCATGGACTGTTAGCCCACCAGGCTCCTCTGTCCATGGGATTTTCCAGGAAAAACTACTGGAGTGGGTTGCCATTTCCTTCTCCAGAGAATCTTCCTGGCCTAAAGATCGAACCCAGGTCTCTGACCCCCCAGGCAGACTTTACTATCTGAGCCACCAGGGAAGGTCCTCAAACTAGCTAACCTGTTCTTGGGAGGCACAATACACTTCATTTTTTTTTTTTTTTCCTCATGGAATAAAACAAAGCAATACAAAGATCACCATCAAAAGAAAAGAGAGAAACAAAAATACAAATAATTTACACATTAATTGAGAATGGTTCTCTTTCAAAGTTGTCCATAACTCACAATAGATGCTTTTCTTTTCAGAAACTAGTCATTTAAAGGTTTCATTACCACAGACTATCAGAAGAAGACACTTTTCCGTTTCAGTTTGCTGAGAGACTTATTTCATAATGAAGAGAGTTAGAATATGTCCTGTCCCCACACGCCAAAATTGGAAAAGACCCTGATGCTGGGAAAGACTGAAGGCAGAAGAAGGGGGTGACAGAGGATGAGATGTCTGGACGGCATCACCGACTCACTGGACATGAGTTTGACCAAACTCCAGGAGATAGTGAAGACCAGGGAAGCCTGGCGTCCTGCAGTCCATGGGGTCGCAGAGAGTCAATACGACGTAGCAACTGACCAACAGCAACAATCAGAAGAAACTTCTGTTCCAGTTTGCTAACTGAGAATTAAACTTATTTCGCAGTGAAGAGTCAGAATATGCCCTGTCCCCTCACCCCAAACTTATAGGCACAAGGATTATTTTGAGTTAAAGGCAATTAAGAATCAACAGATACTCTTCTCTCCCCTAGCTTTTTCTGCCTAAAAACAAATTATAAACTTCCCTTGTGAAAGTGTTCCCCTCTCCTCTACCAGGGAAAGGTGAGCCACTCTTACCAGTGGAGATGGAGAACCAGCACCAAGACGAAGCTGCACAAAGAAACCCTGCTAAAATCGTTCTCATCTACCATTAGTTTCCCTCTGTATATTTTCTTGGTCATTCCTTGCAGTTTATCCACCCTCAGAACCCAAATCCCCTCTGCTTTATTAAAATGGTATACAAGCCCCAGAGACTAGCCACTTCTTTGTTTCATTTCTTTTCTGTGAACTTCCAATGCATGTGAAATATTAGTAAAAACAGTATTGCCACTTCTGGTAAGCCCTTTTCTCCCTGATTTTATTGAGATACAGTGGACATATAACACTGTATAACCTGTCTTTTGTTAGGTTCAGTTAATTGGGGGCTTGCAAATTAAGAGGATACAGGAAAAGTTTTTCCTCCCTGACAATGAATAAAAAATTAAAATTTAAAAACCAATGTATTTAGTTTCTTAAATCCTATAATCAATACTGACATTTAAAAAATTATTCTATAAAACACCAAGTTAAAGGTCTGAGTGGAAAAAGCAAAACTAAAAGAATAAATTTTATAGTTTTTCCCTGAAACTTTATAAAAAGCTCAATTTGTAACATCAGATTTTTGAAATGACTGATTAGTCATGACCTTTGGAAGAAACAAGGGTACACAGAAAAGCAATTTTAAGATATACTGATAATTTCTTCAATACCATATTGATAGTTTCTTCGATACCATGAAAAAATAAATTTCATCTTATTGTATATGAATTTCATTTCATACAAATTTATCCACTAAAATCTAAAGATGGACATATTCAGACATATTATATCCCACAGTTAGTATATTCGGCTGCAACGCATTTACCCTATGCTGCCAAGTTTTCTTGTTTTGTGAACACCTGGGCATACGCCCAGTCTTTGTGCCAAATTTCTAACTAAATACGCCCAGAGTCAGCAAAAACGAGGCATTCATTAAACTATCATCACCCACAAAGTCACTCACCCACCTTGCTCTTTTCAGCCGCTTGTCTGCAAGAGTCAGGGTTCTTAACCTCGAGATACTATGAATGCCTACAACTACCAGCTGATGCACAAACCACATTTCTCACATTAATGTTCATCACAGCCTTGGGCTCACTATGACTGACTTCATTACAGTTAAAAAAAAAATAGCTATTAAATTTGAAGGTATGCATTAGACTAATAAAATACCACTTATCTCTTTCAATCCTGAGGAGCTAAGATTGCTTTTTAAAAGAGGGGAAAATACCATGCTGTCAAAATAAAGTTTGAAAATCATATAATCCTCATAAAATAAACCAGCATTAAAAACTAACTTTCAAGTTCTCAGGAAGCAACAGAGACATGTTAAACCTAGCTAAGATTCCTCATGTTTTGTATGAGGCTTCACCACATGGGATCTCAGGAAGGGGGGAAAAAAAAAAAAAGAGGTCTGTGTTCCTATCCAGAGATAATGTACACCTGCAAAGCCCCTCTTCTGGGCCCCTGTAAGCTGTATTTCTTTCTGTCTGTTTTGGCCTTTTGTTTTTTCTTTTTGTCTGAAAGCTTCTAATTGGCAGCTTAAGGGGTCAGCACAGGACCCATTCTCCTCTTTTGGAAGGAGAAGTTAACAGCCACAGAACAAACCACCCTACAGTTTTAAAAACTGATTACACACTTACAGGTACACACCCACACATACATACCTACACACACACACACACACACACACTCTCTCTCTGTCTCTCTCTCTCTCTCTCTCTCTGTCTCTCTCTCTCTCTTCTAGGGACAGGTCGGGTATTCAGTAAAGACACAGCCCAGTGACTTCTACACTCAATGTTTCTAATCCTGAAACTCAAGAGATCAAAAGTTGGAGAGCGAACATCTGAAGCTTAAGTTTGCCATACAGTTGGGCATTGCAATTATACCCACCTGTCCCACCCACTTCCAGCCAGAATTAAGATAAACCTGGAAGTCCCTGGCTCTATCATCCCTTGCAAAATGTTCAGGAAGAAGCAGTCTGGGACTCCCAAGTAATTCCCACATTCCAAGCCCTCCCTGAATAGACAGCTTCCCTAAGTAGGTCTGGACAGGGCCCTGGAACTCGGATTTCTGACAGTCATCCCAAGTGATTCCAATGCAGGTATTCTACTGACCCGACTTTAAATACTGAACTGACTGTCCCATCAAATCACTGAGAGAGCCTTCCTGACAGCAGATTTTCAAGGCCTCCAAAGTCTTGATTTTTAAAAATTCCCTCAGGTAAAGATGTGCAGCCAGACTTAGGTCGTGCAGTCACTGGGCTAGACAACCTAAACTTACAAACGGGGATTATAAAGTTTCTAGAGAAGCATGGATGATCGTGTTAATTTTATGTATCCCTCAGTCCTTGACCCTAAAAAATCTTCCATTCTCCTCTTGTGGAAGACTCACCACTCACCAGATGATGCCCCTGTGTGATCCGAGAAAAGTTATATGTTTCAACAGAAATTCAACTGCTGGCCCTGTGCTTAGTTTTTGAAGAATTCTGGCCCTCTAACAAAAAGGCAAGGAGGAGACATTGTCAGAAAGAATGAGAAAACCAGAATTAGGGTCCCTGCTCTGCCACTTAATGGACGTGTAATCTTGAACTCGACATATCAGCAAACCTAGGCCTCTCATCTCTGGTCAGTGAGGGAGTTGGCTAAGGTCACCTCGAGGGTTTCCAACTCCAACACTCTATTATTCATTCCTTGCATCATAAAATCCATTTCACTCCTCTAGAATGCAGCATCAGCAGGTGTCAAGGACTCTGAAGTGCATTTGAGAACTCAGAGGGACCAACCAATGTCAGCTAAGCTGTACAAACAGCAGAAGCGTCTGGTATTTAATGCCTATAGATAGGAAACAGGATGGAGCATAGAGCTGGCATGACCCCAGAGCAAGAGCCTGGCAAACGACAAGATAAACAGAATCCCAACGGGTGAGAAGGTTACTGTATTCGAAACTGAAGACGTTTTTTAATGTAGTTTCCTAATCCTCATATTTTCAAAATAGTGGATTAATTTGCTAACACTGACACAACCTAAAAATTATATACTTTTAGGACTTAGGAAAAAGGCACACACTTTCCTAACTAGGTATTTTGTACTTAAGATAGAGTTTCCTAATTTTCAGTTCAGTTTCTTAGTCGTTTCCGACTTTTCGCGATCCCATGAATCGCAGCACGCCAGGCCTCCCTGTCCATCACCATCTCCCGGAGTTCACTCAGACTCACGTCCATCGAGTTCATGATGCCATCCAGCCATCTCATCCTCGGTCGTCCCCTTCTCCTCCTGCCCCCAATCCCTCCCAGCATCAGGGTCCTTTCCAATGAGTCAACTCTTCGCATGAGGTGGCCAAAGTACTGGAGTTTCAGCTTTAGCATCATTCCTTCCAAAGAAATCCCAGGGTTGATCTCCTTCAGAATGGACTGGTTGGATCTCCTTGCAGTCCAAGGGACTCTCAAGAGTCTTCTCCAACAC
>SJYX01002213.1:106798-167593 GCA_006410675.1 Oreotragus oreotragus | reverse complement strand
ATGGGGTCGCAAAGAGTCGGACACAACTGAGCGACTAAACTGAACTGAATGATTTACAATATGGTTCTTAAGCAGTCAACTACGGAGTGCAGTTTTTCTCAAACTCGTCTGTTAGTGGAACACTTGTTTTGAGGCGTATTTATGACTAAATCTCATGGAACTAAGTTTAGCAAAAACAACTTTCGATGTTTGGTGCTTACGATTCATTTTCTTGGGTACTCGGTTTGCTTATGAGAGATTTTAAACAGAAATTTTACCAGCATGGAAACCTTCATTATCCAGCTCTCCATGAAAAGATCAAGGGGTGCGGGAGTGAAAGAAATGAACAACAAATATTAACAAGCTTTGGCAGCACCTAAGTATCTAACCATGTACTACTTCATATTACCCATGCACTGCGGTTCTATTACCACCATCCTCCACATAGAGCCAGAGGGGCATGGAGACAAAGAAATCACATTTATCCAATTTTGCCACATAACAGCTCTAGCAAAAGGCTAACAGAGAGTAAGATAATCCAACACTGACCAGAGGTAAGAGATGAAAATCTGTGAGATGTTTCTTGTGGGAAAATGCCTAATTCAGTGGATGGCTGAATGACTAGATTTATGATTTGTTTACTGCTTTCATCTATCATAACAAAAAACGTGACCTTCACAGCTAATTCAAGCATCATTTTTTAAATAAGATAACTAGGCAATCAAACCAGAAATCTCATCATTTATATCAAAACCTTAATGCCATTTATCACACTTATGTCAAAGAGGCTATAAAATGCACACATAAGAAGATGCCGTTTTGCTAAAAACATAAAATTCAGTATCAGGACATACACATGTCAATAAAAAGTCTTTGTTCTCTATCTTTCCCAACTTTTTAATCACTTTTTTTTTAAACAGATTTTATGTATACTGCTCACACTGATTGGGGGAGGGATGGAAAAATATTATCCATTTGATTATCAATATTCAAAAACAAAAAACAAACCTTCCTGATTATAATGGTGAACATCTAAGTAACATATTTAGTTAAAATATAATTATGGATTGATGATAAATAAGTCTTACTTGGTTTTTACTTGATTTTAATGAATAAATTCTTTTTGTGAACCTCAATCTGCATCCCAAGTAAATACGACCATGAGGCCAAGCCCAGGTTAAGAGCTCTAAGTCACTTTGGAGACAATAAGCCCTTCTTGCTTGATAAAAGAACAGCTAAAGGTATCATCCCATTAAAAAGTCACAGTTGACTCAAGAAAGTAGCTAGGGACCCCTTCCTCTGCCTTCTAGTTCATTTTACCAAGGAAACCTGAAGCTGAGGCCAATAGCTGACATGTCCAAGGTCACATGATCAGTCAAAGTTCAAATTACTGGTCCAACTTCTCAAACTGCTTACTTATTTCAAATATTTAGTTTAATATTCTGGTGATAAACCATTTGATATGCACCATCACTCATATTTAACATGAAAAAGCTACAGAGTCTGTCTACACTTCATCCATTTTCAGTGTCTGCAAACAACTACTCTATCAATCCATCTATGGCCAAGAACACTTACTTAGGTTTTGCTTTATTCTACAAGTTTAGTCAAATTCTCCAAAATAGTAAAGAGATTTTTCCACTACCTAATATTCAAAATGTGTCATTATTAAAAGCCAAATTACTCATCATTTCATTCTTATCTTTTAAGAGGAGCACTCATATACCACTTTTTCCTTTCCTTGTTAACAGACAGGAGATAAGATCTTGCCATACTCAAATTGTATCTGTAAAAATATGTATACACTGACAATGTCAGTATTATCATTTACTTGGTCATATACAAGGAGAACTACAGAGACTTAAAGAAAAGGACATTTTAAGGTCATTTTCCTCTGCTAAACACAGTTCTCCCCTTACTTCATTGTTGAAATGTTAAATCATGCAAGCTCAAAACTAAAGGTTAACATGATGCTTGCTGTTTCAGATACACCTACAACTTTGAAACATTTTCAAAACTGTTATTGTATAGTTCAGATTATATAAAAGTCTAGTTAAATATATACTGCTCATAAAAAATACTTTATGCTTTGAAAGGAAAACTTAAAACTATCTAAAACTTAAAAGTTTCATACTGCTGATGTAGCCAGAGAACAGAGAGAAAATCTAGATGTGTAAAATTCTAGCACTGAATGATTTACAGGCAGTAAACTTATTTTCTCACACCTTGCAACATAATCATTTACATGTGAGGAACCTTATCTAAAACTGCATACCTGTTATTTTGTCTCTTACAAGCTTACAGGACTCTATCTCACCGATGCTCCCAAACAGACTCTTTAGTTCCTCCTGTGTCATGTTCTGAGGAAGATAGTTGACTATTAAGTTGGTCTTGCTGTCCTCTGTGTTCCCGGAGTCAACTGGTGACGAGCAGTTGTTGTTTATGGTGGTTGGACCGTTGGCTGTGTTATTGCAAGTTGGCCCATTAGACAGTTGTGTTTCCATGGCAGCAATTACCTGCTAAAAACAGAGAAAACAAGAAATGTCAGAATTCATATTTCACAAACTATTAGAGATTCCATCCAAAAATTTAAACACTTGTCACTAAACACAAGTCGTCCTGCTGAAATTACAACAAAGCTTCAAACAGTACAATACCTATGCTAACTTTTACTTCACATTAAGCTATTTGATTTAAGATCACAGCTGTACTTTTCACATACATATTCCACACATGCACGAAAGCACAATTTACATCTTTAACATTCTCTAGAACCCCATTCTGGATCTATTCACAATCCTTACTCACCTGCTGTGGCCACAGAGTTGAGGAAATTTAGTAGCAAAGGGCATAGAATTAAATTCTGACTAAAAATACCAGAAAATAAAAGTGTTTAACATGCTACCAGAAACAAAGGTGAAAAAAAAAAAAAAAAGAACCCTAACTTTGCAGATATTTAGTTAGCCTAGGAGTTTATTCTGAAACTGACAGACATCCATTAATTAAAATCAAGGAGCAAGAGTACTTTGAAAAATTATAAATTCGTCAACATGTACTGTTTTGGTTACATATTGAAAATGTTTTTAATTGACAATATCTCATACCTCTATCATTGGTAAGAAACAAGAAAATAGCAAATGTCTTATGTTAGGGTTTGCAGGATAACTTGGGGAATAAACTGAGTACTTAATGTACCTTGTGAATCTAACAAGCTATTCTTGTCAACCTTGGCAGCTAAAGATCACCAACAAGGCAGCTGATCTACAGCATCAAAATAAAATCCCCCAAACAATTCAAAGTGATATTTTGCCTTGACTCTGACTTTAAAGGAAAAACAAAAACAAAAAACCTATACAGTTCACCAAAACAACAATGCAAATATGTCAATTTTTGCAAACAGACCAGCCCAAGGAATTTTCATTTGAGCACCTAAGCCTGTTGAAAACACAAGTGATAAGGTATCTATAAACTCCAAATACAGAATAAACAGCAGAGTTGGGGAAAATGGCCTCAAACTGTTCAGGCTACTTTAAAAATCACTTACTAAGCAAATTTAGATCTAGTTTCCTAGAAACCAATTCTGTGCTCTTTGAGCAAGAGTTACAAACCACAGCCCCAAATTCTCTAAAACCGTCTTCCAAAAACAATCTACTTTAGAACCCAATATTGTGGGGGAATCCAAAAATCCAAGCACCACTGAAAGGATCATCCTGCACATTCCATCAATCTTTCAGTTCCACAAAGAACTACAAAACTGACAATCCTGAGTTGATAGGATGCTAGTTTTAGGGAAGGTTTAACATACAAAGGCAAAGAATTTGAGGTAAAATTTAAAAAAAAAATTTTTTTTAAGCAAAGTAGAGGCAAAGGCTGCTACAAGAAGAGGGGGGGAATGTCTTTTAAAAAGCATATTGCCTAAGAAAAATAAAAGGGCACAACCATGGATAAGCAAACAGGAAGAACTCTACTGCCAAGAGATGTTTATAAAAGAGGGCAGCACAGGGTAGATTGAGACTGGTCAACTGAACAGATTGAGACTGGTCAGACTGGACAAGAGCTGTGTTGTCAGGGTTAAAAAAAAAAAAACAGGAGACAAAAATCCAGCCTATCTATGAAATGTCAAACCAACTATAACCTCTTCAAACTTCATTTCCTTTTCAAAAGAAATGGTTTCTTTACTCTGCAAGCTACAAACTACCTCTTCTCAAGTATGTATTTTAAGAGAATAGGGAGGTGAAGAGAAATAAAGAAACCCTTGGAAATCTGTACTGGAAAAAAAAAAAAAAAAACGGAAGCAATTCAAGATATGCATTTTATTATAATTAACCAATTTATCTGAAACTGTGAAAGGGGGTTTCAGATTTGCTAATAAAGCATAACCGTTCCAGTTTATAGAATATTAGCCCAGGGTCACTCTTTCCACAAGAAAATGTATGTGAAATTAACCTTTGTCCAGCAGTCAGGAAAACAATGATCTGCAAGATGAGAGTGTCCAAGGCCAATTAAAACAAATCACTAATCAAAATCTTAGGGTATATGTGGAGACTACATGAGACCCAAATACAAGATTCGGACTAAAGCTCACTGGGATGGCATTTGAAATATAAAGTGTTCATTGACTGAAATTAGCAGGATTTAGCAAGGACAACAAACACTCCTCACTTAATTGCACATTTATTTCCATGTTCAGGTGGCAAGAATGAGCTCCTAAGCCAACATTCAAGTGAACAGCTGCAGTAGGCTGTGTGCGCTGAAAATTACAGCATCTCTCAGCTATAGGACCATCTGCTCAGAATAAAATGATACTAATGTGCTATATTTTACAAATAATGCATATTCCATTGATAGGCTCAACACAACTGTTCACAGAATGCAAACTCTTTCAACAGTTACTGGGCAAATAATTTTCAGCCAGATTTACAATTTTGACATTTTTTTAAGCATCAGGAATTGTAAATAACTTCAAAATTTAGTAACCAAAAAAATACATAGTAAACAGAATGAAAAAATTATGGTAACTTAGTATTCAGACCATACCAAAACTTTTTTGTTTTTTGTTTTTTAAAAAAGCTTGTCACTCTTTTGAGGCTGCACTAAATCCTAATTAAGATAATAAAAGTTACATACAAAAGCAGGTTCTGATACTACATGTACCACTAAAATTGCAATGTGCTTTACATCCTAACGATGGCCATACCACAATAGGTTGAATGTAAGAATAATTAGTATGCCAAATGAAAAGGTCAAGTGTTTGGTATGGCCTCAGCACTCCTGCAACATGCTAAAGAAAAGTAGCCTACAGAATTTAAGAAAAATCCCACAGACCCCGGTCCAAGGCTCTGCTGCCCACGAACCACTTCTAAGCAGAGAAGCCACATCACACAGTCTGACTGCCATGTTAGTTTGGAGTTGCCGTCTGCAATATGGACACAAAAAGTACCGTATGTTAGATGAGCAAGATAATGCAACAAATCAGTTTGTACAAAATTTACAGTGATTGTATTGATATTCCCAGCACGTCCATGCAGTGTGGCTTAATTGAATTTGAGGCAATTCCAATCTAATCTTTCCAAATTCATTTTAACATGTAGTTTTCTTGCACAAATTAAGCATTTTTAATTAAGAGCCTGATTTTAAAACAGTATTGACTAGTTACCTTGGCATCTATCCTAAAGAACTACCTTAAACCACATCTTAAAAAAAATTTCTTTTCATAATAAAATGAAGCAAAACACTGCATGCTGTCCTATCTCTTAAGGATGTGGGAGAAGGGAGGAAATGTGAATGAAATTATATTTACAGTGAGAAAAAGCAGTCATGTAATTCATTAGTGAATGCCTTGCATAAAAACATTCTTTCCCCCAAATATCAGAAGGGCATTAAGAAACGCTATATTTGCCCACACTGTTACATTATACTATAAATGATCCTAATCCTGGAGCTTAAAATTAAAAGTGAATTGAAACCCTGTGAGGTTAGTCTGCCACTACAGTCAAAGGATCTCTAACAATTTTGCTGAGAATTGTTCACGCTTTACCATCTGAGCCACCAGGGAAGTTCCTTTCACATATACTAAGATGCAGTAAACCAGCATCTTTCACTTGAAATAATTGGACCAATAAACAGGATTGTTTGGAGTAATGTTTATATAGGATGTCAGCTTTGTCCCTGAACGAAATCAAGTGAACATTTTTTAATACGTAAATTATAAAGCCAGCACAATTTGAAATGAGTGCTGCTATGAGGACTCCAATATGGTTAATGGGCCATTTACCACTTAATACAACTTGCTCCAATACTAAATAGAGACACAAAATTGGCAAAGAAACTAAAGTTTACATTTTAGCCATATACGCAGCTACTTTAATGGTCAACATAATATTCAGAAAAACTCAGTCTATGAAAATAAATAAGCAACAAAGGAGGGCTGAAAAGGTCTTTTACTTGCATATTTATGATTATACTAATTTTATCCTTAGAGTTAAACCTGGCTGCACATGATTTACCCTTGATGCATATGTGATGAAATTTATAACATGTGACGATGGATTCCATTTTCTGGCATCTACCTAAAGGGTTTAGCATACTCTTTATGGATGCCATAAAAATGTTCTACTCTTCTTCCCTTCTCCCACTGTTACCAGGGTCTGATTGTATGTTCTTTATTTTACAAAAAGAAAAAGCACTACTTATAGTTGAACTGAACCTGTGAAAAAATAAGATGCTTTCACAGCCATGAAGTATCGATATTTTGATAAGAATCTAATTGTGGTTAGACTACACGGGTAGACCATTTAGGAGGACCACACCCACCAGGTTAAATCAAGCTTAAATGTACGTCCTCGATACCCTGAGGAGTTAATATCTAAACATTCATCACTACAGAAAACCAGAGATTCAAATTTAATGGCCTCATCCCTTCCGTTCCACAGGAAGTGGATGCTAATGAGCTAATCTATTGACACCCCTCTTTCTGAAAGCCCCAGGGAGGCGAACAATCACTTTATTGCACCAACTAGCTAGGAAGGCTGTGTATGAAAAATGATTCTACCGCACTTTTACATTTCAAGCACCCCAGACAGTTTCTCTGCTTGAGGCAGACACATACCTTTATGGGAAGTTATAAATAAGTTGCTCACATGGCCCTTACCTTTATGCTGGCCAACAATTCAGTTACTAAAAATGTAAAGCTACTTCCCCTTCACTTAAGGACAGGCAATTCTGCTCCACTCAGTCTACCACAGACAAGCAGGCTGTGCGCTATTTATAGATTCTACTGGCTCTGAAACTCTTTGGAAGCAAAATAAAAGGCCATATTCCAGCAACATGGAACCATTAATTTTAAAGCTTAAAGAAAGTGTTTCAATGTATGTTCCCCTCTTAATTTAGACATCGATTGTGCCAACTAAGACTACTTTTTCTCCTGTCATTCTTCATGAAATCATTTATGAAACGACATGAGCATAAGATCGATCTAGACTACTCTAAACTCTTCCTGGTTCTGAGAGAGAATGATGAGGTGTCGACTTGGTGGGAACATGGGTTTTAAAAGGTGGGGTTGGAGAGCAGGGGAAGAAGTGGCCTCTATGTTTTCACTCATAACAGTTTGCTTCCAAATTTCCAAAAAGACTTTTCAAATGGAATCCCTGCCCCCCACCCTGGTTTTTACTTAAATGGCCCTCTGTATACTTCAATATCCTAAGTTTCTTACAATAATGGATTTGGGGAAACCAATGCTGCTGTTTGACTGCTCACAGCTAGGACTAACAGTTTCCTGGTCATATGAAGAAAAAAAGCAAAGTCCCTATTTTCCAAACTTCCTAATAAAAAATTTCTGAAAACTAATTAGCTTCTTTCCTATTTTCAAACCTCCTTCAGACAGCCACCAAACAAGACAGACAGCTAATCAAGACAGTCTGAGAATTCTCATTAAGTACACCGTCTGCTGGGGAAAAACGGTTTCCAAGACCTAGAACCCACTTGATTCAGGGATCAGATCTGTGTGGTTTAAAGTCACAGAAAAGGCTACTGCACAATTCTCATGAGGACTATCTATCTGCACCAGCCAGTCCACTGAGACATGTACCATCCTGACCTGGGCCCTCATCTCTTATCTGGACCACCAAATTACAGCCTCCCAAAACTTCCCTCATCGTCCTCATTCACACGTCACACTATTTCCAACAGACTTTCCTAAACTCTCAATAGTTCTCCGCTGCCTAACAAATAAAGTGCAAACTGCTAATATTAAGAGTCTACAGATATCTGAGATCCTTGACAACTGCTTTCACCAGGCTACTTGGTCAAGCACCTAAAAATATGAACTGCCGCTTTCCTCCATGCAGTCACGGTACACTGAAGACCATACATCCTTCTGGCTTTGCCTGTACAGTTCTATCTGCCAGGAAGAACCCCAAGTCACACCTATTCCATATCCAGCCCTGGGATTTGTACATACTAAGCAATCAGAAATATACTTAAGGTCAAGAGCAGTTCCTTTAGGGAACACAAAAAAACGAAAACTCGAGCATGAAAGGGCAATCACCTCTCTAAATAATATGCAAACTTGGTAGCTTGTTTTTCTGTCTCACTTCAGGTATTTCAAACCACAGATAATTATGAAAGCATATTTTCATTTTTCTGGCGTACTGCATTAGCCATCCTTACCCATTAAAATCTAAATTTTTGTTAAATGGCACAACAAAGGAAACTATCTTTTGAGTGATCAGTTGTATACTGTCATTTCAAGAGCCTGCTATGGCTACCTGACCACTACAAAAACGCCAGAAACCAGGACACATCCAAAACCATGGTGCAAATGTGCTCCAAGCCCCTGGCCAACAGCGTCACCGAGCTGTGGCATCTGGAGCCCAGGTTTAACTTCAAAAAAAAACAGCAGAAGTACAGGTAGATGTGAAGAAAAATAAATTTTAACTCAAAAGTACTTAAAAAATACATCGGGATTAAGTAGATCTCAAAGCTTTCGTTTTTTAACTGATAGAGACTAGAAAACATAACAAGCAAACACAAAGGGGAAGATTTCTAAAAAGAACCATGGCTGGGGGCAAGGACGAGTTTCTCATACTCAGAAGGTCTGGCTGGACGGAGTGACCTCGGACACTCAGATACAGGAACACAGAGGCAGGGCAGCATCAGCACAGTGCAAGGCTTTCCCTCAGGCGACATCAAGCATTTCTGAAGGCCAAGGCACGAGGAGAAAGGAAGCGGTGCCTCTACAGTTTGCAGACCCCACTACAAAAAAAGGCAGCAGCCACAGCCAAAAGGCATGTTCCTTTGAGGAACTCCAGGCAAGGAGCTAAAGCTCTCGCAATAGTCAGCGAAGTGAGTGATGGGAGTTCCCAAATGAGAGCTGGGTAAGCAGCAGGGTGGGTCATCTGTCTAGCAAACACCATGCCTACAGAACGCTTTATCTTTCCCATTCAAATCACTAAAATGGCATTTTCAGGATGCATTTCGGCTTTGCTGAATTAAAACAACAGAAGGGTCAACCAAGCACTCATGGTCAACCAATCATGGCGCTGACGTGCTGGCTACAAGAATAAGCCAATCCTTTGTTTTCTTTAAACCCCTTCACTTTGCTATGTGGTTCCTAAAGGAATAAAGGTTTGCAGCTTTAAACTTCATGGGATAGCCTCAATCCTGGAATCCCGGTCAACTCCCTGCCCCACCCCACACCATTTTAGCTGCCTCCTGCTCCATGGATTCCTCAGCCTTGTCAAGCTCAGATTTTTCGCCTTGGGGCCAACAAGGGTCCAAAAGCTGCCAGAGGCACTGCCCCAGACAGCTGCAGGCCCCACAGGGAGAATGTTCTTTGGCAGCGAAAGCGAACACTTCTCTAAGTCTCTTGGCCCTTTATGGCTCCTACAGAGTCCTTCTGACGCCAGTCTTTCTGATTTCTGAGGTTTTGTAGTTCTAGAGCTGGCAGAATTAAAAGCTTTGAGGTGAGAGAGTAAAGTATGAATTTAGGGGTTGGTCCCAAGTCCTTCCCTTCATTCTAGGTCCATATCAGGCTTCCATGCTGGGCAACACGAAAGCAAAGATCCTGTGAAAAAGATTTGCTTGTGGTTCACCCTCTGTTCATTCACCCATTCATTCAACAAACATTAGTTCACAACTCCCACAAACTAAGGACTGCCCTACATGCTTCAGAGACAGCAATGAAGAACTATCCTGGAGTGTACATCTGCAATAGGAGGTGTACACATGTACAAAACTGTGTATTAGCTGGAAATAAGTGTGCCTGGAATAAAGGAAAATGTAGAGCCGAGTAAGAGGGCTGAGAATGTGGAGATGAAGGATGGACAGTTTCCAGTATTAAACAGGAGGTCTCAGCGAGAAGATGAGCCTTCAGGCAAGATTTAAAAGAGAGGTAAGCACCCCTGCAGTGGGCAGAATATCAGCTCACTTTAGATGCCCACATCCTCAACTCTGAAATATGTGACTATGTTACATGACAGGGAATTAAGATACATATGGAATTAAGGTTGCTCATCAGATGGCCCTGAGATGGGAAGATTATCCTGGATTATCAATTGGGCCCAGGGTAATCAGAAGAGTCCACATGAATGGAGGCTGAGTGATACAACCTGAAAAAGACTCAACCCAGAGTCATTGGCTTTTGAAGATGTAAGGGAGCCATCAACCAAGGAATGTGGGCAGCCTCCAGAAGCTGAACAAGGCAAGGGGAAAGATTCCCCCCAGCATCTCCAGATGGAATGCAGCCCTGCCAATACCCTGATGATAGCCAAAGAGACCCACGTCACGGGATTCTGCCCTTCAGAACTGCAAGCTAATAAATCCGTGTTGTTTTAAGCACCAAGTTCATAGTTAGTTTGTTACAGATTTATAAGCAAATAAATACATCCCCATGGGGATATCTAGAAGACAAACCAGGCAGAGACTAGCCAGGGTGAAACTAGAAAGAGGCTAGAGAGAGATGAGTCTAAGAGGTGGAAAGCCAGACATACAGGACCTCGAGGAGTAGAGGAGGAAGAAGTTTCCTTCAACACTCTTAGGGTTCTGGCTGGGTCTGCAAATTAGACTGACAAATCAATAGGAGAAGAGCATACAAATTTTATTGAAGTTATTTATACATGTACATGGGAGCCTTCACAATAGAGAAGTAATCTGAGCAAGAAGTTTATACACCTCTCTTAGATAAAGAAACAATAGATGTGTAAAGAATTGACTAGACAAGGCGGTTTGGGTTGGGGGTAGTGAGTGATAAGGACGAAACTAGGAAGATGTGCTGTGCTTAGTCGCTCAGTCGCGTCTGACTCTTTGCGACCCCATGGACTGGGACCCGCCAGGCTCCTCTCTGTCCATGGAGATTCTCCAGGCAATAACACTGAAGTGAGTTACCATGCCCTCCTCCAGGGGATCTTCCCCATCCAGGTATCGAAACCAGGTCTCTGCACTGCAGGCAGATTCTTTACTGGCTGAGCCACCAGGGAAGACCATGAATACTGGAGTGGGTAGCTTATCCCTTTCTCCAGGGGGACTTCCTGACCCAATAATTGAACTGGGGTCTCCTACACTGCAGGCAGATTCTTTACCAGCTAAGCTTCCAGGAAAGCCCAAAGTAGCAAGAAAAGGGTTAGTTTAACAAAGTATGCTTGTTCAGATTTCCAGGCCCCGAGTCACTGTACTGATGTTAAGAATGTCTTCCTTCCTCTTAGTACAGGGAGGGTTCTTTCCACATGGAATTTTACTACCTATTTCAGAGAAGAAAGGAGAGGGAGGAGGTTAGAATGACCTTTCTACTTCTGCTATTGTCTCAAACTCCTTCAGCTTAAGATGTTTAATATGCCAAAGTAACATACTTTGGGGCAGTACATCCTCAACTTCATCAAAGGCCGCCACAAGAAAGTGAACCATAGAAAAAGTTTTGAGCAGAAAAGGTGACTACTGTGAAAATAAACTGGGTATGTCTATGTGGGAGAGCTCAGCAACTCTGGAAACAAGAAGACCAACCAGGAAACAACTGCAGTAACCAAGATGAAGGATGACAGCGATTCCAATCAGGGTGATGCCAGGGGATAAGTGGACAAACCCAGCAGGGCACATGTCATCAATGTGTTAGTTTAATTACATCAGTAAAAAGACGAGGAGATGGCTGGATGGCATCACCGATTCAGTGGACAGGAGTCTGAGCAAACTCCGGGAGACGGTGAGGGACAGGGAAGCCTGGCATGCTGCAGTCCATGGAGTCGCGAACAGTCGGACACGACTAGGCGGCTGAACAGCAACAACAAACTGTTTAAATCCATTATCAAGAAACTGCTTTAGATTCTAACTACTCACATTCAAATCAATTCATCTTTCTGGCCACTAAGAATACATGATGATTAAGAAAAGGATTAGCTTCTATAGAAAGTTAGCGTCTTACTTTGGGAGTAGGAGATCTCCTTAAAGAAACCCAATATTTGAAAATCTGAGTTTAAAAATATTAAATCAAGAGTTATTCCCTTTATCTATGGAGGCTTTAAAGAATTCTGCAAGTGAAACATTTAATGGCAAATGAAAAATTTATAAAAACCAGAATAATTCAAAAGATGCAACTTTCAGTATGTCAGCTATTGATCTGTAACCTACGACAGCCCCTAAGGCTCAGAGTTTTCACCCCAAAAGGTAAAATAGATGATAGATGAAAATAATGAGAATAACTTACATTTCTGTGATAAGTAATTAAACTTTAAAATCTATATACACACACCTCCATAGTAGTCAAGGTTAGGCCAGGGGTTAATCTTGGTTACAGACTAGAATACACTACCATCTAATGATGAGTCATTCCAACCTCAGTGGCCATTATTAATTTCTACGCCATTATTTGGCTGTAGAACCTAAAACAGGACATGAACATAGAAGAAAACCAACTACTCCCACAGTTTTGTAGCAGGGTTCTTGTTTGGTATAGGCAGATAAATTTGAATTGCTAAATTAAGACAGTTAACATAGTAATCAACATAGAAATTGGATTAACTTCAGATTCCTCTGCAAAAGTCACAACTAAAGGGAACCCCCTCAGGGTTGTACAAATTGTGAAAGGCTGATTGGAAATCCTCAAATTAATCCCAGTAGTTGACTGTTTTCGTTAGGTAAGTTAAAAACATAGCTCCTCTGTAGGATACAGCCACTAAAATACTGTCATATTCGAGCTCCAAAAGAGCAAGTATGCCTAGTCTTAAAGGGAATATAAAAGACAAGGAAGGTTTATAGTCACAAATATTGTTTTTTAACTCAGAAGTGTTATAAAGGGCCACAATACTCCATCTGGCCACTAAGGTTATTTTACTCTTAAGTGTCATCTGGCAGAACGTACACACAGAAAACCAAAAACTATAGTTAAGTGTTTAACCCCAAGTAGCTTATACCAAACTTAAGTGAACAAAATAAAATGTCGACAGAACAAGGAATGTTTTCTTCATAATGCTGGGAGGCTACAAATATTTCTATTGAACTTTAAAGAAACTGAAAATATGAGATACTACCTTTAGACATATAAAATTTTGTAATTCATTAATGCATTGCGGAACACAAACCAAGGGGCTCTCCCCCGCCCACTGTAAGATTTGTGGGAGCGTAAACCTTGGTCAGCACAGAGGGCCAGCTTCTTTCCTATCCTGGCAAGTGGAACACTTCACTGGTATTTACCTATGCAATGCATTTTTCTTTTCAGTTGATGTTAAAGTCCTGAGACTCCCGAGAGATAGCTACATTTGTTTTAGCAACACCACTATGAATTATTTAGCATAGAAAGCTGGAGCATCTTAAAAAACATGATTCGCACTAAGAAAGATACTTTATTTCCTTTGGTCGTCTTCTCTTCCCCTCCTCCTCAAAAGATGGCGTTCTTAAAAAGCTACATCCCAGCTAGGAAAAACAAGTACACAAGCTTCTGGTTATTTACTACATTTCGGGAAGGGGCAAGAATCTGCATTCAGATGAAGTGTTCTTTTCACTTCTAGACATTCCAATTGGGGGAGGGGGCCTAAAGGAGAGGGTCATAAGTAAATTTCTGGTTAATCTGCTGCCTATAAAAGAGTTAATGTTTATATATATCACTGCTGTGTACAAAACAGATAACTAATGAGAACCTACTCTATAGCGCAGGGAATTCTACTCAATGTTATCTGTGGTGACCTAAATGGGAAGGAAATCGAAAAGAGGGGATATATGTATACGTATAACTGATTCACTCTACTGTACAGGAGAAACACAACGTTGTAAAACAACTATATTCCAATAAAAATTAATTTAAAAAAAGTTCTCAGCAGATGCATTCAGCCTTTTCCAGGGATCAACATTTAAAATGCTGGGAAGTGTGCACTTTCGGACACAGAGCAAGAACTCAAAGCTCTCTTCACACGGTCACGGCGCGCACTTCTGTCACCTTCACAAATGAACCTAAGTGGCTCTTGTTGCTTACTCACTTTGTCCTGTCCAGCTCTTTTTGCAACCCCATGTTATCCTGCCCAAGCTCCTCTGTCAATGGGACTTCCCAGACACAAACACTGGAGGGGGCTGCCATTTCCTTCTCCAGGGGATTTTTCCTGACTCAGGGAAGGAACCCACGGCTCCTGCGTTGGCAGGCAGATTCCTTACCACTGAGCCACCAGGGAAGCCCCTAACTCAAGTGATACTTGTCATTAAAAAGAGAGCGAGCCCTAATGTGTAAAAAACAAAGAAAGCAAGCAAGCGAATGCACTACATTACAGATCAGGTAAGGTCTTTCTTAACGTCAGCCCTTGCCTGCCTATATCCACAGTGGGCACAAATCCAAAATCCCAGATCCCGGATACCTCTCCAGCACGAAAAGGAGTTAAGGTGCTTGGGCTCCCTGCCAATGACTGTCCCTTCGGCTGCTGTCAGACTTACCACTTCCCAAGTTATCTTATTGGAGAAGGCAATGGCACCCCACTCCAGGACTCTTGCCTGGAAAATCCCATGGGCGGAGAAGCCTGGTAGGCTGCAGTCCCTGTGGTCGCGAAGAGTCGGACACAACTGAGTGACTTCACTTGCACTTTTCACTTTCATGCATTGGAGAAGGAAATGGCAACCCACTCCAGTGTTCTTGCCTGGAGAATCCCAGGGACAGGGGAGCCTGCTGGGCTGCCGTCTATGGGGTCGCACAGAGTTGGACACGACTGAAGTGACTTAGCAGCAAGTTATCTTATCACTAAGCTAAAGCACATTCGAAATAAACGCTTGAAGATGTCTCAAGGTGCACTGGGGCAAGTCCCCCTACTGTATAAATGGACAACGAAGCAAACGTGTGAGCATGAATTACAGAACCTGTTTACATATGTACAAACGTCATTCCAAAGTTGAAGAGAAGCATCTCCTATAGGTCTGAAGTGGGGAAGGGGGGCACGTATACGATCAAATGCTATAGTTTAATAAGAAAATTTTTTAATTTAGCTTTTGAATTATTTCTACTTTGGTAAAGAGGCAGAGGAAGTAAAGGGGCTTGTTTTCTATAAAAGCTTCAATTATATGCATATAATTTAGACAGATAATATGTGCATGCACTTTACAAATTTTCAAATGCTATTATCATGATTGCTGGGCAAAGGAAGATGCATCTTAAAGTGCTGGCAAAGAGAATTCGCTTATCTGTTTTTTAGGTTATGGCGCAGTTGTTTTGTTTCCATGTTTAAACGGGCAACAGAGTGCAGGACTGTAGTGGGAGCTTCTTAACATGAAAAGGGAACACGGGTGGACAGAAAGCTCAGTGTGAAGACTGCCCAGTCATGACTGTCAATTCCTGTGCAGGACCCCTGAAGCACATGCTACATTAAACTACATTTAGCACATGGTCACAAATGGTGACTGAGGAGGATTAGAATTTTTACTTGAAATACTCCAATTTTCAACCCCCGACCTCCAAATACTATATAATAGTACATACAGTGCCAATAGCCTAAACGTTCCACATCAGAATTACAGCCTTGTCTATCTTAAAGAGTACAGCCCATACACACACACAAAGCAGGATACAGGTTCCACTCTTCTTAACTTAGTCTTCTCATCAGCTGCTCAGCCTCTTGGAATTTTACTATTTAAGATTAGAAAGTGCTACCTCACTTTAGCTAAGAATTCCAAGGATGACACAAGCATCTTCTCCTCATATTCAGAGTTACTTACAACACAGGGCAGAATGGGAACAGAGTCTCATTCATAGCAGTACTCTAGAATCTAGATCGACAATCTGCACACTGAGATGTATCACATGCTGTCAGTTTCTACAATTCACAGATCAGTGTTCCATTCACTTCCACACACAATTCCATGGCCTCCCACCATCTTTCTCCTATTATGATTTTCAAAATGACCTGAATTTAAACATTTCCTAAGCCTGCTAATGCAAGAAGACAGAAAGGCGTGGGTTTGATCCCTGGGTCAGAAAGATTCCCCTGGAGAAGGAAATGGGGAAACAGTATTCTTGCCTGGAGAATCCCAGGGACAGAGGAGCCTAGCGAGCTACAGTCCACGGGGTTTCAAAGAGTCGGACTCAACTTAACAAGTGAGCATACACACAAGCCTACACTAGGCTTTATGTTTAATTAAAATAAAAAATAAACAAGGCATCCTCTTAAACCCGCCAAAGGATTTAGGGATCTTTTGCTCCAGGAAAGATGATCTGACCACCTCCTGAAGCAGAATTTAGTGAATCCTATGACTGAAATGGGGAAAAGCAAGGAAGGAAAAGTAGCATTTATTTCTTAGTCTGGGAAAGGCTTGAAGTTACATATTTTACAGACAAAAATCCCACTTAGTCATCTTGTGCACTATGAGCTGTATACATTAGCTTCTATTTACAAATGGATTTCAGAATTTCATAAGTCTAATCAGGTATTAAATAGAAGAACTAGGATTTGTAACCAGTGCTGAGACTATATCTGAAGCCTCCTACCTGATCTCTGCTTCGGGGCTTGTCCCTTCTCCAATCCATCCTCCATTCCAGTGCTACTATGATCCACCTAAAAACAGTCAGCATCCCAGGACCATTTCTGTTTCTCAGGCCTTCACACTGACTTCACATTGCCTACAAAGTACCATCTCGGCCTGCAGAGGGGGCATCGTCGGCACTTGAGCTGGTCCCCACCTCGCTCTCCAGGGGCATGCCCACTTCTCCATGCCCACCATGCCCTCTCACACACGAGGCTCTAACAATCTCCCAGCGGTCCCTCCCACATCAGGCTGCTTCCCACTGATTCTCACGCTCCTCTCTCCACCCTCAAGAGTCTCATTACCTGTCTTCTCCTGGGAATGGAAACATCCTCAGCACATGAAAGGAGGCACAACGCCTCCAGGAAGCCTTCTGTGAGCAGCTAAGCTGAGACCCGAGACGGATACTCCTCCTCTGAGGTATCAGCCCACACTCACCTTCAGTCTCTTCTCGATCCAAGTGCACAGGACCCATAAAAGAAAAGCACCTCAGTGCAGGGAAGTGCAATTCAAGGTGACGAGTAAAAAAAAAAAAAATCCACTTATTTATGGGGTTTTTTTCATGCGCTTTTACCTTCCCTGCCAAGCAAGAAACCTTCTATTGCAACTCTATACATCTGGAGCAGCAAGCTCAGGTTGTCAATGAAGGGGAAGGAAGGCAGACATATTCTAGGTAGTCATGACCCACCACTAACAAACACACACATCCCTTTCCACCAAGGATGACACAAGCATCTTCTCCTCATATTCAGAGTTACTTACAACACAGGGCAGAATGGGAACAGAGTCTCATTCATAGCAGTACTCTAGAATCTAGATCGACAATCTGCACACTGAGATGTATCACATGCTGTCAGTTTCTACAATTCACAGATCAGTGTTCCATTCACTTCCACACACAATTCCATGGCCTCCCACCATCTTTCTCCTATTATGATTTTCAAAATGACCTGAATTTAAACATTTCCTAAGCCTGCTAATGCAAGAAGACAGAAAGGCGTGGGTTTGATCCCTGGGTCAGAAAGATTCCCCTGGAGAAGGAAATGGGGAAACAGTATTCTTGCCTGGAGAATCCCAGGGACAGAGGAGCCTAGCGAGCTACAGTCCACGGGGTTTCAAAGAGTCGGACACAACTTAACAAGTGAGCATACACACAAGCCTACACTAGGCTTTATGTTTAATTAAAATAAAAAATAAACAAGGCATCCTCTTAAACCCGCCAAAGGATTTAGGGATCTTTTGCTCCAGGAAAGATGATCTGACCACCTCCTGAAGCAGAATTTAGTGAATCCTATGACTGAAATGGGGAAAAGCAAGGAAGGAAAAGTAGCATTTATTTCTTAGTCTGGGAAAGGCTTGAAGTTACATATTTTACAGACAAAAATCCCACTTAGTCATCTTGTGCACTATGAGCTGTATACATTAGCTTCTATTTACAAATGGATTTCAGAATTTCATAAGTCTAATCAGGTATTAAATAGAAGAACTAGGATTTGTAACCAGTGCTGAGACTATATCTGAAGCCTCCTACCTGATCTCTGCTTCGGGGCTTGTCCCTTCTCCAATCCATCCTCCATTCCAGTGCTACTATGATCCACCTAAAAACAGTCAGCATCCCAGGACCATTTCTGTTTCTCAGGCCTTCACACTGACTTCACATTGCCTACAAAGTACCATCTCGGCCTGCAGAGGGGGCATCGTCGGCACTTGAGCTGGTCCCCACCTCGCTCTCCAGGGGCATGCCCACTTCTCCATGCCCACCATGCCCTCTCACACACGAGGCTCTAACAATCTCCCAGCGGTCCCTCCCACATCAGGCTGCTTCCCACTGATTCTCACGCTCCTCTCTCCACCCTCAAGAGTCTCATTACCTGTCTTCTCCTGGGAATGGAAACATCCTCAGCACATGAAAGGAGGCACAACGCCTCCAGGAAGCCTTCTGTGAGCAGCTAAGCTGAGACCCGAGACGGATACTCCTCCTCTGAGGTATCAGCCCACACTCACCTTCAGTCTCTTCTCGATCCAAGTGCACAGGACCCATAAAAGAAAAGCACCTCAGTGCAGGGAAGTGCAATTCAAGGTGACGAGTAAAAAAAAAAAAAATCCACTTATTTATGGGGTTTTTTTCATGCGCTTTTACCTTCCCTGCCAAGCAAGAAACCTTCTATTGCAACTCTATACATCTGGAGCAGCAAGCTCAGGTTGTCAATGAAGGGGAAGGAAGGCAGACATATTCTAGGTAGTCATGACCCACCACTAACAAACACACACATCCCTTTCCATATACATCTACTAATTCTTCTATTATGAGCTCGAGCATCACGTTGAATCAGCTTAAAAAAAAAAAAAAAGATTCCTAGCTACAAGCCTTTGTTAAAACAACACAAGCCTCAGAAAGGAAAAGAGGGGACTAGAGGAGTGGTCCGTTGTCATCACACCAAAGTTAAAAAAAGGAGGCTTCACCATGAAAGTAAAAAACCAAAACCACATCGAGTGTTAATATCTCTCTTCCAGCCCAGCCTAGGTCTCAGGAAGCTGGGAGTACAGAAGAAATCACCAGGGCAGAAAAGCAACGCTCCTTATTCACCAGATGTGACAGGTATACTGCGCAAGATGCTATGAAAGCAAGGGTACACAAAACAGACTCACGTTCCACCCCTCGGGGAGCTTCTCTGGACCACACCTTCACCCAGAGATGTCAAAGGCTCCGCAAGAAGTCTTCAAGAACCCACAGCCAGGAATAATAATCTCTCTGGACAACCTATGCTAAATATTGTGCTAAGAAAAAGATAAAAGGGCAGAGTCACTGCTGCCATGGAAACTACCACTGCCAACTTAAACATCTGAGCCTGACATATATTTGAGCAGAAATGAAGCATCTTGCTTCCCGGTGTTTAAAATGCTGAAGGATAACAGGAGATTATACACAGCTTTCCCAATTAAACATTAAACTGGATTTCTGCCTCATTAGGAAAATATGAAGTTACAAAGCACAAGCTGAAAAGTTTTCCTGATTTAGGACCGCTAAGAGTTTCCCGGTACCCACTTCCTGCCATACTTTTATCCCATATAAAGAACAAGTTTCTTTACAAGAATTTTCTCACTATAGCAGATTGAACACTTAAATTGCTTGGCAGTAAACGCACAGTATTTTACCTCATACAAGACTTTCAGAAAGTACCTACTATGTATCAAGTAACATACCAGTCCAGAGCAATTATGATTGCAATCTATTTCAGATCAGCCTGAAAGGAAACAGGTTTTTACCATCAGCTACTACTATTACTATTTAATCTATTCACAGATAGATTAAAAACAAACAAACAAAATCCTCAAGCCAAACAAACAAAATCCTCAAGCCATCCTTGAGACTATAACCCCAAACCCAAATTTTCAGTCGTTCTGTAAAGAGAGTGGAGATCTACTCAAGTACACTCACACAAATTTTAAAGGGTTTCTTGACTTGATTCTGACTGCCAATCTCTGGTTGAGAATCATCAATATAAGGGAAGTAGAATGGCTTCAAAATGTGATTTTCTATACTCAAGCATGCTTTTTAAAGCCATCTTGTCTCAGGCTAAAGCCCAAGATTCACAACAAAGGCTACAGGCCTTAGAAGTGTGTTGAGGAAAAAGGATACTCTTCATTCTGTTCTTCAAGAAGAGCAAGGACAGAGGAAGGGAATCATTGAAGTAGAAGCAGCAGTAGTAAATTAAGACTGGACAAAACTTTCCCTGAGCTGGAACACTCATTAGAGTGAGTTTCACTGCCATCAGATCAAGAAAGAACAATTACTATGCATCACTGGCCAAGACACAGCAGTATTTCACCAATACAATTTCCCCAGTAGTACTCTTTGTTCGGACTGAACATGACCCACATCTTGACTTGCTGAGACTAAAAATGACTGGTCTCCTACATGAGGAACTGACCGAAATGCAAACAAATGAATCCTCTTGTTTATCTGTCAAAACTGGCTACGCATGAACTAAGATCTGGTCAACAGGGCTAACAGAAATGGCAGCAGCCGGGGAGAGGGCACTCTAGCATTCTCTGAGATCTGCAGTCCATCACACACCAGCGGCGTGGCGAGCAGGAGCCAACAGTGCTTGTGACCAGCAGGAAGAAAATTTGGGGTAGGTAGACAAAAATTTTCCTAATTACGGTATTACCCAAATTCTCACCTGGCTGAGTCAGATGATAGTAAATAACATGAAAAAATAAAAGAAAACAGTGGACTTCGTTTAATTCATACACAAAGTTATTGACAGGTTATAGGATCACATCTGGGAGAAGGCAATGGCACCCCACTCCAGTACTCTTGCCTGGAAAATCCCATGGACGGAGGACCCTGGTGGGCTGCAGTCCATGAGGTCCCTAAGAGTCGGACAAGACTGAACGACTTCACTTTCACTTTTCACCTTCATGCATTGGAGAAGGAAATGGCAGCCCACTCCAGTGTTCTTGCCTGGAGAATCTCAGGGACGGGGGAGCCTGGTGGGCTGCCGTCTTTGGGGTCGCACAGAGTCGGACACGACTGAAGCGACTTAGCAGCAGCAGCAGGATCACATCTAAACGTTGTAAGGAAAGGGACCCAAAAAAATATTCATAATGACCACATACGATCCTGCATGTGCCTCTCGGTGGAAAGCCAAGAGACAGACGGACACAAGCAGTCAGGCTCAAGACCTTGAGGTCAGAGTCACGGTTGAACACCAGCGGGTGGACTTAACCTGCAAATATATGTTACTTGGTTTATGTCTTTTTTTTTAAACTAGTAGTGTTCAACGTATAAAACTACCATTTTAGCAATTTCACGTTTATTTAATAGATTTCCGGCATCTCTTTAAAAAATAATAATAATAAACAGATTGGCAACAGAGGCCATATTCCCACAGAGCTATGAGTCAGCAGGTTGCCCTTCAAATGGATCATGTTCTCCACTGTTCTCTCCCAGTACCAGCTTTTTTCTTTGGCCTGCATGTCCTGGTTCCTGCAAGAGCTGCAAGGGCTGGATCATCACAGCCTAAAGGTCAAACTTACTGAAGGGTGCACAGCTTTTCTACTATGGTGACAGAGAGGTTCAGAAGACCAGAATATTGGCAAGTGCGTGGGAGAATAGAAATGACAAGAATATCCCTAGTATAAAACATGCGAAAATGTCACCGTAGTAGGTACTGCACAGAGATGCACCAAGGATGGGCTAGAGTGGAATGAATTCATCTTAACTACTTTTGATATATCGTGTTCCTCAAAACTCAGCATTTTTAATCTTGGACCTAATTATCTATGATATATTCCAAGGACTAAGCATAAAAAGGACTGAAGCTTTACTGGCATTCCAGTGCATGGGGAGCGTGTTTGATCCCTGGTTGGGGAACTAAGATGCTACATTGCCATGGCTCAAGAAAAGGCTCTAATTCTGTGTACTTATACATCCTAATTAAGACTGCCACTTACATTCAGAACACTCTTAAAAGGAGATTTATTTTGGCATGTTATACTCCCCGATTAGGACTAACTGAAAACCATCTTGTCCATACAGAACTAAGTATATCCTGTCCTTTCCAGAGACTAAGGAAAAAGTCAGATCTAATTAAATATTTTGAGACCATAAAAAATGGAAAGGACATATTAGGTGCTTTTTTCCCCAGGATGTGGGGCAGGCAGGGGGGTGATCCACACAGAAAAAGATAAAAATTACCTTGCATTTTACCAGAAGCCCTTGAAAGAATATAAGCAAATTTCAAGGTCATCTTCTCTAAACACTGTCTCATGGCATACCACGATTTATATTTTGGAAGCAGAATAGAGGGTAAGTCGGAACAGAACAGAAGTGTAAAAAGGTCTTACTTCACACTTTCCCTCTGCCTTCAGTTTACCCAAATAGATTCCCATGAAAACCTGTTTCAACCCTGCAGAGTGGGTAGGCAGTGGGACAAAAGCAATCCAGGGCCTACAGAGAGCCTGCCTAGGACTGGCCACTTTCCCAGGGGGTGAATGCCCAACTTGGGCAGTGGCTGAAGGAATGTACCGCGAAGGGCTAGGCTGAATGCATTCTTCTAGGGTCCGAAACTGCTATTTTGTTTCCACTGTGAGTTTTCAAAGAACTGCAAAACTGTCCCTAGGCCCATTTGGCAATATCACAACAATTACAATTTTATCAGAGGGAGATTAAGAGAAAACTAGTTTTCACCTCTTCTCCTTAACTAAAAGCCACAGCTAAAAAAAACAAAGGAACTAAAAAAAAAAAAAACACTGAGGGTTTTATAGGATACATTAAATTATGCTTTATCAACTCCCAATATTTATATTTAGGGTTGCGGAGTATAACTTTAATGCTATTGTTTCCCCCCAAAATCTATGGTAACTTTCCTTAAAAAAAAAAAAAACACCACCACCTCATGCACTTCCAGTCCAATCTTTATAATAAGGTCAGAGGTATGAATTCCTAAATGTGCAAAGTACACTGTCCACTGTGATAAGCCTCAGATGCGTATGTTCATGTTCATTTGCTCAATCGTGTGCCCACTCTTTACAACCCCATGGGCTGTAGTCTGCCAGGCTCTTCTGTCTAACAGAACAGATTTCCCAGGCAGCAATCCTGGAGCAGGTTGACATTTCCTTTTTCAGGGGACCTTCCCAACCCAAGGACTGAACCCGTGTCTCTTGCATCTCCTGCACTGGCAGACGGATTCTTTACCACTGCGCAACTTGGGAAGCCCCAAAACCTCAGATGTGTAACTTAGGCTGACTCTCTCTTCTTCCAGGACTGTATCATAAAACATGAAATGGGAACAGATCAACATTTGGCATTAAATATTTGTTTACTAGTCCAGTATGAGATTGCAAAACAAGAAAGCAGTCAAACAATAGAGAACTTACTGAACAGAATCTGAAATTCTCACATTTAAACAAGTATTTATGTTCTCCCCTTGACGCCTGGTTGTCATTAACTCTTAAAGTATGCTTTCAGCCTAAGAAACTTGGGAAAATTATTTTCTATGTACTAAATAACCTCCAATTTGACAAAGATTTTTAAAATACTGACTCCTTATGGGTCTTTGTGTAATCACTTTCTCACTATATTTTTGTTCAATTTAATATAACCTTATAAAAGCTAAACCCTGGAATATGTGAATTGCAGAAAAGAGTTACACTCCTTCAGCTCCCGTTAGCTATGCTGGCCCCCACCATGATTCTTACTATATTCTTCATTAAGGGCCAACATTACAGAAATGAGTGCAGTGATTGATCAGTCTGTACGCAAATCAAATTATCATTATAACACACGGTAATTCCAAGTATAGCTACTATTTCCCAGACCTAAAATATCAGAAAAAAATTGCATTCATTTGTATTAAAATAAAAGTTTCAGTTTAGTTCTTCAGAAGAAGAGGTAACCAGGTAAACTAAGGTCAAGAAAAGACAAGCCTCAGTTCTATGTAGCATTAGAGAGAACTCGAATTTAAGCTTTCGCCATCAAACAAAGTGAGGGCTAGAATTGATTAGGGGCACAGATATCTGATTTCTAGGTCCAAGTCTAACAGACAACTAATTGGGATATGGAAACAGTGAAGAATAAAAGTAAAAGCCCGTCTGAAGTAAAGCAGCTGGCTGCTGCCAAGTCCTAACTGTACTTTGAAAAATTTTTAACCTTAGTAACTTTCCTCATCTTTAAAGTATAGATTTTTCCCACTATGCCCAGCAAACAGGGCTTTTATAAGTTAATGGATAAAAGAATAGCTTATACATTCAAATTTAAATCTCTCCCCCACATCTTCCTCTAAAACCACCCCTCCCACCTCACCTGATGTAATCAGAGATAACAGTTTGAGAAGGGAATGGCAACCCACTCCAGTATTCTTGCCTGGAGAAGCCCACGGTCAGAGGAGCCTGGCAGGCTTCAGAGTCAAACACAACTGAAGCGACTTAGCACACAACATGTATTATTCCAGTGTTTTCACCATACTTTTAATACATACTTATATACAGGTTGCTTTTTAAATTCTTTGATAAAAATTTTTAAAAAGCTTATAAAAATTGTTAAAATATCATGTAGAGTATTGCTCTTTAGACAGTAACCTTCTAGAGAACTATTTTCTGCTGCTTCTAATCTGTGCGAAGGTCAAACTGTCACAATCACTGTAACTCGGGAAATTCAAATTAACACAGGTCTGCATATGGACCAGGCTGGGTTTGCTTAAAAAAAAGGCTACCTTAAATTTACCTGCAAGCACACCAAGAACTCTCGTAAACCAAGTTTCAAGCACCAAATATTTAAACCACCAACAGAAGACAGAACAGACTATCTGAATAAAGTTTACCATAAGAATGCTTAAACACACGGAGTTAAAACATCTTCCTGCTAAACAGCTGTTGGTGATGTTCAGATGCCAAGTTAGGGACCATGCACTGCAGATACCCTTTGATAATTAATAACTGAAGTACATGGCAGGTGTTTGCTCAGAGCCCAGCAGAGACATAGTAGCATGGTTAATAAATTGACAGTTACTGGTAATTAATGCTTAATGCTTACTATTCTTTAAAATGTAAAAGATTAGGCCATTTAAGAGAGCTATAATTATGAACTAAAATTAAGCCTAAAGATGCTTAGCATGTACCACGTTAAGAATACCACTTTACACAGCCAAATACTTTCTGGTACAATCTGCTGATGAGGCAATCCTACCTAAATAACTGATAAAGAACTACTTACAAGCCTAACAAACAGATTTAGGCACAAGGGTAAAGCATAACTGAAGATGGAAACCCCAGAGCACTGAAAAAAGGGGTGAAGGGGGGGTGGGATAGGAAGAAAAGCAGGAAGGGGGCCAAGTTTCTTTGATAAGTCTTGCACTTACCTTACCAACCCTCTTCTCTTCCCTCCCAGCTTTTCATCTCTGCTGCTCAATGAGCCCTTATCCCTTCTCCCATTTGAGAGCTCAGCTGGGTCCCCAAATACCCCCAAGATACTAACTGGTAAATATCTGGCTTGAGAGAAGTAAATGCATTTTCTCCTCATCCATCAAAACCCACACCTCAAAAAGCAAGAAATACATCTAAATGTATTCCAATACTTGTGAAAGACAGCCAAACTCCCTGGAGAATGGCGTCATCCCATTCCCAGAGGACCCATTGGGCAGAACTATCTTTACCTCATCCGTTAACCTTTACTGCTCAAAAGAAAATGGCTAAAGTGAACATAAAAGGAAATGCTTCAAGGGCCAAGGATGGAAAACAGCAAGATCTCAGCTTACGATCCAGGAGCACTTAAATGGAATGACGGCAAGCAAAACCAAAGTGAAACTGGAGAAACGCACATCACTGCCGACAGCATGGCAAACTCGTAGGATGTGGACTACAAGGTGGCCGTGCACTGCGACCAGCATGCAGAGCAGGAGGTTTCATTACATAAGAAATAGCATCAGGGATCCTCTGAGTTGGAGTTTTCCAACGAGGCTTGAGTCACAACCAAAAGGACACAGAAAAAATAGATATGCCTCAAATAAACATATGTGAAGGACAAAGACACTCACATTCATTCTAATATGCAAATCCTGTAACATGCAGTGTCCTGTGCTGGACACTCAGGATGACTCAGATGGCTCAGATCAGTTCCCACTCTGTCTAGCGAAGAAGGGAGCACATGCAGAACCACAACAGAGGACACAATCTGGTATGTGTGGGGAGCAGGGATTATTTCTTGATGACAGGGGAAAAAAAAATCAGAAAGGTTGAGAAACAGAAAGGACACATGCACTAAGCCATCCACTGTCACGCGTTCACTAGGGGATGAGACACGCATGGATTCAGCCATTTAATAAATGCCTACTATGAGAGTCCACACAGGACCGGCACTTGGGGAACTTGGTGGGAGAGAGATTAAACAAGAAAAGGGATAAACTATTGTTTAAAACTGCAACCTATGCCATGGGGAAAAGAAAAAGCATCCATGTGAATCTAACAGGAAGGGTGATCAGGAAATGTCTCTAGAGAAGTGACATTTAAACTGAGACCTTAAAGACAAGGGACATGTTTAGAGGTATTAATACTTGTCTCTTTGGAGGGAGGGGATGGAGCCAGGCCACATGCTAGGTGCTGGGGATATGGAGGGAATGCTGAATAAGATACAACCTACACCCTGAGCAATCTCTTCCCAGGGAAGCATGCACATGCTGGATGGAGAAGCCCAGTAAACTGAATTTTACCAGTGTGGAAGCTTAAGGACCTGGGGAGATCCTGAAACCCACTCAGCGTAACCATTTCTTTTTTCTTTTTAATGAAGGAAATGAAGCCCAGAGATTGGCTTAGGGACTGTCCCTGAACTAGGCAGGGGCAGAGGTGGGGACACTAATCTCTTAACTGCCCATTAGATTTTTTATCAGAAAACTCATATGGATGATCAGAACTCAGTGAATTGATACTGTACAAGGAATGCTTATCTGCAGGGAAAACAAGGAGACTCCAATCCACGCACTTCACAGGTCATTGCGGAATCATCTTTCCTCATCAGAACAAAATCAAAAACGCAGCCAGCTTTCCGTAAAGTGAAACGTATTCATTTTCTCTTTTGAAGTTATACGCATCCTACTTTTGGGTATCTAAGCATCCAGGAAATGATAATAGTGATTCTGTCAGATTTTTTTCAAAGCCTCTCCCAGGCAAAAGAGTTGGTAAATCTATCAGTCCCCTTCCCTCCAAACACTTCTTTTTTATGAGAAACAACTGTTAGAGGGAATAGGGAGGATGTGAGGAGCCACTAAGAAGAAAGTTCATTAAAGCAAAAAAAATGAAAATAATTCCAGTACTTTTCAAGGAAATAAACAGGACGACATGAAGATAAATAAATGGTCATTTACATTCACACAACTGAGTATTATTCAGCAGTGAAATAAGAAGGCCCACGCACAGATGAAAGTGTATCACAAACTGAGAATTTTGATCAATTTAATTCTGTGTCCTGTTTAACAAAGGGATTTATAACCTTTTAAGTTATTACAACTGTCCTTAGAAGTCACATATAGTCAAAAAGGAACCATTACATTTCAATCACCTTTTTTTCCGTTCTTAAATTATACTTTAAAGATCACATAGGAACAAAAATAACATGGGGAGAAATGCCCTTCGGATTGGAGCTGCTACAACTCACCCCTCACTGTTTCACGTCTGGTTAACCGAAAACTCCCAGCACAAGCACAACCAGACCTAAGACAAGTTTGGACCTGTTCTGCTGATTAGCTGCTGCTCAAGGTCCAGTCAACTTGCAAATAGGCACTTCTCAAGGGTGCAACCAGGTTTAGCCTGAGAAGAGTAAGAGGTTAAAAGTGAAGAGGTAACGGGAAAAAAGTAATCCGTTTACAGCCTTCTGCACTGGCAAGACACAGGGTCTCTGTTAAAGGAGGTTTCTCTCAACCTTTTCACACTAATTCACAGCCCCAAAAGAAAAGCAGCGACCTAAGTAAGAATTCTAGACCTCGGTGCCCTGAAGGTCACCAGTTAAGGTCACCCTAAAGAGAATGTGGACTGATCTACTGTAAAGAACAGCCTGGCTGGTCGTCACTGATGCTATGCTCTAGCTTCAACACTGTCTCAGCTAGCTGAACTTGAGAGATTTCTAAATCTTTCAAGGACATCAGAAACATTTTTGTCTGTAACAGAGCATTTATCTCTGTTACTGAAGAAAAGTCACCTTCCAAAAAAATTGCCTTGAAAGCCCACATCATGTGCACTAAAAAAAAAAAGTAACATAGAACAGTATTTTAAAAACACTCTTCCATTATATATAAGGAAAGTCAAGGTGAACTTTATGAAAATTAAAACCTTGATACCTAATTTTATACAAATAATGCAAGCAATAAAGATATAATTTATTATATACTATAAAACTACATAGCTCAGTCTATTTTAGGCAAGGAACTCAGATGGATGCTTATTTCATACTGAGATTTTATAAAACATGAATGATTTAGGAATATACATGGACTCTGAGCGACTAAAATGGTGACAACCCAAAGGCTGACATATCAGAAAAATAACAATGGGAGTTTTGAAGAAATCTTTCGCTCTCAAAAAAAAATAATAAAAGTATGGTTCAATAAAAACCCAACTTTTAAAAATAGAAGGACAGTTATCCTTTTCAACTCGTGTTGATCTCCCCTTTATCACTGGAGATAGAATACATCACTCAGAAAGTCACCCTGAAGCTACAGGAGGCTTAGGGGGAAAAAAAATTTAAACTTCAGGTAAGGATAGGACTGCTGCTGCTGCTGCTAAGTCGCCTCAGTCGTGTCCGACTCTGTGCGACCCCACAGACGGCAGCCCACCAGGCTCCCCCGTCCCTGGGATTCTCAAGGCAATAACACTGGAGTGGGTTGGGAGCCTATTAAGACAAAAAAGTAAGAGAACTGTACAGAAAAGATCTTCACAACCCAGATAATCATGAGGATGTGATCACTAATCTAGAGCCAGACATCTTGGAATGTGAAGTCAAGTGGGCCTTAGAAAGCATCACTACAAACAAAGCTAGTGGAGGTGATGGAATTCCCATTGAGCTGTTTCAAATCCTGAAAGATGATGCTGTGAAAGTGCTGCACTCAATATGCCAGCAAATTTGGAAAACTCAGCAGTGGCCACAGGACTGGAAAAGGTCAATTTTCATTGCAATTCCAAAGAAAGGCAATGCCAAAGAATGCTCAAACTACCNGTGACCAAGATAATCACGATGGTGTGATCACTCACCTAGAGCCAGACATCCTGGAATGTGAAGTCAAGTGGGCCTTAGAAAGCATCACTACGAACAAAGCTAGTGGAGGTGATGGAATTCCAGTTGAGCTGTTTCAAATCCTGGAAGATGATGCTGTGAAAGTGCTGCACTCAATATGCCAGCAAATTTGGAAAACTCAGCAGTGGCCACAGGACTGGAAAAGGTCAATTTTCATTCCAATTCCAAAGAAAGGCAATGCCAAAGAATGCTCAAACTACCACACAATTGCACTCATCTCACATGCTAGTAAAGTGATGCTCAAAATTCTCCAAGCCAGGCTTCAGCAATACGTGAACCGTGAACTTCCAGATGTTCAAGCTGGATTTAGAAAAGGCAGAGGAACCAGAGATCAAATTGTCAACATCCGCTGGATCATGGAAAAAGCAAGAGAGTTCCAGAAAAACATCTATTTCTGCTTTATTGACTATGCCAAAGCCTTTGAATGTGTGGATCCTATGTTGATTTCTTAGTGGCTACATAGTTTTTTCCTTAGGAAATAGGATAGTCACTTTAAAAAATCAGTGTTAAGTTTATTAATGGAGGGGTCTTTGCAGTGTCATTTAAACTGGAAACATTTAGTTTGGATTGAACTTTTTATGGAACTGGGCATGTAATGCTATCTGCATTTGCTGAGATTTGGTGTTATTAATAGAATAGACAAATCAGCATTTTCTCGGGTGTGTGTAAGACTTGCTTGTTTTTCCTGTCTTGATTGCTGGTTGCACATAAAATTCAGAGAAGGAAAAACCGGGTGGCGCACATAGGAAGGGTGGTGAAGGAGTGACTCAAGGCTCCCAGCGTCCTGTTTCTGCTTCTCTTACAGGCCCTCTGTCTGGAGGCCTTCATTTCCAAACTGCCCAGATGGAGCCTGATAAAGCTAAGCCAGGACCCTGCAGGTCTGGGGCGGGCGTGTTGATCTCACATACTGTGTGTTGGGGGCGGTACTGAAGGCAGAATGGGGTGGCCGTGAGGCCAGGATGTCAGTGGGCACCAGAGCGGAGGTTCTGACTAGTACTTGGCAGCGGAGCACTGGGGACCGCTTGCTCTATTCTGTGCTAACAGGTTTCCAGGGCGCGTGAAGCTCTCTTTGCTGGCGGTCTCTGCTGCCCTTGCAGTCTGTTTCTTCCTGTTCCTTCTTTCCTTACTGGCCCAGCCCATCCTGCTCCAGGACTCCTGGCATCCCCGGGTGTTCTGCCAGAGGTGAGCCTCACTGTGGGTGTGTACGAGTAGTCTGTTGGCGGAGTCCCTGAGCATCTCCCCGGGCCCAAGATGCTGGCAGTGAGCCGTAGACTGCTGAGGCCTCTGGCCTTGTTTCTTAACATTATGCTCCTGGGGCTCCTGAGTCAGACTGCTTAGGGCCGAGTCCCAGTTGATTTGTGTGACTTCGGACAAGTGTATAAACTCCTTAAGCCTGTTTCCTCGTCTGTGAAATGGACACAGTACTTGTCTCATAGGGTGGTCCATGGAAAGAAATACACGATCAGTTTTCACAAAACAGCAGCTGTTATTATTGCCTAAACACAGGGTGATGGATGTGATCTTTTGAGTTTTCTGTGTGTGTGTGTGTGTGTGTGTGTGTGTGAGAGAGAGAGAGAGAGAGAGAGAGAGAGAGAGGAGGGGGGAGAGGTTACAGATAGCTCAACTACTTCATGGAATGTGGCCGATGTTTGAATAGAATTTCAGTGTTGTGTCTTTGAAGAGAGAGAGCCAGGAATTTGGGGGTGCCACAATGCCAGAGAAAACAGACTCCTGAGAAAGAAAACAGAGGAGACATCCCTTGCAGAGCAGGAGGTGGGAAAATGTTGCTTAGGGTGGCATTCGGCCAGGAGGATTGCTCAGGAGGTGGCCCTGGGGCTTGGGCTGGGATGGGGGTAGTGGGCCCAGGGAAAGATGACTTTGCGGGACTGTGGGCTGAGAACCAGGTATCAGGCTCAGAGAACTGCAGGCCAACTGGGCTTTTGTTTGGCTCCTGGTCCTGCAAAAGTGAGGTCTGGGCAGGCCACAGCTGATCAGTGTGCAAGGGGTGATCTCGGGCTCTCTGATATAGTGGCCCTGCTCGAATGTTGACATCAAATGCACACTGGGCATATTTTCTCTCAAAGTCAAGCCTCCAATTAAAATAAATAAATTAAAAAAAATTTTAAAAATAAATTAATTTTTTTAAAAAAGAAATTCGAAGTCAAAAAAGAAAAAAAAAAAGACAATTCTCTTCCTGCCATCTGGGCATTCCGTGCTGACATATGGCAAGTTATGCAGGAATGAATAAGCATCTCTGGGGTGTCAGAGCAGAATAGATTGTTGGGTATCCAAAGAAATATTGGGACTGGTCATTTCCTGCAGGGAGCTCTCATTCATAGGTGGGCTGTGTCAGAGGACATGTCATCCAGGGAGAGATATAATTATCATGTTGTGATGCCCTATGGAGGTCAAGAGTTTGGCCAGCTGTTGACAGATGAGAGGTGAAGATGGACCTGCTTGACCATTAGAGAGGGACATGCTTCATCACTGACGTACTGTAATTATTGTCTTCATGAGTGAAATTGCTTCTCTAAGTTGGTAGCATCCTAACTCTATAACTTTACATCTGAGTTTTTTTTCTTTCAACATACACATTTTCCCAAGAGTAATTTACTATGAATTACATAGCTGTTTGCAAATATGCTTTCTAGTGGCATTTTAATACCTTAATGTCTGGATGTGCCTTAGTTTATTTATCTTTTCTCATGTTGTTCAACATTTGGCTTATTCCTTTTTTTTTTTTAACTATTAGAAACAACATATGCAGAGAATTACCTGATGCATAAAACTCTTTCACAATTCTGATTTTCTTTTTTTCCTCCTGTTTTTGATATTTTTTAGCTTTACTGAAGTATAATTGACAAAGTTGTGGTATATTTAAAGTGTAAATGTGTACATTGTGGTGATTTAATATATGTATGCATTGTGAAAGGATTCTAATCTAGTTAATTAGATTAACTCCCATCTAGTTAACATCTCCCATACACCCATCAATTCACAAATTTACCTTTGTGTATATGTGAGAACATTCAAGTGTTACTCTCTCAGCACATTTCAGTTATACAATATGGTGTTATCAGCGATAGGTACCATGTTTTATGTTCAATCTTAATTTTACAGCTGAAAGTTTGTATTCTTTTATCAACCTCTCCCTAGTCTCCCAAACCCCGGCTCTGGCAACCACTTTTCTATTCTGTTTCTATGAGTTGGGCTTTTCTTTTTTTTAATATTCTGCCAATAAGTGATAGGTTTCTTGCATGGCTCAGATGATAAAGAATCTGCATGCAATTCGGGAAATCCAGGTTTGATCCCTGCGTTGGAAGATCCATTGGAGAAGGGAATGGCTACCCACTCCAGTATTCTTGCGTGGAGAATTCCGTGAACAGAGAAACCTGTCAGGCTACAGTCCATGGGCTTGTAAAAAGTCAGACACAACTGTGCGACTAATACTTTCATACTTTCACCTGTATGTGGCACTGTGCAGTATCTCTCTGATATATGTCAGAATAATGCCCTCAGGATCCATCTAGGTTGTCCCAAATGGCAGGATTCCCTTGTTTCGCATGGCTAAACAGTACTCCACTGGTGTGTGCGCATCACGTCTTCTTCCATCCTTTCGACTGACACTTAGGTTGTGTCCATACCTTGGGAATTGTGAATAATGCTTCCGTAAGCATGGGTCTCATGATAGATTCTGAGTTGGAGAATTAAGTTAAAAGATAGATATTTGTTTTAAGGGCTTGTATGGTGCTATAGTGGCTATCAGAAAGATTTTTGCTAATTTATACTTCTATTCATAGTATTGTTTGAGCATATCCATCTTATCACATTCTCGCCAGTGATTATCATCCAAAAAAATTTTTTTTGGCTATTTTGAAAGTCCAAATGGAAACTTTTATTATTATTGTTTACAAATTGAAAAGTCTGTTTTTGTCATGACATGCGGCACGTAGGATCTTCGTTCCCTGACCAGGGATTGAACCCGAGCTCCCTGCACTGGAAGCATGGAGTCTTAGCCCCTGGACAGCCAGGAAAGTCCCCCAGATGAGACTTTTATTTAGAAGCTGATCAAAGTGCTACAAGAAACCCTCATGTTCAGTTGGGCCAGAGGTCCCACCTACCGTGTTTGTCTAGGAGGTTCCGACCCCGACCTGGGTGGGAGGTGGAGAAGGGTGGGTCCCCCTGCTGGGAGAAGTCCACAGGCTTGCTGTAGGTGAAGGATGTCAACTGAGGTTGGGCTGGAGTTAGGGTATTGCTCAGAGGAAAGTTTGGAACAGGTTGCCTGCTTCTTTTTTTGCTTGACTTTGCTGAGTGAATGGACTTCTCTATTTTTGACTTAAAATTTAGAAAGGTCCCTGGGAGGTCATCCATTTCAAACCTCATTCAAATAAATGGAAATCCCACCCTGCTTTTTTAAAATCCCAGGGACAGAAGATTTCATAAGTGTTAATGATTTCACCATATATTTTCTTCAAAATTTGGCACATATAATCTCATCAGTATGTACCCCCAATCCCTCCCATCTTTTAAATTATTATTATTTTTTTTAATGAGTAGGCAAAACTGAGAAAACTAATCCCAAAGTGATAGGTTTGCTGGCCTGTGGCCACTTACTGGAGATTCCGAGAATGGAAGAGGGTTTCCCTGACACCTACTGATTTTGAGCAGTGACATTTTCTAAGTTACTGTGAAGAAAATAGGAAAATCCATGTGAGAGCCAAGGGCTGTTTTCTGACTTTTCCACAGCCTTTATTAACAAAACATAGGGCACACATTAGTAGTGAGTCAGACCCGTGCTTCCTGGGGCATAAAGCATTGGGAACAAGTAACCAGTCCCCATTGAGCCTCAGTTATTCTGAGTGAAGCCAGAGAGTGATTCAGCCCTAGATCCGAAGAGAAAACACATACACAGACACCAAAAAGCCAGAGGAGTTCCCACTGTTTCTAGGCTACAGAAAATACGAGTACTGGAAACACCATTTTCAGCTTCCTGGAGTTTTATTTCATATATTGGGTTTTTAAAAAACAAAGTTTGCTTTTGCATTTCAGCAGTGACCACCATAACTGTTTCATCTGGGGCTCGACTCTGAATGGATCCTACTTTCTTACTGACTTCAGTTAACTAGCTAAATTAATTGATTTTAAAAATTCCTTTAGTAAGCAATGAAGAATTGGATAGAATATTTAAAAAATAATACTTTTGTGATAGAGGTAGCATAGGCGTGATACAATAGCCCTTTAATATTTTACACTGATAGGCCACTTCGAGCGAATGAATATTTTGTAATTCTTTTTTTTCTAAATATTTATTCATTTGGCTGCATTGGGTCTTAGTTGCAGCACGAGGCATCCAGTGCCTTGACCTGGGCCCCCTGCATTGGAAGGGTAGAGTCTTGACCACTGGACCACTAGGGAAGTACCTAATCTTTTTATTATTTATAAATTGTAATATCTGTTTTTAGAACTCCAACAAGGTGTTAGTGAGTTTTTGAGGTAATTGAGGCTTACTCATTTAATTAACTCTTCGGGAATTTTTGGTGGAAATAGTCCAGTATATTCTTTGTTTTTTGGAGTTATCTAGGGAAGTGCAACAGCCAGACAGCTCGAAGTTTCTGGTTATTTCTAACAGCTTCTCTCTGGAACACAGAAGATTTCAGCAGTAAACCAATTAGATTCCATCAGTACTATCCCAGCCAATGTCGTTTCTAACAAGCCTCCTATGAAATAAAATAGCAGGTGTATGTTCTTCCATTCCCAGGGGGCTGTCATCTTTCTTCCGGGCTCAGTTTGGGATCCGGGCCAACCTAAGAGCTCGGTGCTCTGGCCGTTAGACGGGGGCTGGGTGGCAGGTGGCCCCTTCTGTTGATATATCAGTGTAGTGCGTGCTGCATAGGCTTGCCTTCCGCTGCGTAAAAAGGGTGACGTACTGCTCTCTGCTCTCCCTGGGGAGCTGGGAGGCCCTGAGCAGCACCATGGTTTCGGTGAGCCCCAGCCTGTCCCCCTGGGTGAGGAGTTTCTAGGCCAGGCAGGCGTGGGCTCCGGGTGGGTGAGCCTCTTCTGCTTCCTGCTTTCACGTCTGCATGCGCGTGCGTGCTCAGGATCTCAGGAGTGTCCAACTCTTTTGCGACTCCGTGGACCGTGGCCTGCCAGGCTCCTCTGTCCCTGGGATTTTCCAGGCGAGAGTCCTGGAGTGGGTTGCCACTTCCTTCTCCAGGGGATCTTCCTGACCAGGGGTCAGAGCTGCGTTGCCTGCGTCAGCAGGTGGTTTCTTTACCACTGAGCCACCAGGGAACTTTCTCTCAAGCTTGCATCAGCCTGGACTTAGCTCTGTGGGCCTGGTGAGAAGAGTAAAATCCCATCGAGAAAGCATCTCGTGTCTGCTATGGCTCTAGGGCCAGAGGCTTTGTGGGCAGAACTGTGCGCTCTGTGCTTGCTGTCCGGGTCCCAGGGAGCTTCACACCTGCTGTTGCCAGGCTCCACTGAAGCCACACACAGCTGGCTCCCACATCAGCTGTTGCCCTCAGTCTGCTCGGCTTGTGCCTTGTTTCACTGCCCATTGTTTGCGTCGGGCCATTTTGCCTGGGTACTTTTTGATAGTCTCAGTCATGCCCCAGTGGTTTTATTTTATTCTCTTGAAGCCAGGTATTCAGGAATGATTTTTTCACCGATACTTGGTAGTTAAACCATATGGAAGTTCTCGCCTTGGTTTCAGGCAGTAACAGATACTGATTAACAGATAAATCTGTTAGGGATGAATCTTTAGTGAGGGCACCTTAGTCATGGAGAGCAGGAGGGACAAATAAAGTCATATTTTCTTTCTCTTGTTAGTCTTGATTTTCAGCCCACGTTGGTAATGAGATAATCACACAATGATCAGAAAAAGCACTCACAAGCTCTGACTGAAGGTGTCCCAAATCCACAGGCATGACCACATAGTCACAGGTATTAGAAGGGACACAGTTCCTTGGATGTGAATAACTGCTGTATTTCAAGTGCCATGCCGTGGGAACACCAGCCAAAATGGAAGAGAAGCTCGGAGCTTCAAAAGAAAAAGACCTTACAGATAAGTGGGAAATAGCATTTTGGCTTATGGAACGGTTTTACCACTCTGAGCTCTCTCTGGGAAATATGCGGGTAATATACTGATTTTTGTTTACAAAAATAGATGCAGTATTGTTTATTACTTTTGGGGGATTGCTTGTGTACATGAAGTGAGTGTTTATATCTAGGAAGCAAGGATGTCATCATGGTCCAGAATGATAGAGGAAGGAGGGGGGATATTTATGCCCTTTCCCTGTACTTCTGAGCACTTGAGAGAATTTTCATCTTACATTGTTCATAGACCTCGTCTAATATTATAAGAGTGACTAGTGAACTGTATCAAAAAGAGAGGCCCTTAAATTCTGCCCTGTGACAAGTAAATTGTTACCTTTGGCTGCCGAGTGAGATGCTGAGGAATACAGTAACAGGTACCCAGCTCATCTGTTTGTCTGGAAGCGTCAGTGACAGAAGTTTTGTCTTCCTCTCACCTATCAGATTGGAGCCAGCTTGCAATGACAAGCTGAGTGTCTCAGATTTAAGCGTAAGAAACATTTCCCTTAAGGTTTGTTCAGACAGCCATGGATGCTTTATCCTGACTAATTTAGTTGTTTTAGGGTTTTTTTTGGGAGAACTGAAATAAAGAAGATCCCGAATGGTGTGTGTCTGGACGTAAGGAGGCCTATTGCTAACACCCGGGTGGTGACATTCCCTCTATTTGAGTACATCGGTAGCTTCCTGCTTCAAGTCCCCCCTGTCTTATTCGATGTCCCCCAGCCCCTGAAGGAGTACGCCCTCCAGAACTGAGTGTCTTGCCCAGTTTGTTTCTTTGACCCTCACTCCTCCACTCACTGCAGCCTGTATGCCCCAGCCTTCCATCGAGACTCTTCTCAAGGTCACGGCTGCCCATTCCAGGGGCACTTGGATCATCACCCGTGTGCTGGCAAGTCCCAGGCCCCCGTTGCCATCCTGGGGCTCCTCCAAGCCCTGGCCCCTATGTCTATCGGTTCCCTGGACATCCCTGAAAAATCAGGCCCAGCGTGTCCTGAGTGCGCCTGCCCCCACCCTCTCCCTTGCTCCCACGCCAAGTCCTTCGTCTCCCAGAGGCCTCTCGTTTTCCTCTCTTGGCCCCGCTCAGACGTCAGATCACCAGCTGGGCTCCTTCCTGTGCCGGCGTCTCCCCTTTCGGCCCCCATCTCTAACCCCCCTCCCACATGGTAAATTTCAGCGTCCCTGTCTTGTCTTCATCTGTGGACACTGACCATCCCCACTCCCTGTCCCTGTGCAGTGAGCCCGTCTCCTTCCTGAATTTCTGCAGCAGCAGCTTCCCTATGCTCGTGGTCTGTGCCAGCTTTTCTCCACCTTAGTGTCCACGAGGCGCCCACAGTGATTTCCCCAAAATGCAGATCTGCTCACGTTCCTCACCCGCTCAGACTCCATCAGGCAGGCCCTCGTCCATGCGAAGTGTCAGGTGTCGGGTAGGCAGAGCAACCCTGTGTCTGGTGTTTCTAGGACAGTCCCAGCTTAGGTGTCTCTTCCCGTGTGCACATGTCCCTCTCAGCATGTCCCGGTTGGGGTGATAAACCGTACGGTGTCCATATTGATCAGGTCGTTCACGAGGTGTCACACTCACCTCCTGGAGCCTCCTCACCTGCATACCTCTGGTCACATTCAGCTTCAGTACTCTGAGTGCCTAGGGCTGTGTCATGGGACCTGTTCCACTTTTCACATGTGGATCCAGCCTGACCCCTTCAGACTGTCTCCTGCCCATCTCTTAGCCTCTGCTTGGATTTCAGTCTGTTCAGAAACCTTCCCTGTTCCTTCCTCCACACTCGATGAGACGCTTCTACTCCTGGAGATTTCCCCTGCTCCTGACTTGAGCTCTGAGCTCCACTTGTTGCCTTGCATTTAACTGCGTGTTTCTTGATTTCATTCCTTAAAACTAGAATCTCATCTCCTTTAGGGTAAAGGACTACGTCTTGGTCATTCTCTCTGAGGCTGGCCTAGTGCCTTCCAGTGGCAACAAATACTGATAAGGATATGTCAAACGAGTGAATACAGGGGCAGGATTAAAGTAGGATTCCTCACAAATAAGACCATGTCATGTATCAGTTGTCCTGATTTGAGTATGATGGCAAGAAGACTGTAAAATCCTGCATTAAGAATTATATTTTTGAATGTGTTGGTGGCAGAACTGGGAGTAATAACTAGAAAACTCTCCTGCTATTAAAGAATTCAGGCTCGAGGTGATTGTACCGGAGCCAGGTATGTGTCAGCTCTTTAACTTTAGCCAACTTTAGCTGATCCTGTTATTATGTTACAATTTCCTTTCTAGCGCACCCTGTGTGAGAAGCTGTTATTTTGAGCATGGCAATGATTCCTCTTTACTGAGACGTCTTTGCCCTTGGGAATGGATCAGATGTGGAGTCAACCCAGCACCAGGAAGGCATGTCCCTCTGCTGGACGGGCCGCTGTGTTTCTGATTTAGAGGGTTTCCAGGCACCTGGGCACCTGAGCATCCCTAGTGTTTCAGATGGGGACCCACTCTAGATGCTTCCAGTGAGGGCTCACAACCAAAGTGGGAGGTGAAAGAATCAGCAACAGATTTGGGTATACCAAAGTCTAGTCCCCCCCACCCTCTTCCCTGGTAAAGGCACAAAGGGAGGAGCCCTGAAGAAGGGTACCATGGGTGCCAGAAGGAGCTGTGGTCATGGGAACAAGGCCATTGCTGGTACCCTGGGGGGGAGGGGCGTGTTACCCTGTGCTCACTCTCCTGCCCTCTACTCTTCAGATGTTCACACATGGGAGCCTGGGTGATGCTGCTACCAATGCACAGTGAAGCCAAACAACACCAGAACGTCAGAGTCTCGAGTGGAGGAAGGTTCATTGCAGGGCTGTGCAAGGAGACAGGTGGCTCATGGCCCCTAAAACCCCAAACTCCTCAAAGGCTTTCAGCAAAGCATTTTTAAAGGCAAGGTGAGGGAGGGATGTGGTTGGTAGTTGCAAACTTCTTGACGCTTGACACTGGAATCTTTTGTCCACGTAGGTCAGATCACAATGTTCCTTTAAACCTCCATCGAAACAGATGTTATTCTGTTTCTGTGACTTTTTCTGTCTATAGGAATGGAAAAGTGTTATACTCTTAAAGGTCATAGGCTTGAGAATAGGCTATCCTGACTGTGTCAGGCTCTAGACGACATTCTTAACTTGAAGGAAAAGCAATAGAATACAAAGGTCAAAGTGAAAAAAAAAAACAACCCAGATCCAATATGGAATCAGGTTTGTTCTTCCCTGTTACAGTGCCAGGGCTTCTTCCCCTGTGGCTCAGCAATAAAGAATCTGTCTGCACTGCAGGTTCGATCCCTGGGTCAGGAAGACCCCCTGGAGGAGGGTATGGCAGCCCCGTCCAGGAGCTTGCCTGCAAGATCCCACGGACAGAGGAGCTGGAGGGCTCCCGTCTCATGGGGTCGCAGAGTCGGGCAGCTGGAAGTGGCAGAGCACACCTGCGCGTCACAGCGCTGCCTAGTGAGGTGTCCTGTGGGGCGGGGATCAGGACGCAGGAGGGCGGAGGGCAGAGGTGGGAGCAGGGAGAGAGCTGGCCTGTGCTGTCCTGGCCTGGGAGACCAGCTTTCTGTCCCCCTTTCTTCACTGGGTTTCCTGTGTTCCCCTCCCTGGGGCCAGCAGTGTGCTCCTTGCTTTATGGAGCTCACCCTTTCGTGGCAGGAATGCACCAGGCTTTGTCTGGCCCATTAAACAGCCCCACTGGCTCCTGAGAGCCCTGTCGCCTGGGCTCCGGATTTGGGAGTTGGTCTGAGTGTTTTGAAGTCACCACAAGCCAACGCTTGCTAAAGACTCAGACCTTACTGTTCTTTCTCACTGAGGTTCCTTATTCCGGTTTCAGAATTCTGCCCCGTGCCAGCCTTCAGAGCTGCCTGTCCTTCCCCATCTCTGTTTCCACCACCCAAGTCCCAGGCTCGCTCTCTCCTGGGCAGAGGCGGTGGCTTCCCCGTCCCCCTTTCGTTTTCTCCTTCTTCAGTGTTGCCTCCTCCATGTGAGCATCCCGGCAACCCTGGGGGATGGCAGTCAGTCAAGGCATGTCCTGTTTCAAAGCTTCCATCTGTTTCCCACTGCGTGCAGAGGACAGCCCTGCGTCCTTAGCTTGGTCCAGGGCTTCAGATGTGGGCCTCTGCCCCCTTCCCCAGCCCCCCTCTCATTCTTGCATTCATGCCTCCCTCACCAGCGCCTGCAGCCACTGGCTTCTGGCACCCAAGAGCTTCCCCAGCTCAGGGCTTGAACCAGCTCCTCCTCTTTTCTGCCTCCTCCTCCTCGCCCCCACCTTCTCTCCTGGCTATTCCTCCTGCAGTTTAAGTGTTGCCTCCTCCGAGTACTCTTTCCTGGCCACTTAGTGTCACAGTGGCCCTTCTCAGCCCTGCTGTCTCTCTCCTGACAACTGGGACTCAACACATCCATTCTCGTATGCTGGTGCTTAGCACAGGGCCTGGGAGACCGTTGGCTCCAAGGTCGGATCTGAAGAAGGTGTAGACACAGGGGCCTTTGGGAGGACGAGAGCAGAACACACTGACTACAGCTGCAAGCTTCCTGAGCTTTTGCTCCTGGCAAGTCCCTGGGCTGTGCATGCATGACTGTTTGCATTCGTTGGATTTAAGTTACTGGTTTGATGACCCCTGGGCCAAGGGCAGACAGCTCTTAGAGCAACTCCTTAACACGCCCGGTGTGGGGTCCCTTAGGTGGCCGTGGGTCATCTACTCCTTCTGTTCTGTCTCTCATGTTCTGTCTTACTTGCTTTCTCCTCTTATTTTTTGCAATCTCTGACTTTTTGGCTCATTTGAAACACCAGCCACAGTAATGGAAACACACACATCCCTTCTCTTGCCCTTCTCTCTCGGACACAAGTCGGCATCCAGGATAATCGTCAAAACCCCTTATCACTTCAGATCCGGCTCTTTTGGAATTTGTGGGCATTTGGAGGGGATTAAACTGATGCTGACCTTGGTACTTGCCATAAAAAGAGGGATTGGTGGACAAAGCGACGTGATACATTTGAACCCAAGGGCAGCCATTGACACTATAAGAGAGCCAAGTGTTGTGGGGGCAGTTGGCCCCTCTGGCAGGTGGGCTGATGTCAGTGTGATGGGGGGAGTGCCCTGCAGCACCAAGGTTTTGCTTTTGATGAGCATGAAAGAGATCAGATCGCTTCAGAATATCTAGACCTTCCCCTGAATCAAATTAGCTTTCACCTCAAGTTGTTTGAATTAATTACACGACCTTCCCCTTGTTGTACTTGTGGGCCACACGCCGTAGTCTGGGAATGAGGCAGGACGTTGCCGAGTTAGCAAATGAAGAAGTGTTGGCTCAAGAGCTGCCTGGACAGTAACGACCACGTGCTTCCCCAGGGGCAGAGCTGGAGCCCAAACCCACGTGTCTCGAGTGTTGGATTTCTCTCTAGTTTCCCTTTGGAGCTTTGCCATCTTGGAGCTTTTGTGTCTCAGTGTGATTCATATTTTTAAATGCTTTTATGGGCTTTTGCATAACGAATCAGGAGCTTGGCCTCATTTTCTTATTTTCTAAAATGTATCTTCCCTCCACCTTGTTCTCAGTGTCTTATGACTGTTGTAGAGAGAACAAATGAAAACAATAAACCAAAACGTTAAAGGGAGTTTCGTGGGAAATTAATCAAACTTGCATCACCTCTCCAATGTGTCGCTTGGAGCCCCTGAGCTGTTTTTCACAACCATGCTATCTTCCCTGGTTTTTGAGGGCAGAAGTGGACACTGGGGTCAGCTCTTAACTGATTCCTTACTGAGTGGGAGGGAACCGGGCTCACAGTCGGGTCTGGATGAATCCAAGGCTGGAATCCTTCAGTCACTAGGATGAGACATGAGGACCTGTTACCAGTCAGACTTCGTGGCCTTCTTTGCTGTTGCCGTTCAGTTACTAAGTTGTGTTCAACTCTTTGAGACTCCTCCTGGACTGCAGCATGCCAGGCTCCTCTGTCCTTCATTGTCTCCTGGAGTTTTCATGACCATTAAGTTGGTGCTGCTATCTAACCATCTTATCCTCTGTCACCCCTTCTCTGCCTTCAGTCTTTCCCAGCATCAGGGTCGTTTCCAATGAGTCGGTTTTTCACATGAGGTGGCCATAGTATTGGAGCTTCAGCTTCAGCATCAGTCCTTCCAATGAGTATTCAGGGTTGATTTCCCTTAGGATGGACTGGTTTGATCTCCTTGCAGTCCAAGGGACTCTCAAGAGTCTTCTTCAGCACCACAGTTCGAAAGCATCAGTTCTTTGGATTGAATTCTCAGTTCAGTCTGACTAGAGACCACACAAGGAATTCAGGCAAGGCTTTTTTGGGACCCCTGCTACAGCAGGAGGGTGGAGAGAACAAACAGAAAGTTGCCTTGCCCACTTGCTTCTGGGGGCAGGGAGTCGCGCGCGTTCCTTACATGGGGCGAGGGTAGGATGTGTCCTGGGCTTCCCTGGTGGCTCGGATGGAAAAGAATCTGCCTGCTGTGCAGGAGACCCTGGTTCAGTCCCTGGGTCTGGAAAATCCCCTGGAGGAGGGAATGGCTCCCCACTCCAGTATTCTTGCCTGGAAAACCCCATGAACAGAGGAGCCGGCAGGCTACAGTCCATGGAGCTGCAGAGTCAGGCATGGCTGAGTTAGCTAACACTTTTCAGGGATGTGTCCGGGGCCGGGGTGGAGGGGTGGCTTAGGTGTTTGGACTCCCCACTGCTACCCCAGGTGCTGTGTGCAGGGGGCATGTGCAGTACCCTGCTTTGACTCCAGTCTCCTCAAAAGTGGCAGTTGGGGTTATGGTCGCTTTGTATCTTTTGGGCCCGGAATTTGCCCCAGCTGCATGCAGGCAGTTCTTTTTAGTCCTATACAGTTTCTTTGCATTTTGTAGCTCAGGGAGAGATGTGTCCAGGTGCAGGCTTTGCAGCAAAGGGCCCTGGGTCCCAGGACTGTCTCAGACTCAGGTACTGAGTGGCGTGTGGGATCAATCTCCAGACACCCCCAAGGGAACCAGTTAATCACATGCCACAAGAGGTGATAAATGGTACCCATCTCCCTAGGGAAGGATTTGCTTAAAACATTCACTAATAAGCCTGTGTGACTCTTCAGAGCGCCTGTGTGTCTGGTGAGGAGCAACCAGGGGGTTGAGGGGTGGAATGTGTGTCTCTCGCCCTCTTGAGGGCGGGGCCGAGGCGAAGCGTCCCTGCCTTTCAGGCATCTCATCTCGCCTGTGTGACCACGTCTGACTTTTCGCTCAATTCTCAGCTTTCCTGAAGGGCTTGCCTAGGGAAGCTAGGAGTGATGGCTATTACCCAGTTTTCTTTATTACATTCTAAGATTTACAACTTCCTCGCTTTTAGTGAGGATGTGGAGACGCTCTCTGCAGCCTCTTGCAGCTCTTGACTGTTTTTCTCCTGAAAGCCTACGGACCTCCAACTGGGACTTTCGTTTTAGCTGCAAGCTGGGGTCTGGAGCGTCAGGCCAGCCTGGGGAAAGACAGCCGAGAAGGCTCAGCGCATCTCCCCGAGCAGAGCCGGCTGTGGGGGGCCTCTGGGTCTGACTTCTGTGTGAGGGGGATTGGGGTGAATCTAAGGGTGGATGGTTTCCAGGCCTGCAGGTGCCTCAGGGCGTAATTCTTCTCCGGGAGACTGGGAGCAGTCCTTTACCTTTGGTGACAGTGAGAGAGAGAGGGAGTTGCTGTTAGCGAGAGTAAAGGTGGACTGGAACTTGCCCCTGGAGCAGGGAGGAGAGCCCCAGAGAGCTTCTTGCCCGCGTGAAGCTGTGTCTCCAGAGCCTTTTCCATCAGCCTGCATTCGCTTGCAGGCAACGCCGTGGGCGATTCCGGGCTCATGCGTCTGCTCTGTCTGTGTTCATGTGTCTCTGGCAGGCCCAACCCAGGAGGCGGGGCCAGGTTTGAAGTCTTCTCCTTTCCCTCCAAAGTGGGATTGAACGAACGAATGGATGGATGAATGGTTGGATGGATGGATGGTATTAGGTATCGTAGGTAAGTGGCAGCACTTAGCTATGCCACTGGAATTGTTGCGGTTGCTTGCTGCCTGAAGACTCCCCATTGTCCAGCCTCGTGGTTTCCTTGTCACCGTTCTCTGCTCTCATTGGGGTCACACTTGGCACCCTTTGAAGCCCAGATTCCAGCCATCTGCCCCAAGATGGAGATGCATCAGTGATGGGAGAGCCTACACAGCAAGGGGAGACCCTTGGGAAGAGTCTTGTGTAAGACTCAGCCAATTAAAGTAAATGCAGATACTGCAGGGCCACTCACCAGCTCTCCCTGGATAACTGAGAACCACTGACTGCACTCAGATGCATCCTGGGCATCGGGGAAGCGGTGAGTGGGGCACAGATGATGTCATGTCACCAGCAGAAGGCCACGTACTGCACACCTGGTTCGGATTTCATCGCAACCTGCCTCAGAATCACCCTCTTTATGCTGTTCTTCTCCTAGAGATGAGAGTGGCGTGGAGATCCCCTGGTCTCCCAGCTGAGTGCCTTTCCTAGCCTCACATCCTTTGTTGCCTGCCCCTTTCCTGGAATTTGCTGCTTTCTCATCCCTACAAAGTGCCGTCTGCAGACCACAGGACTTAATTGCCAGCGATCGCTGTTCTTTCCGCCCTCATTTCCTCTCCCATGTGGCAACGTGATTGTTTATTGTTGCTGTTGTTTCTGCTCCTTTCTCAGATTGAAGGGTTTGACATTTTTTATATTTGCTTTTTCTAACAAAATGGTCTAGGTCTTCTTACCATTCTGCCCCCTGGCTTCCAATTTTCCTTGATGATTCGGTCAACAAAAGAAGGATGAAATTAGGCCAAGGGAAGCAGACTCTGTTAGTTCCAACACCTGGAATTTTGGAACGCTTGTTCCGGGTTCACCTGGTTTGAAGGGGAACCGGATCTTATTTTATTGTCTCTCCCAAATGCCTTACACGTGGTTCTCCAGGAAGCGGGTACTTGGTGTATAATGACTAATAAAAACCACAAAAAAAGAAAGAAAAGCAAAGCCATGGATTCAGAGCATCGTTGCAGTAATAGATTTTGGCTGGACTAAGGGGTTGCCCAGGTGGCTGGTTGAACATTATTTCTGGGTGTGTCTGTGAGGGTGTTTGGGAGAAGATTCACATTTGAATCAGGGCAGTGCACAAAGCAGAGGGCCTTCCCTAACGTGTGTGTGTGGGTGGCTCGTCCAGTCCTCAGGGCCTGAGATGGAGGAAGGGCAGACTCGCTCTCTTCTTGGGCTGGATGTCCGTCTTCTGCCCTTGGACATCAGAGCTCCCGTTCTTGGGCCTTCAGACTCTGGTACTTCACCCACTGGCGTCCCTGGTTCTTGGGCCTTTGAACCCAGAAGGAGTCTTACCTCTGGCTTTTGGGGTTCCCTGGCTTGCAGACAACAGATGGTGGGGCTTCTTAGTTTCCATAACTGCGTGAGCCAGTTTCTGTAACACATCCCCCCAAGAATCTCTCTGTATCCCCCCCGGTTCCATTTGTCTCGAGAGCCCCGACCCTGCCGAACAAACACAGGTTTGAGGCCCTGCTCCTTGCCGCATCTCTGCTCTGTGTCTCTGCTGGGTGTTCTGAGTCAGGCCTCACCTGGTGAATGGTTGTGTTTAGAATCTCAGTGTCACAGGAACAACTGGCTTTAAGGCTCCATTGGTCCTCATCCTTTTCAGTTTGGCCCCTGATCTTAGCCCTGCCTTGGAGAAGAATCCTCGTTCTGAACAACTCTTGGCCTCTTCTCTCCACCCCTCGTCCTTTGCTTCACATCAGGTCACGACCTTGTTGGTCCTCTGTCCTGATGGAATTACCTGTATGGCTTTTGTCCTCTCTGAATTAGAAGCATAAAAAGGCTTAACTCCCCAGAACATTAATTCACTTCTTTTCTTAAATGGCATGTTCAGCTTCTAAGAAAACTCTAAGTCCAGGCTTTTCCAACAGTAGAGCTCTCTGGGCAAAGTCTTTGCCTGTGGCCACTTTCCTATTTGCTGAGATGCTCTTTGTATTAATTTCACTGGTCCAGGAGTTAAATATTGTAATCATCAGTCAGTTCAGTTGCTCGGTCATGTCCAACTCTTTGTGACCTTGTGGACTACAGCACGCCAGGCTTCTCGTCCTTCACTAACTCCCAGAGCTTGCTCAAGCTCATATCCATTGAGTCGCTGATGCCATCAAACTATCTCATCCTCTGTCGTCCCTTCTTTTGCCTTCAATCTTTTCCAGCATCAGGGTCTTTTCTAAGGAGTCCGTTCTTTGCATCAGGTGGCCAAAATATTGGAGCTTCAGCTTTAGCATCAGTCTTTCCAATGAGTATTCAGGTCTGATTTCCTTTAGGATTGACTGGTTTGCTCTCCTTGCAGTCCGAGGGACTCTCAAGAGTCTTCTCCTCCATCACAGTTCAAAAGCATCAATTCTTCAGCCCTGAGTCTTCTTTATGGTCCAACCCTGACATCCATACATGACTACTTGAAAAACCATAGCTTTGACTAGACGGCCTTTGTCAGCAAAGTAACATCTCTGCTTTTTAATATGCTATCTAGGTTGGTCATAGCTTTTCTTCCAAGGAGCAAGCGTCTTAATTTCATGGCTGCAGTCACCATCTGCAGTGATTTTGGAGCCCCCCAAAATAAAGTCTGTCACTGTTTCCATTGTTTTTCCATCTATTTGCCATAAAGTGATGGGACTGGATGCCATGATTATAATCATATTTGCTTACTACTGCAGATCACTTACTAGGGGCACTGGGTCTACATTTTTGGAGTCATGCTACAGATCATTAACCTTAAGATTTAAAATTCTTGCCACAACTTCTAAAGTTTGAGGCATCGAGGTAGAGACGTGATGGGTTTATTCTCTGTAGCATAGAGGATGTCTTCTCTTTTCCTTTCTGCTTTGCCCCATTCTACTACATAGTTAACAGTTTTGACTTCAGTTAGAGAACAAAAAAATGAAGAGACTTGCCTTTGGACACCGAGTATAAACAACATCCTCAAACAGCACTATGTTACTTCCATTTTGTCTTTTAGAAAGACGTAATACTCATATTAGATTTGAGTTTTCCATGGAATTTTCCCAAGACCTCAGCCTTCTGGCGCAGGAGGCTTTCTCATCTTGCCCTTCCAGTTATTAAAACCGAGCCATGCACCTCTCATGGGTAGGAGACCGTCATCTGGGCAGGACAGAGGTCAGACATCCTTGTCTGCGTCTCCCAGGAGCTTTTATTCCCAGCCCCAGTGCCTCCCTGTCTGAGGACTATTGTTCTGTATCCTACAGGCTAAAATTATGATTCTTTTCCGCAGCTCATTTTTTGAAGTTATATGACAGATGCTTTCTGTGGGTAAAAAGACTATGTGTGTCTCAGAGACCAGAACGGTTTGTTTGTTGTGGTTTCATATTTATTGAAAGTGCTCGTCTTTGGGTGCATTTATTTATTGGAGGCCAGACAGTAAGAGCCACGTGTTTTCAAAATTATTTTGTGGATGCACATCCCTTTTTATTTACAGGAAGCTTTATCACCGTTCCATGTGCCCTGGAGATGAAATTGGATGCACCTGGAATGTGCATTGTATTGTTAGCCTGCATGTGAGGGCTCAGCTCTGATGACAACTGCGGATTCTTCCTTCTAACTGTTCATCCTCTCTCCTTTCTTTAGCATCGTCCGTGTCAACATCCGCTGCATGAACAAGCTGCGGAGCTGCATTCCTGAGTGGTTTGCACTTGAACTTGCTGGTCCCCAAGTCTTGAGAGGGGCCAGCACTTCCTTCATTTCTCCTGCTATGTCTTTGATACCAGTCAGGCTGAGGAGATTTCGTTTGTCCAAACAAAACGGGGAAAAATTTAGTGACCTGACATGTCTTACTTTATAGCAGAAACTTCTCTTTAAATCTGATGAAAGACAGAGGTGAGGCTCCCTGGGCCTGGAGTTTGTTTATCCCTTGTAACTCCTCATAAAAGTCTCTTTTAAAATAGGTAGTAATTATGAAAGAGTAGATCTGTTGCTCGTTTTTTTTTTTCCCCTGCCACTCTTGTTGTATTTTAGTCCTTTTGGATATATATATGTATACATATACATATGTATATATTATAAATAGAATTTTCATGCACAGAAAGGTGAAAAGAATGGAAATTTGCTATTTCATTTAAAGCTCTAGAAGAGAATCTCTTTGATGGCATAAAAATGCAGCAGTTATAATTCTCTGAGTCTTATTAATGAGCTAGAATGGACCAAAAACTCAATAAAGTTTAAACCATATGCTCAAGGAGTTATTCAAGTGATCTTTCCTAGTGTTTTTTTTCTTAAAACTTTGATTTCTCTTAAATATTATGTAGAAGCGCAACTTCATTCTCTTAGTGTTTTATTTCAGTTGGATCTGCAAAGCCCTTCCTTTCCTGGTCACTATTTTTAGTTGTCACCCTGAACCTTGAGCTGCCTGCAATGTGGGAGATGCAGGTTTGATTCCTCGGTTGGGAAGATCCCCTGGAGAAGGAAATGGCAACCCACTCCAGTATTCTTGCCTGGAAAATCCCNAAAGCCCTTCCTTTCCTGGTCACTATTTTTAGTTGTCACCCTGAACCTTGAGCTGCCTGCAATGTGGGAGATGCAGGTTTGATTCCTCGGTTGGGAAGATCCCCTGGAGAAGGAAATGGCAACCCACTCCAGTATTCTTGCCTGGAAAATCCCATGGACAGAGGAGCCTGGTGGGCTATAGTTCATGGGGTTGCAAAGAGTTGGACACGAATGAGCGACAAACAGTTTGCAAACCTTGGTCTTTCACCTTCATGTCAGAAGTCTAAGGATGTTGCTTTCTGAGGTGGTGAAAGGTGGTGTGCGGAGTGTTCTTCCGTTTTTGTTTTGCTTTCTTTTCTAAAAAGGAAAAAAGGATCAAAAGGAAACTTGCAACCACTGTTGAACATTTTGGGGACAGTAAAAACCTGCTTCCTCCATTTGATTTGTAAGGAGAAGCACAGTAGGAGTGAGTACACCCGGGAACACCCTCAGTTCCTCCAGGAAAGGAGGCAGTGATGCTGGATTCCAGGCAGAATTGAAGAAGGCGGGCGTTGCTCTGCCTCCTTCCCACTTTATCTTTTTCTCATTTCCTCTACTCTTTCTTCTTCTCCTTCTTCACTGTTTCCTTCCTCTTTAATCTTTCCCTTTGGTTTTGAGTCATTTCCTTTTACTCCCTTTATACATTTTCTCATAGCAGATGAGAAAACAGTGACACCGTTCAGAGAGATCTACTTTGTTAAAGACTGGAAGACACAGCCAAAGGAATTAACCTTTAACAGTGAAATTTGGGCTTGAGCAGGGAGGATATTGATGAGCAGAAAGTCTTCTCGGGTATTCTGTGTTTATAACCATCTATGCAGTATTTATGGAATGGAGATGATGGACGTCCACTCTGAGCCAGGTGCTGCTGTCAGACAAACAGATGGATAAATGGTGTCACTGCTGTTTTGAGGGCTCTGTCTTGGAGGAAAAGGGACAGACAAGCATAGAATTTAGTCGTTCCAATGTAATAGTGTAATTGCCTTCCTGGGGACGTGAACCATGACTGTGCTCATACAGTCGGGCATGAGAAGGACCATGGAAATCACCATGTCCCTGGTCTCTGAGACTTTGAGGAAGAGAATATGCTAGTTGAGTTAACATGAGAGTTCTGAAATGAAGCCACCTTGGGACTGCATGGCTGCAGTTTAGTTTGAAGTAGTGTTGGTTCTGCAGTTTTTATCGTGGCTTCTTTGACGTGAAGTATGGGCACCGGCCTCCTGTCTCCGGTTACTTAATTGGCTTCCATGTTGGCCTTGCCTTTCCCAACTGTGAGATGCTTAGCTCCAAAATATGGGTAAGGAAGGTGGCAGAATAGAGAAACTTGCCTTTAAGTTTGCAAAGTTTCATTGCCTGTAATGTCAACACATGTTTTTAGACCGGAGACCGCCCCAAGTTCTTTTCCTGACTTGCCTAAAGCCATTATAACAATCACATTTGCACTGTCTGAAGTCATAAAAAGAAAGAAAGAAAAGAGTTCCCAGTCTTTTTAATGTAAAAACCATAAAGCATGCCTTGACAACGGCTGAAAATTGTATTGCTAATTTATTTTTATTGTTAGTATAACTTTGAATTGCCTTCCTTATCTTTGTGCCTGACTCTAGTTTTCTGGGCTGAAGTTAACAATGTTTTGAAAGTCAGTTCAGGGATGAACAAATGATGTAGTCATAATAGCAGATAGAGGCCTGCTGTTGACATTTAGTGAATGTCAAATACTAATTTTAACAATAATAAATTTGGAGAAGGAACGAAAAGTTCCCGGCTAGCAAAAGGAAGTAGTTCCATGTGAAGAGTCTCTTGTTATTTGTCGATACCAGCGTTCGTTCATTTCCATGGCAGATAGGAAAATGGGGCCTGTTTGCCTTAATTATCTTCTTCATTCAGCCTACTAATTTTTGAGGAAACTCAGGTTTTTCAAGTAGGGAAGGTAGCCAAGATAAAAATTCTTTTTCTTTTTGTGATCAAGGCCGTTTGCAGAAACGTCCATGCCAATAATTACTGAGCCCTTTGGAGTTAGAACTCTTGGTTCTCATTGATCTGGTTTTTAGTCTAACCTTCCCTCTGGCTTTCAGATGCTCCATGTGTTGTGGTTTGACTTTGATGTCCTTTGAGAATTCTGTGACTTCTTCCAAGATTACACGATGCACCCTTAATTTATTCCTATTGGATTAATGGAGGGAAAGAGCTCTGAGGTGGGACCATTCCAACAGCCAGTGTCCCCAGTTCAGCCTAAGACACTTCACCTTTTCTAGGATAGGTTGTTTCAATCTGATTTTTAAAGTGTTATATCTCATTTTAGCTTTGAAGACACACTTTAATGAAGTTTAATTTTAAAGGTTCATTCAAAGCCATTGTCAGGACTGGAAGGGTTAGAGAAGGCATTGGAAGGTCGATGGCATCTTCCTTTATTTCCTGTGTGTGTGTGTGTGTGTGTGTGTGTGTGTGTGTGAAAACTTTTCTGTAGAAACTTGCCCAGTGCCCTTGAAGGGACTGGTGGGAGCTACCCACATTGGGATGAGAGGCTCATGGGCAGCCTCAGCCTCTGCTGTCCACTGGGAGCCTCCGGATAGTTCTCTAGAAGGGAAATCGCAGAGCTGCCTAACTCTTTCCAGATTTGGTTGGAGAAGAGGGTTGGACAGCACTCAGGTTGTTTGAATTTTTCATGAGGAAAACAAAGTGAAAGATTTTTCTAATGTCAGACATTGTGTTTTGGCCTGTGGGGTGGATTCTGTTTTTCTCTTTTACCTTTTGTTTTCATTCTTTTGTACTGTTTCTAAGGACAGCAGTGAGACGTACCCCTGGACTGTTTCTCCTAGTGAAAAACATCCAGTGTGACTTGTGGAAATGGGGTATGTCAGAGTCGTTCTCATCAGTGATGCTGTCCCTTTGGTCTCTGTAGTCATGGCAAGTTTCTTAACCTCTCTGTGCTCCAGTCCCTTCATCCGTATGATGGAGACAGTGATCTTTTTGGATGTTGCATTGATTAACTGAGATCATTCTTGTCAAACACTTAGAATATTCTCTGCTATATAGTAAGCAGTTCATGGCTATTACTGTATGAATATACTCTAATTCTGTTCAGTTCAGTTCAGTTCAGTTGCTCAGTCATGTCCGACTCTTTGCAACCCCATGGACTGCAGCACGCTAGGCTTCCTTGTCCATCACCAGCTCCCAGAGTTTACGCAAACTCATGTCCATTGAATTAGTGATGCCCTGCAAACATCTCATCCTCTGTCGTCCCTTTCTCCTCCTGCCTTCAATCTTTCCCAGCATCAGGGTCTTTTCATATGAGTCAGCTTTTCACATCAGGTGGCCAAAGTATTGGAGTTTCAGCTACAACATCAGTCCTTCCAATGAACACTCAGGACTGATCTCCTTTAGAATGGACTGGTTGGATCTCCTTACATTCCAAGGGACCCTCAAGAATCTTCTCCAACACCACAGTTCAAAAGCGTCAGTTCTTTGGCACTCAGCTTTCTTTATGGTCCAACTCTCACATCCATACATGACTACTGGAAAAACCACAGACTCGACTAGACAGACCTTTGTTGGCAAAGTAATGTCTGCTTTTTAATATGCTGTCTAATTCTGTTAGGTCGTGTTATCACGTGATAAGAGATTCTAGTTTCTTTGTACATTGATATGGTCATGGAAACTTGGGAGAGATGTCTACTCAGTGCAGTGTGCAATGACTGTTTGGCCATTACTCGGTCATTTGGAACTGAGAAGAAGGCCAGTCTCTCAACTTATTTGTTTCATCAAAGCTCAGTTTGCCACACTAATTTGTAGTGTGCAGAGGCCCTCCAAAGCTGAGTGGGCAGAGCTTAAATGACCTTCTGGGATTCTGTGGTCACCTTGAGTAGCTGCTCTGATGTTGGGAACACAAAGGAATGTAAAGGATCCTTTGTAAACCATTAGAGGAGGGCTGCATGGCTGTTACCCAGCTCCTCCACTAACCACCTTGGGTCAGGACAGCTGTTCATTCTTTCATTTGCTTGTTTAACTCACTCCATTTGTTTATCTTATTTGTTTTTGTGGCCACTTCGCGGGGCATGTGGAATCTCAGTTCTCCAACAAGGATCGAACCTGTGCCCCCTGAATTAGAGCGGGGAATCTTAACCACTGAACCACCAGGGAAATCCCATAACTCACTCCATTTGCAAAAAATGCTAAGATACTTTAAAGTAAAATGAAGATATATTGCAGCATTATTGATAATAACCAAGACGTGGAAACAAACTAAGCATCCACCAATGTACAAATGGATAAAGATATAGTATTGATATAATGGAATATTATTCAATCATGAGAAAAAACGAAAGGAGAACCTGTCGTTTGTAACAACATGCATGAACCTAGAGGGTGTTATGCTAAGTGAAATAAATCAGACAAAGAAAGACCAATGCTGTATGTCATCATTTACATGTAGAACTTAAAAAAAGCTGAACTTGTAGAAGCAGAGAGTAGGACAGCAGTTATCCTGTCTCTTATACACATCTCAGTGATGCTGGATTCCAGGCAGAATTGAAGAAGGCGGGCGTTGCTCTGCCTCCTTCCCACTTTATCTTTTTCTCATTTCCTCTACTCTTTCTTCTTCTCCTTCTTCACTGTTTCCTTCCTCTTTAATCTTTCCCTTTGGTTTTGAGTCATTTCCTTTTACTCCCTTTATACATTTTCTCATAGCAGATGAGAAAACAGTGACACCGTTCAGAGAGATCTACTTTGTTAAAGACTGGAAGACACAGCCAAAGGAATTAACCTTTAACAGTGAAATTTGGGCTTGAGCAGGGAGGATATTGATGAGCAGAAAGTCTTCTCGGGTATTCTGTGTTTATAACCATCTATGCAGTATTTATGGAATGGAGATGATGGACGTCCACTCTGAGCCAGGTGCTGCTGTCAGACAAACAGATGGATAAATGGTGTCACTGCTGTTTTGAGGGCTCTGTCTTGGAGGAAAAGGGACAGACAAGCATAGAATTTAGTCGTTCCAATGTAATAGTGTAATTGCCTTCCTGGGGACGTGAACCATGACTGTGCTCATACAGTTTTGATCAAAGGGTGCAGACTTGCAGTTCAAAGACAAGGACCTAATGCAGAGCATGGTGACTATAGTTAACATACTCTATTATTAATATGTACTTGAAAGTTGCTAAGAGACTGGATGGTAAATGTTCTTGCCACAAGAAAGAAATGGTAATTATGTGAGGCAGTGGAGATATTCGCTAACACTGTAGTGATAATCAGAGTGCATTATGTAAGTATATCAGAGCAACATGATGTACACCATAAACTTATGCAATGTTATATGTCCATAAAAAAATAGATATCTTGACGTTCTAACCCTAACAATTCTTAGTATGGATTACGTGTTACTCCCATCCTGCCAGGAAAGGAAGGAGGAAAGGGAGGAAGGAAGGAAGGAGGGAAGGAAAGATGGAAGGAAATTTCCTTATATAACCAAAATGATATGATCACACATAATACAATTAATGGTTTTTTAACATCCTCTGATACCAGTTCCTGTTCAGTTTCCCCACGTGAGGTCAGGTCATACACTGAATTGACTTTATATCACTATAGTTGCTTCATTGGAGGAAGGAGAAAGCAGGACTAACTGAATGATCTCTAAGGCACATTGCTTTATATTTAATACATTTAGGGAGCTGCTCTGACTTTGTTCACTTAGCTCTTGTTCTTGGAGCAGGCGGATTCAAAGTTTAGAGACTGTGACTCTATAGCAGGATGAGATGAAAATTTGGAAATGACTTAGTTGGGATCAGTTGAGACAGGTTGGTATTGCCTCACCCTTGCCTTGACCTGTAGGTCAAGCAGTACTCAAACAGAGCATTGATACTGGTTAGATAAACTGTATACTTACCAGAGAGAAAGAGGCGGTCAACTCATTTTAAACCCAGCAGTTTTGGGTTTAACCTTACATTTTATATACTCCGTAAATGCTTCCAATGCCATTCAGAGCTAGCTGAGGTCTTTGAGAGTCTTTTTGATATTATGGAGTTTTTCTGTGTATTTTTAAAATTGAAGTATAGTTGATGTTTCCAGGTGGCACAGTGGTAAAGAATCTGCCTGCCAATGCAGGAGATGTGCGTTAGATCCATGTGTCAGAAAGATCCCTGGAGAAGGAAATGCAACCCATTCTGGTATTCTTGCCTGGAAAATTCCATGGACAGAGGAGCCTGTCGGCCTACAGTCCACGGGGTCACAAAAAGTCTGGTATGGCTGAGCACACATACATGCATGCAGCAGAGTTCACAAATCTCAAACACTTTTACCCATGTAATGACCACCTAGATCAAGAGGTAGAACATTCCATCACCGAAGTCTCCCCGGTCCCCTTTCTCCAGTTGGAACAACATCCCCCTGCCCAGAGGTAATTGCTGTTCTGACCTCTGTCACCATAAATTGGTTTTGCCTGATGTGAATTCCAGATAACTGGAGTCATACTTACATCTTGTGGAATTCATTTATGTTGTTGCATATGTAAATTGTTCATTTTTCTGTTGTTGTGTAGTACTCTGTTGTATGAAACTTAGATATCCATTCTACACTTGGTAGATATTTGTTTATAGTTTGGGGCTAGTATGAATACAGCAGCTAAAGATGCTCTTGTGTGTCTTTGGTGGATGAGTATGAGTTATTGATTAAGGCTAACAGACTGTCTCTAGGATTGAAGTTTACATTCAAGAGCATGGGGAGGATATCATACTGTCCATGCCAAATGGCTTTAAAATATCTTGAAGGCATGTTACAATAGTATAGTTGACGCTTGAACAACATGGATTTGAACTCTGTGGCTCCACTTATATGCAGTTGTTTTTCATTAGTAAATACTACAGTATTTACTGCGGTATTTACTACAGTACTACGTCACCTGTGGTTAGTTGATCCTTGGGATGCAGAACTGTGGATATGGAAGGACCACTCTAAATTATACTTGGATTATTGACTTCAGGAAGGCTGGTACCCAGCCACCACATTGTTCAGGGGCCAACTGTGTATCAAACAAAGAAATGCATTAGTCTAGTATACTTGTATTTAGCAAACTGCGCTGGTAAAAGCAAATCTTTTCTTTTGTACTCCTTGACTATGATAAATATCCTAAGCTGGAGGGCCAATTTCCTGAAAGCCAAGATTCTCATGTGAAACTATGTTGTTTCCTTATGCCTTCTCTAAAAGGAGTGGGAAAAAGACCTTTTCATTAATTCTGCAAATAGGCATCATTTTCTAATTTTAGATTCTCACTGTGAAAAAGAGTCATGAATTACTAAAAACTCTGAGAAGATAAACTTGTCTGGGGGGGGGTCCCCTGCATTGGAATGAATAAAGGCTTTAAATACTCATTTCTGTTTTTCTTTCCATGTCATTTTGGGTATTGTGAGGAAAAAAATATTTGCTGCTGATTTAGAACTGCTGAATACTCTTATAAAAATTTAATTCCCCGTGTATTAACTAGGCTTTCAAGGCTTTTTTAGAGAGCCTGTTGCTAGCCTTTAGAGAGCCTCTAATAGGTTGCTAGCAGGAAAATCTGTTAGCCTAGAGAACTGATGGATGGAAGTAGAATAGGAAAACTCCCACTGACCATCATCGGGGGATATTGCATTGATTTACATTTTAATAGTGTCTGTGTTTAATGAAACTGAAGAGTTAGGTTAGCATTCCCTTTAACAAGAATGGGAAAAATTCTAGTGACGGATGCCATAGCCATACATTTAAGGCATCACACCTCTTTATAGCCAGCTAACACTATTTTTAACAATCTGACAGAAGGGGTCTGGTGGTATGAACCAGCATTACAGATGTGCAGTCCTGTCCTGGGAATCTTCCCTATACATAGCACCTGCCCAGGTAATGAAATGACATCTGTATAAGGTCATCACTGAAACTGTGTATAACGCCAATATGTCAGAAGCCACCCAGTCATCAGTCATAATGAAGTGGTTGAAGTGCGGTATATGTGTACAGTGCAGTTGAAAGAGAGTGAGGAAGGTCCGTGTTCTGATGTGAAATGACATCCCTGTTCATTGCCAAGTGCAGAAAGCAAGGTGGAGGACACTGTAGAGAATATGGTATTTTTATGTAAGAAAGACTGGGACAATGAAGATTTGTAGGTGAATTTGCTAATATCTGCATAAAGAAACACGGGATGGATAAACAGGAGACATACAGATGTGTTCCTAGAGCAGGCAGAGCAGAACAGAGTGATCAGGAATAGATATAGGACGGGCTCCTGTGTGTATTTTTTTTTTTTTAATATTACATTGACATTTTGAAGAATGCAGAAAAACCAGTGAAAGTGCATCTGTCCTGGCATGCCCTTTGACATGGAACCAGACCATGAGGAGACAGCAGAAGGTGAAGCTGGTTGAATGCATTGTGAGAAGGTGAGGCTACCTGCTCTGTTTCATTTCTCAGAAGCTGAGTCAGTGCATTCAGTGCTTATTGAGCCGATCAGCCAGTCTGCCATGCCAGGCACCAAGCTTCTGCAAAGCCGGCATTTTCAAAAGAGCAGACAGACAAGTAGGTGATGAGTGAGGGAGAGAAGCCTCCTGCTGCTGGGGTCCAGGGGAGGAAGTAAAAGGAGCCCATGCTGCGGTCAGAAGGGAGGGTCATTGCTGATCTTCATCCCTCTGTCTTCATGGTGCCTTCATGAACAATATTCTTGCACATGGGATAATAAAGTAGGGACAGTTCTCAATTCTAATCTTTTGCTATAGCAGTCAAGATTTCATTTTACTGTAAGATCAGTATCACTGAAGTTTCAAACAGAGACATAAAGACATCAGAACAGTCACTGTACCCCAGTTTACTCATGTTGGCAGGAGACCTGAATTTAGTAGAATAAATAAAAAGTGGATTTGACCATCATGGTTTGTTTTCACAACAGTAGGGCTGTAGTGGGGATAATTATCTATATGATTTGTGACTATAACCATAGGTTATTAAATAGGTAAGATATTTCTATGACAAGTCCGTTATTTGTTTTTTCCATTCATAAAGTGGTTAAATTGTCCCTTTACTGTTACATACTAACTATAGAAAGTATAAACACACACAACAAACACACCATGTACTCTTCACATTCTGTATTCATTGTCTGAAACTGCCATGGAGTTAGTTCCACAAGGGATAATATAGACGTGTGGAACATTTGCTTCCTGTGTTTATTCTGTTTTTTTTTTTTTTTTTAAATTCTGGTGTTTTTATTGGCAGATTTCTCTTTCATAGTTTCTGAATCAGATGAAAGATTAATATGGTTATTTTTTAAAGTTTCTATGATGAAGTGACTTTTTGAAAGAGATTTTTCTCTGTTTCTTTGGATTCAAGTCAATTTTGGTGAAACATGAGGAACAGAGATCAAAGGCATAGGAAAAATCTGATGGTCAGAGTGTTTCTTGCATCTCCAGTTCTACGACTTGAGTCTTGCTCAGATACAAAGGAGTAACAACACAGACTGGCTGCCAGACTTGGGAGTCTGGAATTTTCCTGGCAACCAAAGTCCAAAATATAGATGTATCTGGAGCCAGCATGTTCACAAACAATCCTAGGCTTGTAAGTAAGGTACAGAAGCACCTGCAATCAGAATTTGTTTTAAGGTTTGAAAAATGCAGAGTAATAAGATCTTTATTAATCATGATAAAGTCCATTCTGTGGAATTGTTAATGGAATGTCCAGGGGTTCCAGAATCCACAGCCATCCTGGGAAATGCACAGCAAGGTGAGGATGGAAGCTTGCTGTTGTACCTCCCTCTGCTTTATTGATGAAGAGGTTTGGGCCATCTTTGAGATTGGATGTTTCAGAACTTTGTCAGATCTGTTCTCTTGGAATCCATCTCAGGGTGAATTCAGGAGGATGTGGTCTTTGCTTCCTGGTAGATAAAGAAGAGGAGAGGCTGTGACTGCACGAGGTCTTGCACTCTGCCACCTGCCTTACAGAACGTTCGCCGGCATCACTGGACCTGGCTGGGGAGGTCGCTAAACCTGGTCCCATGATGGTGGGACTCTCCACACTCTCCATCATTGACAGTGAGGCCACAGCCTTGTAAACTGTGATTGACACACATCAAGCGGCTGTGCTCAGGGGTAGCATGAGGAATGTAGGAACTGTGGGGATACACACTCGGTGCTCACTGAGTTGTGTTTTATTCCTGAATTCATTTTTACAAAATTATTTTTATTTTTAAATTTTTATTGGGGGTGTAGCTGATTTACAGTGTTGTGTTAGTTTCAGGTATACAGCAAAGTGGATCGGTTATACATACGCGTGCGAGTGCTAAGTCACTTCATTCGTGTCTGACTCTTTGCGACCCTATAGACTGTAGCCTGCCTGACTTCTCTGTCAATGGCATTCTCCAAGCAAGAATACTGGAGTGGGTTGCTGTGCCCTCCTCCAGGGAATTTTTCTGACCCAGGGTTCAAACCCAGGTCTTTTACATCTCCTGCAAGCAGGTTCTTTACCACTAACCCCACCTGGGAAGCCTCACTCTTTTTAAGATTCTTTTCCCATATAGGGCTTTACAGAGTATTGAGTAGAGTTCCTTGTGCTATACAGTAGGTCCTTAATATACCAATTTTATGTATGTGAAAGTAAAAGTGTTAGTTGCTCTGTTTTGTCCAACTCTTTGCGAGCCCATAACTGTAGCCCACCATATTGTATATATATATATCAACCCCAATCTCCCAGTTTATTCCTCCCCCACTTTCCCACTGGTAACAATAGGTTTGTTTTCTACATCTATAACTCTACTGAATTCAAAGAGGAAATAAGAGTGACACAGATGCAAAGTGAGGCATTTAGGCGATGGGGAATTTCAACCAAGGTGGGCTGTTTCTCTAATGCCTTTTGCTCTTTGGGGTAGCGAGAGATGTTTTTAACAATTCCATTAACCATTGAAACAAAAAGAATAAAATACTTAGGAATATATCTACCTAAAGAAACAAAAGATCTATATATAGAAAACTATAAAACACTGGTGAAAGAAATCAAAGAGGACACTAATAGATGGAGAAATATACCATGTTCATGGATCAGAAGAATCAACATAGTGAAAATGAGTGTGCTACCCAGAGCAATCTATAGATTCAATGCAATCCCTATCAAGCTACCAACGATATTTTTCAGAGAAATAGAACAAATAATTTCACAATTTGTATGGAAATACAGAAAACCTCGAATAGCCAAAGCAATCTTGAGAAAGAAGAATGGAACTGGAGGAATCAACCTGCCCGACTTCAGTCTCTACTACAAAGTCACAGTCATCAAGACAGTATGGTACTAGCACAAAGACAGAAATATAGATCACTGGAACAAAATAGAAAGCCCAGAGATAAATCCATGCACCTATGGACACCTTATCTTTGACCTGTCTCTTATACACATCTCTGTTTTTTTTTTTTTTTTTTTAAATCTCTGAGCC
>SJYX01002213.1:83091-95546 GCA_006410675.1 Oreotragus oreotragus | reverse complement strand
AGCAGCAGCAGCAGCAGCAGCAGCAGCAGCAGCAGCAGCAGCATAGAGTTTCTCCATCTTTGGCTGCAAAGGATATAATCAATCTGATTTTGGTGTTGGCCATCTGGTGATGTTCATGTGTAGAGTCTTCCCTTGTGTTGTTGGAAGAGGGTGTTTGCTATGACCAGTGCATTTTCTCGGCAGAACTCTGTTAGCCTTTGCCTTCATTCTGTACTCCAAGGCCAAATTTGCCTGTTACTCCAGGTGTTTCTTGACTTCCTACTTTTGCATTCCAATCCCCTATAATGAAAAGGACGTCTTTTTTGGGTGTTAGTTCTAGCAGGTCTTGTAGGTCTTCATAGAACCATTCAACTTCAGCTTCTTCAATGTTACTGGTTGGGGCATAGACTTGGATTATGGTGATATTGAATGGTTTGCCTTGGAAACGAACGGAGATCATTCTGTCGTTTTTGAGATTGCATCCAAGTACTGCATTTCGGACTCTTTTGTTGACCATGATGGCTACTCCATTTCTTCTGAGGGATTCCTGCCCGCAGTAGTAGATATAATGGTCATCTGAGTTAAATTCACCCATTCCAGTCCATTTTAGTTCACTGATTCCTAGAATGTCGATGTTTACTCTTGCCATCTCTGGTTTGACCACTTCCAATTTGCGTTGATTCATGGACCTAACATTCCAGGTTCCTATGCAATATTGCTCTTTACAGCATTGAATCTTGCTTCTATCACCAGTCACATCCACAGTTGGGTGTTGTTTTTGCTTTGGCTCCATCCCTTCATTCTTTCTGGAATTATTTCTCCACTGCTCTCCAGTAGCATATTGGGCGCCTACTGACCTGGGGAGTTCATCTCTCAATATCCCATCTTTTTGCCTTTTCATACTGTTCATGGGGTTCTTGAGGCAAGAATACTGAAGTGGTTTGCCATTCCCTTCCGTAGTGGACCACATTCTGTCAGACCTCTCCACCATGACCTGTCCATCTTGGGTGGCCCCACATGGCATGGCTTAGTTTCATTTAGTTAGACAATGCTGTGGTCCATGTGATCAGATTGGCTAGTTGTCTGTGATTGTGGTTTCAATCTGTCTGCCCTCTGATGCCCTGTCTCAGCGACTACTGTCTTACTTGGGTTTCTCTTACCTTGGAGGTGAGGTATCTCTTCACAGCTGCTCCAGCAAAGCATAGCCGCCGTTCCTTACCTTGGATGTGGGGTAGCTCCTCTCAGCCACGCTTGTGTGCCATCGCATATAATGCATATAACATATACATTAATATATGATATTTGTGTTTCTTTTTCTGACTTACTTCACTCTGTATAATAGGCTCTAGGTTCATCCACCTCATTAGAACTGACTCAAATGTGTTCGTTTTTATAGCTGAGTAATATTCCATTGTGTATATGTACCACAGCTTCCTTATCCATTCATCTGCTGATGGACATCTAGGTTGCTTCCATGTCCTAGCTGTTGTAAATAGTGCTGCAGTGAACGTTGGGGATACATGTATCTTTTTCAGTTCTGGTTTGCTCAGGATATAGGCCCAATAGTGGAGTGTGGGTTATATGGTAGTTTTTAGGGCTTCCCAGGTGGCGCTAGTGATAAAAAAAACCTACCTGCCATTGCAGGTAAACCTAAGAGACTCAGGTTCGATCCTTGGGTCAGGAAGATCCCTTGGAGGAGGGCATGGCAACCCACTCGAGGGTTCTTGCCTGGGGAATCCCATGGAAGGAACCCGGCAGGCTGCAGCCCATAGGACTGCATGGAGTTGGACATGACTGAAGTGACTTAGTATGCGTGCACGAATGGTAGTTTTATTCCTAATTTTTAAAAGAATCACCATTCTGTTCTCCATAGTGGTTGTATGGTTTGCATTCTCACCAACACTATAAACGGTTTCCCTTTTCTCTATGCCTTCTCCAACATTTGTTGTTTGTAGACTTTTTCATGATGGTCCTTCTGATCAGTGTGAGATGATACCTCATTGTAGTTTTTATTTGCATTTTTCAGTGAGGCATCATCCAAGTGATTTGAAAATAATGAAATTTGGTTGGAGGATAAAAGCCAGGAAGTGGGCTTGCATGGCAAAGATGGAACTTGACTTTGTGGACAGCTGCTGAGCTGAAGCTGGTTCCCAGATGCAGAGGAGAAGTGTGTGTGGGATGAATGGGGTGGGAAGACCCCAGTTGATGAGGAGAGGTTTTCCCAGACTATTGGTTGAACTGAAAACAGAAGAAAACTGTCTAGCAGCTCAAAGGCAAGGAGGGAGCCTTGTCCTACATTTTCCAGGGATGAGCTGGCCCCCTGGTGGGTGTCCCTCCTGCCTGCCTGTGCCCCCTTTCTCTCCAGCCCATGTGGCAGGAACATGTGTGATGGTTTACACTTGCAGGAGCTTGAGTCTGGTCTGCAGCCGAATCCCTGACCACACCCTACCCGTTTGGAGCCAGAGTTTCCTGAAGGTTTGAGAAGAATGAGCTTCTGTCTCTGTCATCCTTTCCTTTTATGAAGTTGTTTTTCTTATTGGATTCAGGCAAGCAAATAATTAGGTATCGGAGGGCTGGTGGTGCCTCCTTTTATCCATTATTTAGCAGTCTCTTCCCAAATCTCATCTGCCCCAGCAACCCACACAGCATCCTGCCCCCAGAGAGGTGGGTCGTTAAGGCTGATGGAAATGAGGTCACTATCTCCACGGGGAGAGATGCTCAGGGGAGGGAGACCTGCAGCTCCGCTGACACAGAGGAAACAGGAGAGGAGGCTGGTGGTCCTGTGTAGGGCAAACAGCTGGGTCTGTTCCTGTGATCCTGGATATCACAGCCCCCGTGAGCCCCAGGGGCTCATCTGAAGTGGAAAGGTGGCCTTGTTTCCTTTTGGGGAGAGAAAAAAACTGCCCATCATTTTTATACTCCTGAATTAAATTCAGCATTCTAGAGTAGAAAATTGAGGTTCCCCCACCCTCCCTTTTGTATATATAGACCTGTAAGTGTCTGCATTTCAGCCTGTCCAAGTTACTAACTCGTGCAGTTAACTCTTGCTGCTGAGGCAGGCCTTCCCTCTGGGATGCACAGGCAGCCAGCCTTCCATCATTGCCTTTGCTTAGACACAGCCAAGGAAGGCGACATTTGGATAAGATTCCCTTATTTGGCTTGCCACCCTGTGCTGTACATTTAGAAAATAAAAGACACGTCTTTCACAGGAATTACTAATTCTTAAGTAACTGTGTAAACAGCAAGTTACTATGTGGGAACCCTGAGAGCTTTTTTTTCCCCTAGGAAGAGCTAATGTAATAACATGCTTTTGCAAATATAGTATAATATTATTTTGTACATTTTTAAGAATCTAGTTTTCAAATTTGTAGCTTCTGGAGAAACTAATGTTGTATTTTACTTGAGTGATGATTTAGTTAAAAAGACCCTTTCAAGAGACTTGGAAAATGCATGTGTTAAATTATTCTTTTAAGCTCTGATATATAATCAATCTCTCTGAACCTTGTTATTCCTGGTAGATTTTTGTTCTGTGTCCTCACTTTTTTGGTTTACTAGGTTCTTCTTCTTAAGTATTGAACATTCTCTTCGGGGCACATTCTAATGTTTAAGTAAGTGGATGAGAACCAGAAAAAGGATGGTGAATTTCCACTTGATTGCTTTGGATTTTTCTTTGTATTCAAAAATACATCTCAGTGGTTCCAAATGTTCACATATTAGTAAGCAACCAGATAATTAGATATTTCAGATGGTCTCAAAATGTCCATTGTTACAGAAACACAGTTAGCCTCAAGGGCTGCATTTGCCTCCCAGATTTCATAATGGTTTTCTCTAATGCTTTGAAAACCTTGGCTTAGTACGTCTAGGCTTGCTTTTGTAAATTATGGAAAGTGTGCTCCCCCCACTTTGTATAAGATGTAAAACCTTGAAGAATATAAAAATCAGCTCTAATCTTGTCACTCAGAAATAACCGCTGTTAAATTTTAATATATTTTCCAGGCTTTTTCTGTGCATACATAGTTAACACAGTTGCTTTCATATTGTGTGTTGTTTCTTCCATTTTTAATTTGCTCCCCCCACTTTGTATAAGATGTAAAACCTTGAAGAATATAAAAATCAGCTCTAATCTTGTCACTCAGAAATAACCGCTGTTAAATTTTAATATATTTTCCAGGCTTTTTCTGTGCATACATAGTTAACACAGTTGCTTTCATATTGTGTGTTGTTTCTTCCATTTTTAATTAAATGACATACCTGGGCATTTTTCTCATGTTGCAGCATTGCCCCCAAATACTATATGTGTCTTTTGAAACCCAAGAAATCAGTCTTGGTTTGAAGTGAATGTCATGGTCCAGCGTACTGCTACCTCTATACTAAACAGGGCCGCCCTGTGTATGTGTGTGTGTGTTTTTGTGTATGGTGTGCATATGGTGTGTGTATGTATGTGTGTGTATGTGTAGGGGATGTTGTGTGCTACACACATGTGTGTATGTATGTGTGGTATATGTGTATGTATGTGTATAGGTGTATACGAATGTATATATATGTATGTGGTGTGTATGTGTATTGTGTGTACGTGTGTGTGTGGTGTGTGTATATGTGTGTGTGGTATGTGTGTATATGTGTGTGTGTGGTGTGTATGTGGATATGCATGTGTGGGTGTGTGGGTGTATGTATGCATGTATAGGTTTGTGTGGTGTGTATGTGTGTGTGTGTGTGTGTAGTGTGTGTGTGATGTGTGTATATGAGTGTGTGGGGTTGACCCTCCCTCTGGCAGTCAGAGTGCCATCAGTCCCCTCTCATTCTCCTCTCTTGCTCCGTGCCTTCCTGTCACCGCATGTGTGTTTCTGGCATACTTATTTTTAGTGACCTTCTACGTTGGCTGATGTGGCTCAGAAGCCGGAGGCTGAGCTGCTGCACACTGATCAGCTCCCCTGCCTGTGTGCATGCTTCCTGCAGGTGGTGGGAGTGGACTTGCTCATCCTGGAGTGTGGCTTCAGCCCTGGCGGACATCTGCACCTGGGTACGAGTGGGGCGGCTTCCTTTTGATCCCCTTTCACGTTTATTTGGGGCCTGAACTCACTTGTCCTGATGTTGACTTCTAACTGGAAATAGCACCTCATTTTAGGTGGGGAGCCCACTTTTCAGTGTGGGGCTAGCTTTGCCTGTCAGGTGACCGTATGAAATGTGTCCTGAGTCTTTGACTAGAGCTCAGCAACCCTGAACCTGCAGGTAAAGGCCAGGAGCAGTCCTGGCTGCTGAGGGCCTTTCCGCTCGTCAGTTCCTGAGAATCATGAAAGACAGCACTAGAAACCGCCCACCACCTTGCACCCCACCCTGGGCTCTCCACCCATCTCTCCACCTGCCGAGTGGGTCTCAGATTTCCTCATTTACCGCTGGCGCAGTAACAAGGAGAGATGGTGAGAGAGTCGTGCTTCTGAACATGTTTAATCTGACATGTCTCTGCTCTTCTTCACTTAGTGCACTTACCCCTTTTTGGGGTCCATCACTCAGATTACTGAGGTGTGAGAGAGGGCACTTTGAGATACAAAGGAGCCACTCTCCACACGGCTCCCCACCATTCTTCTCTATGTGTTCCTGTCTAAAGTTATCACAAGCATGGATGGCTTGAGCCCTGGCAAGATCCGTGAGCCTCAGATAACCTGTGCACTGTGTCACTGATTGCTTGGCCCACGTGTCCCTTGATTCTTTCCTTCCTGAGATTAGGCTTCCCTGATGACTCAGATGGTAAAGCGTCTGTCTGTAGTGTGGAAGACCCAGGTTCGATCCCTGGGTTGGGAAGATCCCCTGGAGAAGGAAATGGCAACCCACTCCAGTATTCTTACCTGGAAAATCCCATGGACAGCAGAGCCTGGCAGGCTACAGTCCATGGGGTTACAAAGAGTAGGACATGACTGAGTGACTTCACTTTTCTTGAGATTAAAAACCTCGCATCTCTTCCTTTCCCTGGAGCACATGCTTCTTCCCATGTGAAGTCTGGCACAGCTTTATTCCAGCCTGTCTTTTCTTTCCTCTCCCTTCCTTCCTGGTGTTGGTCTCACTCTTTATGCTCAACATTCATTCAGCTTTCATTGGATGTCTTCTATGTGCCAGGCCTCTCCTTGAGGCCACGTGCACAGGTATCATTTTTAGTACAGACTCTGCCTCCCAGGAGCTCACTGCTGTTTACCTAGGGAGCCAGGTGAGCAGACATGTGTCCAAGGTGGGAATGGCTTTCATGATGAGCAAGGGTCACCAGAAACTCAGAGAAAAGTGGACAAAAGTCCATCTAGGACCAGGAAAGCCACCCATTGTGAAGTTATGCCCCGTAAAGAATTTACCAGGTCAGCTTGGGGCAGAGGGTGTGCAGACAGAAGGAACAGCACATGCAGAGCTGGAGGTAAATGGTGTGACGCGTTGGTGAAGATCAGTTTGCAGGGTTATCTGTGCAGGCATCAAGGGCAGAAGTTGCACTTGGATAAAGTAGATTGTGGCCACATCATGAAGATCCTTGTATATCAAAATGATAATAGCTAACACATGGAAGCATTTTATAGCTATTAATTCATTTAATCCTTGTAACAACTCTAAGAGGGAGGAACTATTATTGTCTCCAATTTACAGATGAATAAACTAAGGCCAGAGAGGCTGAGGTTTACAGGAGGTCTTTTAGACTGCAGGTGGTAGAGCTGGAGTTGAAGCCATGAGTCTACTCTGAGTGACCACATGGCCCAGAGGTAATTCTCTAACTGGCAGCCTCTCATAGTCCAGAGCTGGACGTGCTGGCTGGCCCCAGGGGGCCATGGAAAGGTGGGATGTCATGGGGGAAAGGATCTGAGATTTGTGCAGATAATTTTTTCTCTTTGGAAACAGATGGAAACTTGATCCAGGAAGGCTGTTTAGAAGTCCTTGCAATTTTTGTGGGGAATCTGGTGGAACAGTCTTTTTAGAATAACTTTCTCAGAATTATGTATACTGAATAGGCAATTCTGGAACCTATTTTTAAACCAACATTCATTTATAACAAAGCATGCCCTATATGCTAATGGAGCTTAATGATTGAATTAAATGAGAGATATGCTGATATTATTTAAAGTACTGATATTTTGCTGTATAATAGAAAGGAATTTTTTTTTATTAGATGCTTCTCTTAGGTCTCTTTGGACTTTCCGTCCATTTCTGGGTTGGATGGGAGACTGGCAATTTCACTAATAGTACCTTTGGGGAATCCATGGAAGCCAGGGAAAGCAGCTGCTCTGGGACACTGACCTTAATTGGTACCTCATCCATGAGACACAAAATGGGTTTCTAATCATGTTTTTGTAGTAATATATATATACATACACACGTATATACACACATGACATATATATATATCAAAATTTACCATTTTAACTACTTTTAAGTATACAGTTTGTTGGCATTAAGTACATTCACATTGTTGTACAACCATCACCACCGTCCATCTCCAGAAACTGAAATGCTATACCCCATTAAATGATTTCCCATTTCCCCCGTTTCCTGCCCTGGCAGCCAACGTTCTGCTTTCTGTCTCTGTGAATTTAACTACTGGAGGTATTTCATATGAATGAAATCATATAATGTTTGTCTTGTTGTGTCTGATTTATTTCATTTATCATGTCCTGAGGGTCCGTCCATGTTGTAGTACGTGGCAGAATTGCATTGCTTTTCAAGGCTGAATAATATTCCACCTTGGTTTATATAGATAAATCACATAAAATTATTTTATTGAAGTATAGTTGACTTGCAATGTTGTGTTAATTTCTGCTGTACAGCACAATGATTTGGATATGTGTGTGTGTGTGTGTACACACACACATTCTTATTCATATTCTTTTCCATTGTGGTTTGTTGCAGGATACTGAATATAATTCCCTGTGCTATACAGTAGGACCTCCTTGTTTTTTATCTTTTCTATATATAATAGTTTGCACCTGAGTGAGTGAGTGAAGTCACTCAGTCGTGTCTGACTCTTTGCGACCCCGTGGACTGTAGCCCACCAGGCTCCTCCGTCCATGGGATTCTCCAGGCAAGAATACTGGAGTGGGTTGCCATTTCCTTCTCCTGCTAATCCCAAACTCCTGATCCTTCCCTTCCCCAACCCCAACCCCCGCCTGGCAATCACCAACGTCTGTGAGTCTGAGTATGTTTCACAGATAAGCTAATTTGTGTCATATTTTAGATTCTACAGAAAAGGGATAGCACGTGGTGTTTGTCTCTGACTCACTTCACTTGACGTGATAACCTCTAGGTGGGTAAACTGCATTTTGTTTCCCTTCATCCATCGATGGGGGCTTGGATTGCTTCCATCTTCAGGCTAGTGTGAATCATGCTGCTAGGAACATGCAGCAATCATCTATTCAGTCCCCTACTTTCAGTTCTTTTGGGTCTTCCGTGAGGTCTTAAGTCCTCCTAGATCTGGATTTAAGAATTCTAGTATGGTTGTGTTTATAGGCGTGGAAGTAGCCTTCTTCTTTTCTTTCCATTCCTACCATGTTGAATCAGACTTAATGTAAGAGGTGGATTTCAAGAGAAGTGTGTTTTGGGTGGATTCTCCTCCCCACTTTGATGAAATAAGAAGCACAGTGGGCATGAAACAGGAAGCACTTACTGACAGATTCCAGGCAGGAGGTGGCTGCTCCCTGAGCTGTGCAAGTGCTGGTGGTATTGGGGGAGAGAAGAGGGCAGACCGAGCAGTGTTGATCTGAGCACAGTCTGGGAAGTAGAAACAGGGGCATTCATGAATCCACACTTCATTGTGGGGCATAAGGGAGAGAGAAGAATCTAGAGGGAGCCCCATATTTCTAGCTAGGGGGATGCGATTGCCAGAGAGGAAAAAGACCAAAGACAGCCCAGCCTCTCTTTGTTCACCTCTGCATCCACATTTTAGGGGACAGAGTGGATGATAGACTGAGAGGAAGAGATGGCGCCTGACCTGGTGCTTCTTCATCCCTTTATCTTCAGATGCCCAGTGCAGACTCCAGAGTGGGAAGAACGGGGTCTCGGTAGCTGAGCCGAAAGAGAAGCAGTAGGTAGGGGTAGGGGGCAGATCCCAGAGAAGGAGGAGGGGGGAGGTCTGGGTGAGGACGGGAGGACCAGATGAGTGGTGTGTAGGAGGTCAAAGGGAGGAGATGGAGGGGATGGAGTGGTCAACTGTTGGTTCCAGAGGGTACAGTGGTTGACCATGTCCACTGCTTTCGGCTCTTGGAGGCCCTCATGACCTCTGCCACAGTTGTTTGAGGCAATGCTGGTGTGTAATCCAAGAAGAAGTTCTTCTAGTATGCTCTCCCCTTATCTCTTGGATTCTAGATGCTGTCAGTCTGTACATGATTCTTCTTGTCACCCTTCCTTTCTGAAAATACCTGTCAGCAATTCAGAATGTGTTCTAAGGATTTCCATTATATGTTCAAAATACCAGTATTTGAACTCAGACACCTCTAGTTCTCTCTCTGGTGGCATTGCCTCAAAACTCAGGTTACCCTTATTTTGACGATAAAATGGGGAATGCTTTTCATTCCTGGATTCCCAACCCCCGAGATGCTCAGAGTTTATGGGAATCTCCATGGATCACAGGTAGCGTGGAAGAGTGACCCCAGGACCCTGGCAGCCCTTGGGTGGGCTTGGGCAAGGTAGGATGTATCTCCCAGTTCCCCGTAGCTTCCATCCTTGGACTGTCTTTAGAGCCACTTTGCCGAAAAGCAGGCTTGTCATGGATTACAATCTAATTTTTGCTGTTTCTGAGCTACTGCTGTTCTGTGAATCTGTCTCAGACTTTGATGGTGTTGGTGACCATGATGATGATGGTGATGAAGACGGTGATGACAGAAGTAGAGGATGCTGAGTGCCTGCCCTTGTTGGCTTGCTGTATCCAGTGCTTGACATCTAGCATCTCGTTTGACTCTTAACATTACAGCCACGTGAGGCGAGTGCTATTAACCCCCTTTGCTGAGTGAGGAAAACTGTAACTCAGAAAAAACTAAGTCACTTTCTCAAAGCCAGTGGGCAGACATCAGAATCCCCAGCTGGTTTGTTAAACCACAGGCTGCCGGGCCCCGGCCCCGTCCCCGGAGTTTCAGATTCAGCAGGTCTGTGATCGAGTGGGAGCAGTCGCGTTTCTAAAGGGTTCCTGGGTGCTGCCGCTGCTGCAGGGACTGCACTTTGAGACCCACTGCTCAGAGCCACTCGGCTCAGCGGCAGGACAGGAATGCACCCCCGGGCCTGCCCCACTGCCTCTTGCTTGACAGGACGTGCTCCTCGGGCCCCTGAAGTGGAGGGTTGGTGCTCACCGCCCAGGGTGGAGGGACTAAGGGCTTCCTGGTGGGAGGTTCAGTGGGCGGCTCTTTCTTTTTTGGGTGCGATCTTGGCATGCTCAGGGGTAGTGAGGTAAAGGGGAGGGGTGGACGCAGGAGCTGAGAGAGGGCTTTGCCAGAATAGAATCTCAGTGCGTAATGACATCGACCTCAAGGCTGTCTGGTGGGAGCTGGCAGTTCTAAAGCACGTCTGTGATAACGCTCTTCTTCCCACTCCCCTCGTAGGGAACTGTCTGGCAGCTGAAGATAAAGACCCCTGAATTCCCTTCATTGTTGGGGTCTGGAGGCTCCCAGTCAGGGACCTCATCTTCTGCTCTTCTGTTTTCCACACACGGCTAAGTGCTAGGCCCACTGCTAATTGCTAACTCTTCCTTTTCCATCTTGATATTGTTGCTAAAATTATGGAATTTAAAATAGTCGTGGAATAGATGGGGTACCATGGACCCATCCATTTTGTAGGTTAAGCTCCATCGCGGTCTTCTTCTCTAGCTCTCACTGTGTATCCATCAGAGGTCTAACCACTGGACGCAGACGAACCCCTGAATCCTCATTGTGACCTTGTGAAGTGGCTTCTGTTATCATCCCCGTGTGATGAGTGAGGACCTCCACGTCCTCACTGCACAGAGGTTCAGTGAGTTGCCTGAGGGCAGACAATCAGAGTGTGGCAGAGCAGGGTTGCTGCCAGGCAGCCCAGCCCCAGAGCCCAGGCACGTAACCACGATGCTACTCCATCCCTCAGGCAGACCGTGGGGGCTTAATAAGTGCACATCGAATGGACAGATCAAAATGGATGGGTGTATGAGACGCAGCAGTCTCGGGGGCTGCGGTCTCCAATCAGAGTGGGATACTCTGTAGGTCACCCGCTCTACGTGGCGATGACTCTGGAGCACTCAGGATGCCAGAAGATCCCTTCGAGATGCAGCCCATCATTTCTGCAGGCTGCTGCAGCCCTTACGTCCACTGGAATGAGATGTGTTTTCCCTCGAGGGGGTGGTTATTGGTATTTATAGAGCGTCTTATAGCTGAAGAGCTCCAGAGGCAATAATTACCTCTTTAATCCTTTTAGCATCCTTCTGAAGAGAGGGAGGTGACCTGGGACCGCCTGCCCCTGCTTCCTGTCCCTGCGTCTCGCCACCGCTGCCCCCATGGTCCACAGATCACACAGCAGTGATGAGATGGGGCAGAGGTGACATCGGAAGGTATAATTCATTTCTTGCAATTCACATTCAGAGCTGGGTGGACATGCAGTTACCACTTGTGGGGGACTCCACTCACCTGTATTCCCACTTCCTTTGTACCACCTGGTTGCTAAATGGAGAAATAACCTTCATTCTGCTAAAGAAATCTTACCAGGCATGTTCATTATTCTCATCAAGCTCAAGGAAAGAAAGTTGGAATAATGGAATTTTCTTTTCCTACTCAAGCAGTGAATTCTTCTGTCTTGGCAGCTACAGTGTTCAAGATGAGCTATTCAGAGGACTAGCAGAGAAAATAAAAAGGGATGAGGCCTGGAAAACTTCTTTGCATCGTTAGTGGGTTTTTTCCATATGCGTGTGTGTATTACACACACATTTGCATCTATGCAGGCTTCCAGGCGGAGCCTACGGGACGTACATGATAAACAGCTTGTGATTGTGACTGTCTTTTGTTACATGGATGAAATCGGATTCAGTGGCAGCACCCGAAGATAGACTGCAAGGAGATAAGGCTTGTTTGGCTATCTGAGCTCACCAGTAGGGTGTCATGATGGTGCTGGACGGTTCTTTGTTTATCCCAGTGTATTCTCTTACTAAGGGTGGAATCAAACCTAGATAAATAAGATTCTGCTATCTCTGGGGTTCAGGAAAATTTCAGATGCTAGAATCTCCTATGTCAGGGTTGTTAATAATCACTTCCCTGGCAGAATCACGGTGCTGGCTAAGTGTGCAAGAGATAATACAGTCAGAGAAACCCTTAGCTTTTTTTGTGATCCTTCATCATGATAATTTCTGGCTGGATTAGCTTCCTCCTTCCTTCCATTAACAATCTCTGCCCAGCTACTTCCTGTGTGTGTGCAGCTAGTGGAGCCCCGAATTCCAGACTTGCGGAGACTCCAGTCTGTGTTGGTTGAGGGGCCATCATTTGGTCACGTGCTTTTTTTTTTTTTTT
>SJYX01002213.1:16507-75156 GCA_006410675.1 Oreotragus oreotragus | reverse complement strand
CTGATGCTGGGAGGGATTGGGGGCAGGAGGAAAAGAGGACCACAGAGGATGAGATGGCTGGATGGCATCACGGACTTGATGGACGTGAGTCTGAGTGAACTCCGGGAGATGGTGATGAACAGGGAGGCCTGGCGTGCTGCGATTCATGGGGTCGCAAAGAGTCAGACACAACTGAGCGACTGAACTGAAAGTTTTTCCATGCAATTGTACGTATTTTTCCACGCAATTGTATGTAGTAATATCACGTCATATCATGTTTTATTTCCATATCAGTGTAATGTCCTCTTTTATTATTTCTAATATTTTATATATTTGCTCTGTGTCCTGTTCTTCTTAACCAGGTTTCTGAAAGAGTTTCTGTTTTACTGCTCTGTGCCTGCAACTGGCTTCTGGAATTTTTAGGCTTTAGAATTTTTTAGCTTTTAGACTTTAGTTTTTAGAATTTTTACTCTGTAATTATTTTTGCTTCTTTATTAATTTTTTTCTATTTTCTTCTCATTTTCCTTGCTGCTGTGTTTTTCTAGTTTTCTAGGTACTAAAGACCTGTATAAGCAATAATTTTTTTTAATTATGAAGCTATTTAAGGCTTTATATTTTACTATGCACAGTTATTAAAATGCATCTTAATAATTTTAACACTCCTTTACACAACTTCCTTAACAGTTTGAAATTTTAATTATTATTATTTATTCTTTGATCTAACAATTATTTAGAAGTATGTTTCTTAATTTTCAAGTCCCTAATTCATTTTTATAGGACTGAACCCTTAGCCTGCGCAATCTGATACTAACTCCAGTAGGTAGTGTCAGAACTGAGTTGAATTGTTAGCTCAGCTGGTAAGAATCCACCTGCAATGCTGTAGGCCCCAGTTCGGTTCCTGGGTCGGGAAGACCCCCTGGAGAAAGGATAGGCTACCCACTCCAGTCTTCCATATTCTTGCCTGGTGAGTCTTCACGGACTGAGGAGCCTTATGGGCTATAGTCTATGGAGTCACAAAGAGCCAGACACAACTGAGCAGCTAAGCACAATTGTAGGACACTCAGCAGGGGCCAGACTTGCTTGGTGGTGTAGAAACACACACACACTGGAACGGCTATCAGAATTACAATCTTTGTGTTCTTAACCATAGACTCTAAAGATCAAAAATTGCCCTGTTTTAAAGTAAAATGTCCTTGAAGATGAAAGTGTTAGTTTCTCATCGTGTTGACTCTTTGCGGCCCCATGGACTGTAACCCTTCAGGCTCCCCTGTCCACAGGATTCTCCAGGCAAGACTACTAGAGTGGGTTGTCATTCCCTTCTCCAGGGGATCTTCCCAATCCAGGGATCAATCCCAAATCTTAGAGTGCCTTAAAATCAAAACATGCCTTAACTGTTGTCACAAACAAGATTTTATGTATTAATTTTGACATAAATCCTTAATCTTTATGAATAGAAGAATGTTTCTTCACTTTATATTCCTTTTCAGAAATTCAAAATAATCTGCTAAAAAGGAAAACACTATTTTTGATATGATTGACATGGTCTTTAAATTTTTATAGGCTTTAGAGAATATATCTTATAGCTCCTTTTGAAATATCTTTGAGAAAAAGCTAATACTTAGTACAAGTTTTCCTCCCAAACTTTTTTTTTTAAAAAGTTGGGAAAATACAGTCAAATTAGATGTCATGGAAAAGTTGTCCTTAATTTCAATCAGAAATTTTTCGTAAGCTCACTTTCTTAGGAGCTATTATTGCAAATGTGTATGAAGGAAAGTATTTTTAAATCTTCCCTTTAAAAGGAATACTATTTTGGGGACTTCCCTGGTGGTCCATTGGTTAAGACTTTGCCTTCCAATTCAGGGTGTGTGGGTTCAATACCTGGTTAGGGAGCTGAGATCCCACACACCTCATGGCCAAAACACCAAAACATAAAACAGAAGCAATGCTGTAACAAATTCAGTAAAGACTTTCAAATTGGTCCACGTCGGAAAAAAAAAAATCTTAAAAATAAAAAGGAATACTATTTTTATTAAACTCTAGGAAAACTTTTATGTGGATGAAGTGTGGGATTTTTAAAAATATGTTTGTTTGTTTTTAACCAAAAATGAAGATGACTTATGAATGTACTTTAGGCCTTTTTGTGGACTTCTTACTAAACCAAAGATGAGTGTATTGGGGAAGTGGAGATAATTTTTATTTTTAAAAAATCTACTATCTTAGCACCCAGGTCTCCTAATTAAAGAAAAAATTAAGTTCTTGACACTATAACTTGCCATTTTATTTATACCTCTTTCCATCTCTCTGGGGCTTCCCAGATGGCACAGTTGGTAAAGAATCCACCTGCTTATACAGGAGACTCAAGATATGTGGGTTCGATCCCTGGGTAGGGAAGATCCCCTGCAGGAGGAAATGACAACCCACTGCAGGATTCTTGCCTGGAAAACTCCATGGACAGAGGAGCCTGGTGGGGTACAGTCCACAGGGTCGCAGTCAGACATGACTGAGACACACACTCACACGTGCACTCACTCAGACATGCACTCACACACCCTTTCTCTATATCAACTTTACCGTAACTGTAATCTCTAGCATCCTACAATCACAGCCTCTCAGCCCACACATACTCTCACCACCCCGATTCTTTGTTACATGCAGTGACTTTTCCTCAATTTTATGTGACATTCTGTGTAATCCCATCTTCCGGCAGATCTCCAAGTTCCCCCATCTTATCTGATTCTGCAAGTTTTCCTAATACTGCAAGGGACAGACACTACCATGGTCTTCTCAAGATCCTACACCTGATTCACATTACCTGGTGGAGTCTCCCTTCCCTCACACTTCCTCTGTGATGAGGCACTATTATTGGTTGTCTAGGGGTTTCGACCCCATAGAGCAGTGTGTGTTTGTTAGCCTCTCAGTCCTATCCAGTTTTTTGTGACCCCATGGACTGTAGCCCTCCAGGCTTCTCTGGCCATGGGATTCTCCCGCAAGAATACTGGAGTGGGTAGCCATTCCCTTCTCCAGAGAATCTTCTAAACTCACGGATTGAACCTGGATCTCCTGCATTGCACACCGATTCTTTACCATCTGAGCCACCAGGGAAGTTCTTTAACCCCATATGCATATGTGAAAAAAAGATAAAATAGGTCTCCTTGAACCGAAACCAAATATATCAGTGGCCATTCTGACACCATTAGAGACAAAAACTAGATAAAACAAGCCACCTAGAAACCCAAATTTGCAACCCAAATCTTAAGAGTCCCTGGGGCAAAGGTATATTAATATACATATATGTGTATATTTATTATTATTAATATATTTACAAATATGATAGCTATTTTATTCAAGTTAGGTTGATATCAACAGATCCATTTCGAGTCAGTGATTGTGTCTTACATAAAGGAACTGTACTTAAAATATTTAAGGTAATTCAGAAGAGTGTGGTTTCCTAATGAATGTCATTTTATTTGGGCTTCGGTGGTCCTGGGACTGTATGTGTGTGTGTGTGTGTGTGTGTATGTGTGTGTGTGTGTGTTACTATGACCGAAGACAAAATATGTTTCTGGTTGTGACATATTTACTGCTTAGAAATGTGAACACAGACAAATAATCTTTTCCTCTAATTGGCATAAACAATGCAATATTTATGGAAATTTTTTTTTGACATAAACTCTGAACAGTGTCATTCTCTTGTCTCCTGTCTCACACCAGCAATAAGCCTTTCACTCCTCTTGCTTCAGCTTCTGCTTGATAAAATCTCCGTCTTAAGATGAGTTCAGTTTATTCAAACTTCAAGCAAATGGAAATAGCTAGGAGAGTTGAATTTAAAAGTAAAGTCTCTTTGCCTCCAGATTGATGGGTTTATATCCAGAATTAGTGGGAATTCTCAGACATTTCAAGTAGAGAATAACTCCCTGCAGAAACGGCAGGAGTATAAACCCAGAAAACCTCAATCTCAACCACTTTCTATTGTTTTCTCCAGTTAAAGGCTAAAATTGTATCTCTAAAATAATGGGTGTTGGGAATAGAAATATTTATGTAGAACAGCTTAAGGCAAGTAGCCTAATTTGCAGAATGACATAAATAAATAAGACTGAGAAACAAACTTGTCAGTTTCTGGATGCATGCAACATAGGAGATATAAACTCATTAAAATCAAAATATTATTTCATAGAAATGAGCTTCCTGAACTGGTAAATGTGCTGTTCAAAGAAGACTATTTCAAAGGCATACTTCTTTAGGTGATTAAGATTCTTTACAATTAAAACCCTCTGTCTTAAAACTATTCTTCAACTTCAAAGGCATTGCTAGTCAGGAAATCCCCCTGGACTTCTTGGTGACACTTCTCATTTTTTCAGTAATAGGAAATTACAATACCAAAATACAGCCAAGCCCGCACATCTGTTGGCCACTTCTGCTGCAGGTACTCAGTTGATGCAAGATGTGTCTGCTGAAGCCTGGCGGAGGGAGCACAAAACAAATGAATACAACCTGCAAAGTCAAGAGCCAAGCCCAGAGACAACATGATAAGAGAAAGGAAGAGGCCCGAAATCGCCCATCTGTGTCTGCTTCAAAGTTCATGTGTGCCTGTGAGTGTGTCTGTGTTGTGTGTATTTTGTTTCGGACAAAGGTGCTCAGTAAATATTGGTTGATCAATTTCTGTTTTGCAAAACAGGGATCCCTCTTGAGATGTCACAACTGAAACAGTCGCTTCCAACTCAAAAGGTAGCTTTCCTATTAATGTCATCAGGATCAAAATATTTATTCAAACTATTTACTCAGTTTGCTCAATATGTTTGTAGATACAAATTAAATAAATATGTCAAGAAAAGCATAAAAAAATCTTTCAATGATATCCTCCTCGTGATCAAACATTTAAAAGAGTATCAACAGCTTTCATTTATTGGACACCTCTGTTCCTGACACTGGGGCAAGCACTTTATTCCAAATTTGAACAACCCTACAGAGTAGTCACCATGACTGCATTTTACAGATTACAGTGACAAGGTTGTGCCCAAGTTCTCAGAGTGTATTGGCTGTTGACACTGGGTTTCACTCAGGTGTCAGAAGTATATTTGCCCTTCCTTGCACATCTCCACTCACATCTGCTCATCTCCTTAAGGAGTTTGCAAAGGGCAGAGCCCTAACCAAAGACAATAGCATTATCTAGAAACTTGTGAGAAAGGCAAACGCTCAGGCCCTGCCCCAGATCTACTGAATCAGAGATCTGAGGGGAGGCTTTAGCAATCTGTTTTGGGTGTTTTAAAAGAGCATTTTCACTTATATTTATTTTTGGCTGCGCTGGGTCTTCCTTGCCCTGCGTGGCTTTCTCTGCTGCAGGAACTACTCGGCTGCGGCGCTCGGACTCCTCACTGGGGTGCCGTTTCTTGCCGTGGCGCACAGGCTCTAGGGCACACGGGTTTCAGCAGCGGCAGCGCAGGGGCTCAGCAGTGCATGGGGTTAGTTACTTCGAGGCATGCGGAATCTTCCCGGACCAGGTATCGAGCCCATGTCTCCTGTATCGGCAGGCAGATTCTTACCCACTGTGCCACCAGGGAAGTCTTAGCATCTGTTTTTAACAAACCCTCTAGGTGATTCCAATGGCTGCTCAAAACTGAGAAAGACTGCTTTATTCCATGACACCTTTGATATGAACATCACATGACTGACTGAATATGACGAGGATTTTTTGAATGACAGAACTTTGGTCAAGCTCCTGACCCTTTTCCTAGCCCTCTCTGTGCAATTCCTTGTAAAATCCAGTTTTAGCAGGAACCCTAAGTCAGTTTAACTAGTACCATCCACCCTCAACATCTAATCACCTTGAATATATCTGATCAGGTTCTCCATCTTTGGCTACACTGCAGATGATGTCTGAGCACCCTGGCCTGTCTGAAGCAAGAATTCTGTCAGATCAGTTTACCCAGAGTCCTTCATACTCCTGGTACTTCCTCTTACTAGTTTTCCATCTACTGAGCCCCACCCTGCTCTTTGGTTATAAACTCTCACTTACCCACGCTATACTTGGAGCTGAGCCCCAACTCTTCTGCATGCTGTGCGACTCCATTTCAGTGGCCCCTCCACCTACCACAATGGGCCAGGCTAAAGTCTGTCTCCCTAGCTTTAACAAGCATCACTGAATATTTTTTCTTTAACAAACTTTTCTTCATTAACAAATACACACAAATGTATTAGTCATGACTCAAGCTCTCTATCTAGAAGTTGTATTGCTTAATTACAGTTTAGATAACAAACATAGCCTTGTAAGTGGCAGTAAAATCATTTTAAGAGCATCAAATTTAAAAATGATTCCAATAATTCTTATTAGCATTTTAAAAATGTTAATAAATATGTATATCACTCTATACATATTTGTCAAAATTGAGTTGAAATAACCAGGAGCTTTCTTTTTATTGTAAGATTTTTAAAAAGAAAGTTAAAAAATAAAGTAATTCTGAAAGTAAAATTATATTTGTTGACTATTGTCAATCAATTTGACTCTTGACTGACATTTATTATCAACATACAGATATCAGTTTACATGTAAGTATTTACGTCTCCATAGATTGATTGTAATCAACTGTTGCCACTGTGCTGTCTCTTATACACATCTTAGCAAACACCATCTATTTCCCTGTGGCCATGGAGCTTCACTACGTACTGGATTCCCACTGTCCATTCCACTGTTATCTGTACGTAACACTTGTTAGTGTGATGGTGGTCAGCGGGGGCGGGGGGGGCGGGGTTGCTCACTTTCTGACATTGTGATTAAGCCTCAGTCTTAGGCAGGTACTGAACCTGTCTCTTATACACATCTAGATGTGTATAAGAGACAGTCCATAGATTGATTGTAATCAACTGTTGCCACTGTGTGTAGCCAATCATTCTAAAATTTCTTAAATATATTCATATATTTATAATGTATTATTTTACTTATTAAATATTATTTATATAATAAATATATAATATTACCTATTTATATAATGTTATTAATTATATATGATATGTACATTAATGAATTATATTGACTATATATAATATATATTAAAATGGACTAATTTTATATTTCACACATAAAAATATCTATCCCCAGATTAATAAAGGGATGAACAATGTATAACCATTATTTTTAAAAGTGCAATTTTAAGAAATCATGGAAATCATGTAGAACAATATCAGCATTTTATAAATTAAAAAAAAATAGTTCTAATGAGATAACACGAACTTTTCCCAAGTAGCATAATCTTTACTTTGCATGCAATGTACAATTTTAACTACCTTCAAAGATGTCCTCCAACCAATTTCTTCTCTCCCTATATCAGTAGCTTCATGTGTCCAGTTCTTTGCAACTCCATGGACTGGAGCCTGCCAGGTTCCCCTGACCATGAGATTTTCCCAGCAAGAATACTGGAGTGGGTTGCTATGCTCTCCTCCAGGGGATCTTCCAGACCCAGGGATCAAACCCACATCTCTTGCAGTCTCCTAAACTGGCAAGTGGATTTTTTTTTTTTATCATTAGTCCCACTTGATAAGCCCCCTCCCACCCTGTTTATTCGAGGAAGCCTTTATTTTTCTTTCTTTTTTGAAGGTTACTTCCACCCGATACATACTTTGCTTCAGCACTTTAAAGATATCCACCCACTATCATCTTTCTTGCATGGTTTCTGACAAGAAGTCTACTATCTTTCTTGTTCCTCTATAGATATTTCCTCTAATGTCTCTCAAGATATTCTTTCTTTTTAGTTTTCAACATTTAAATAGGATATGCTTCAGTCTGATTTTTCTTTTTGGGGGGATTATTTCAAAGGTTTATTCTTCTTTGTATTCTTTGAGCTTCTTAGTTATCTGTCACCAATCTTGAAAATATTCCAGTCTTTATTTTTTCAAATATTTTTTCTACCCCATTCTCTGTTCCCTCTCCTGGGATTCCAATAATGCATATATCATATGATATTATCCTACAACTGTTGGATACTGTGTTAGATTTTTCACTTTATTTCTCTTTGTTTTCCAATGTGAGTAATTTCTATTGACCTGTCTTCAAGTTCACTGATTATTTTCTAGACTTTGTCAAGTCTACTGATGTCAAAGTCAGTCTTCATCTCTGTTATTGTGGTTCTGATATCTCCAATTTCCATTTGATTCTATCTCTGCTGAAATTGCCTGTCTTCTCTTATGTATTTATTTTCCATTAGAGTCTTTAACACATTAATCATAGTTATTCTAAATGCTCTGTCTCATTGTAGAAACAACTGGATCATATCTGAGTCTGGTTCTGATAACTTCTGTATCCTTTCACACTTTCATTTTCCCTTGCCTTTTATGCATACCTTATGTGGGTTTTTGTGTTGTTATTGAAATCTTGCCATGTTGTATAAGACGCTAGATATTGAAGTAAATAATTTTTAAAGTTTGGACATGAGCTTGCTTTTCCTTCCAAAAGGCTTTTGGAACAGAGTTTTGTGTTAGTCTAACCCAAAGTTGGGCTGGGTTTGAAGTCTGTTGTTGCTATGACTACTCTCAGTGTTGAAAATTCCATGGACCGAGGAGCCTGGCAGGCTACAGTCTGTGGGGTCACAAGAGTTGGACACGACTTAAGGACTAAACCACCTCCACCCTCAGGGTACCACCACAACCCTCAGATTCCTCTAGTGATATCTTGTGTTTATGATATTGGTTAGTTGAGATGAGTTTTCTCAATACCTGCTTTCCCTGTGGCCATGGAGCTTCACTACGTACTGGATTCCCACTGTCCATTCCACTGTTATCTGTACGTAACACTTGTTAGTGTGATGGTGGTCAGCGGGGGCGGGGGGGGGCGGGGTTGCTCACTTTCTGACATTGTGATTAAGCCTCAGTCTTAGGCAGGTACTGAACCGTGGGAGCATGTTCTTTACAAATGTTCCTGCATCTTCTTCACATGGAAAGATGGCTGTAGCACATATTTATCCTCTCCATGGGGTAAAATCTTTTCTTATTTCCCTATGCCANGGGGGGGGGGGGGGCGGGGTTGCTCACTTTCTGACATTGTGATTAAGCCTCAGTCTTAGGCAGGTACTGAACCGTGGGAGCATGTTCTTTACAAATGTTCCTGCATCTTCTTCACATGGAAAGATGGCTGTAGCACATATTTATCCTCTCCATGGGGTAAAATCTTTTCTTATTTCCCTATGCCAGCTACAGTGGATTTCCACCAGTACCCTCAAGCTACAGTTTTTGTTGCCCTTTCCACCATGGATTAAGACTTTTGTTCCTAAGGGAGACAGAGAAGATAGAACTGGGCAGAGCTGTGCAGTGGCCACTATTCCATGCCCGAACTAGCACTTTGGGAAAGTTTTCTCAGGCTTCTCCTTGGTCTTCCTTGTGAGCACTGGTGGAGTTCTTAGAGGAAACCCTGCAAGAGGATTTAATACCACTACCCGCCCGCTCCCCGCCCACCGCCGAGTCTGCAGCCTCAGAGCTTCATACTTTTCTTACTTGACCTTCAGAAACTCATTAAAATTTGGTAGCTGAATATTCTTACCACCATAGCAGGTGTTTGGTGGTGTCTGTCCAAGGTGCAATGCCCAAATTTTATTTCTCCCTGTAGGTGCATATCTCTCTCCAGATTTCAAGTATTAATAACTGTTTGTCCAGTAACCTTAGTTCTTGGAAGGGCTCCAACAATGTCATAAGTGTGTAGTTTTCCTGCTTTTGTCTTGCTATAGTGGTGAAAGAGATGTTTTATCCAGTTCTCTAATCTGAGCTGAAACTCTCATTTCCCTCCTTTAAAAATCTGGTGAGGGACTTTTCTGGTGATCCAGTGGTTAGGACTTTGCCTTCTAATGCAGGCAATGCAGGTTCTATCCCTGGTTGGGGAGCTAAGATCCCACATGCCTCACAGCCAAAAATTCAAAACATAAAACAGAAACAGTGTTGTAACAAATTCAATAAAGACTTTTTAAATGGTCCATGTCATAAAAATTTTTTTTTAATATTTTGAAAATGGTCTTATCCTGTGACTGGCTTTGACCAATAATAGCACACACTGAAAGTGACGTCCTAGAAATCTGAGACTTGCTGAAGATCTACTAATTACCTCTTAGATTCCTGAGCCAGCTTGTAAGAAATCTAGGCAACACACTGGAGAGAATGCACATGTAGGAGCCCCTAGGTGCCCAAAATGTGAGTGAAGAAGCCATCTTGAATGATCCTGCCATCTGACTGCAATCTCAATAAAGAACAAGCAAGACCAGCAGAATAACCAACTGGCTGAGCCCAATACATAGAGAATCATGAGAAATAATGAGGCTATTTTGAGCTGCTGCCAAGTTTTGAGGTGGTTTGTACTCTGTAATAGATAATGAAGCAGTGCTCAGTAAATATTTGTGGAATGAATACATGAAAATTTTACACATATCACCTCGACCATAATTCTCTAAATACATTTTCCTCCCTCTAAGAGCACTAGGTAGCAGAGCATGTAAGGCAAAGGACTACAGAGAGAAAAAAACAAACTGAGAGGATCTTGGAAAAAAAAAAAAAAACTGTGTTATTTTTCCCCACTGGATTTAAAGAGGAATCAAGAATCAGTTTAGACACGAGAGAATCAATGCATTATCTGGACCAAAACATAAATTCACCAAAACATCACAACATTAAGCTTCCATTAGTTTGAATGGAAACTAGAAGCCATTCTATTTGAATTTAATGTACACCCGTGGCGGATTCATGTCAATGTATGCCAAATCCAAAACAGTACTGTAAAGTAAAATAAAGTAAATAAATAAATAAATAAATAAGAATCTTTCAAAGCCAATTTTGTAGATGATTAAAATGAGATTGAAATAAAATATTATTTCAAGGAAATTATCCATAAAGTCTGCATAATATTCTAGATGTTTCCACACATTACAATTATGAACTTGCCCTATTTACTTTAAAAAAAATTGTTTAAAGTTTTAACTGCTCTGAAGAGAGCCAGAAAATGACTAACAATGGCTAAAAGAGACATTTTTACCAACTCAGACAACAAATCACACCACATAAAATTAGTACTATTTTCTAACCCCAGCCTCTCTTAAAAACTCAATTAAAGTTTAACAAAGAATGACTAACGAGATAAATGAGTCAAAGGCTGATCAGCACAAAACAAAAATAAATTCCAGGAATTTAGATAAATAGGACAAGTTCACAATTGGGATACATTTAGAAATCCCCCTAAAGTATTATATTTGTTCCTTTATCAAGGTTCCCTTAAAACAACTCCTCTTAAAATTTCAATTGCTGATAATAGAAGAAAAATTATAGCCATAATACTATTAATTTTATAAGATGGTGCTCCTGTCTGCCCCAGGCCTACATAAATGAAAATTAATGAAGCATGCTTGCCAACAGAGACAGATTTCTGGGGCTACAGTTGAAGGACCTATATATACACATTTTATGGGACTTGAAACAAAAAATTTCCACTTTAACTTCCAGAATTTAATCTCTGACTTCCTGGTTCCCCTAGCTTCATCCAGCAGCACTGACTAATGCAAGTATTACCATTACCCAGATTGGAGAGCAGCCAGAGTACTTGGCTTTAAGGAAGAAAAAGAAACATGTGGGACTTCTCTGGGAGTCCAGTGGTTAGGACTCTGAGTTTCCACTGCAGGGAGCATGGGTTCCTTCCCTGATTGGGAAATAAGATCCCTCATCATGCCATGCAATGTGGCCATAAGTAAAATAAAAGTAGCAGCAGGTCCCAATGCCAAGGAGAACAAGAATTTAAAAAGCAAAACATGAAACGAATGTCTCTCTTTCAGCCATAGTTAAAACAATGGTTAAGGCAGTAACAACAAGTGAACAGATGCCACTGTGAGAATTTATGCTTGAAATTTCCTGGGGAAGTTGCAGATTCTCCCCCACTCCACCTTTTCTCTTTATTTGTTGGTAGTCGATTATTAAGACTTTGTTTATGATAGAATGCTTCCTGCACAGGTGTAGCTTGAAATGGAGGGAGAAACTTGACAATAGGAATCTACAATTTGTTTTGTTACAGATGGTTGTGTTGTGGCTGAGATTTTAAATTCTTCCTCAAAGAAAACAACAAAAATGTAAATTGTATTGTAAGAATCGTTTCAGAGTGAGAGCGATTTTCAAAGGACAGAAAAATATAACATATGATGTTTATTAAAACTTTACTGTCTGCCAGACATTGTATATAGTTTAGCTGTTCTAATTTTTAGATGCATACACTAAAAATAATATTGCTCCCATTCAAAGATGGGAAGATTGAGGCTCAGAAGTAAGGAATTTAAGTTACAAAAATAAAATTGATAGCCAAATTATAATAAGAAACCAGTTGCTCAAAGCATGATGTTTTATTTCAGGACACACTGGGACAATTCAGTTCAGTTCAGTTCAGTCGCTCAATTGCGACCCCATGAATCACAGCACGCCACGCCTCCCTGTCCATCACTAACTCCCGGATTCTACCCAAACCCATGACCATCGAGTCGGTGATGCCATCCAGCCATCTCATCCTCTGTTGTCCCCTTCTCCTCCTGCCCCCAATCCTTCCCAGCATTTGGGTCTTTTCCAATGAATCAACCCTTTGCATGAAGTAGCCAAAGTATTGGACTTTCAGCTTCAACATCAGTCCTTCCAATGAACACCCAGGACTGATCTCCTTTAGGATGGACTGGTTGGATCTCCTTGCAGTCCAAGGGACTCTCAAGAGTCTTCTCCAACACCACAGTTCAAAAGCATCAATTCTTTGGCGCTCAGCTTTCTTCACCGTCCAACTCTCACATCCATACATGACAACTAGAAAAACTGATTAGGCAAGACTTAAATCATACATGTATACATACATGTACAAAATCATAAAACAAGTATTTAGTGCATGCCCACTATATTCCATAACTTTGCAAAGCTCTATGGAAGCCGTAGAAAATTACCTTTTCATCTTTTCCTTAGGGAATTATGCTCTAAGAGCTTTGAAGTTTTGTCCCAAGGAATTGATAAATCATCTCTCCTTGGTCAGACAGTCAACATTCATTTAATCATTCATTCAATAAAAACGAATTCAGAACATATCCTAGATCAGGTCTTATCTTAAATACTATATATAAGTAGGGAATAAAACAAATTAGAAAACAAACAAACACCTGCATTTCTGTAACTCACAAGGTAGTGGAGGGGACAACTAACAAGATAAATAAAATGTATGAAATATTATTTAATCATGATTACTTAGGAGAAGTGAATAACCGATGGAAGGCAGGAGGGCTGGGAGGACTGCAGTAACAGAAAAGGAGCCACAATTCGAGAATCACAATGCCAGAATGTACCAAGGACATGAGGGAAGGAAGTATGAAGATAGACGCCTGGGCAAAGAGTCTTCTAGGCAGAGATGGAGCAAGCGTCAAGGGGCTGTGACAGGAGTTTGTCTGGGAGGTTGATGTGACTGAGACTGAAGGGTAGGGAGAACTCTGTAGATGAGCCCAGAGGGAAAAGAGGACCAGTCACTGTACAGGGTTGTGTAGACCACAATGAGGATTTGCATGAGACTGGATATGGTTGGGAGGTTTTTGAGTAGTGAGATCACAGGACCTGAATTTAGTTGTACAGTTGTTTCAACTGCAAACACTTGTGTCCTGGAGCCCAAAACAAAGATATATATTTCTTTCCACTTAAAATGCCACCAAGACCTTCAAGAGGGATTTAGATTTGGCACAGATGAGGCTGTCTGAAGAAAGGATCCATCAACTTCTCCTGAATGAGGTATTTCCTGTATTATTTTCAACATGCCCACAGCAAGTTGCAGACTCTGAGCCAAGGCATACAACACAAAGCATCGTTTTCAGCAACTGTTTTAGGAAGCATGCACATAGGTATGGCACTGTTTTAAACTAGAAAAACTGATTAGGCAAGACTTAAATCATACATGTATACATACATGTACAAAATCATAAAACAAGTATTTAGTGCATGCCCACTATATTCCATAACTTTGCAAAGCTCTATGGAAGCCGTAGAAAATTACCTTTTCATCTTTTCCTTAGGGAATTATGCTCTAAGAGCTTTGAAGTTTTGTCCCAAGGAATTGATAAATCATCTCTCCTTGGTCAGACAGTCAACATTCATTTAATCATTCATTCAATAAAAACGAATTCAGAACATATCCTAGATCAGGTCTTATCTTAAATACTATATATAAGTAGGGAATAAAACAAATTAGAAAACAAACAAACACCTGCATTTCTGTAACTCACAAGGTAGTGGAGGGGACAACTAACAAGATAAATAAAATGTATGAAATATTATTTAATCATGATTACTTAGGAGAAGTGAATAACCGATGGAAGGCAGGAGGGCTGGGAGGACTGCAGTAACAGAAAAGGAGCCACAATTCGAGAATCACAATGCCAGAATGTACCAAGGACATGAGGGAAGGAAGTATGAAGATAGACGCCTGGGCAAAGAGTCTTCTAGGCAGAGATGGAGCAAGTGTCAAGGGGCTGTGACAGGAGTTTGTCTGGGAGGTTGATGTGACTGAGACTGAAGGGTAGGGAGAACTCTGTAGATGAGCCCAGAGGGAAAAGAGGACCAGTCACTGTACAGGGTTGTGTAGACCACAATGAGGATTTGCATGAGACTGGATATGGTTGGGAGGTTTTTGAGTAGTGAGATCACAGGACCTGAATTTAGTTGTACAGTTGTTTCAACTGCAAACACTTGTGTCCTGGAGCCCAAAACAAAGATATATATTTCTTTCCACTTAAAATGCCACCAAGACCTTCAAGAGGGATTTAGATTTGGCACAGATGAGGCTGTCTGAAGAAAGGATCCATCAACTTCTCCTGAATGAGGTATTTCCTGTATTATTTTCAACATGCCCACAGCAAGTTGCAGACTCTGAGCCAAGGCATACAACACAAAGCATCGTTTTCAGCAACTGTTTTAGGAAGCATGCACATAGGTATGGCACTGTTTTTCGAATTTGGAGAAAACGCATCCTTTTAGAGTCCAGGTTTGACTGGTGATAGCAACTCCAGTTTAATTGGCTTTCCTCAAGCCACATGGGCTTCTCAAGTGGTGCTATTGATAAAGAACCTGCCTGCCAATGCAGGAGACACAAGAGGCGCCACTTCGATCCCTGAGCTGGGAAGATCCCCTGGTGTAGGAAATGTCAACCCACTTGAGTATTCTTGCCTAGAGAATTCCATGGACAGAGGAGCCTGGCGGGCTACAGTCCATGAGGAGCAAAAAGTCGGACATGACTGATGTGACTTAGCACGCACCATCTACACACTTAATCGTTGGCAGAGGCAGAACCATACCTAATTTCTAGTGCCTCTCACAAATGAACATCTTCACCATACTAGTCGCCATCCCACGTACTTTAGGTTCAGGAACCATGGATGAAATTGTACTGTGATTTGATGATGTAAGGCATTAGTATCCTCAAGTTGCAGGTATGCAAAGTGAGACTCAGAGACAAGAATTTTCAGGATCACAGCCAGTAGACGGTTAAGTCCAGTGTTTCCTGACTACAAAGCCTATTTTCCTTTTACTAGAAAAGAAACCCTCCACTTTAGAAAAAGTAGCAAGGGGCCTTCCCTGGTGGCTCAGTGGTAAAGAATCTGCCTGCCAGTGCAGGAGACAGGGGTTCCATTACTGATCCAGGAGGATCCCACATGCTGAGGAGCAACTAAGCCTGTGTGCCACAACTATCAAGCCTGTGCTCTAGACCTGGGAACCTCAAGTACTGAGAGCCCATTGCTCTACAACAAGAGAAGCCACTACAGTGAGAAGCCCAAATGTTGCCATTAAAGATTAGCCCCCGTTTTCCATAACTAGAGGAAAGCCTGCACAGCAACGAAAGCCTAGCACAGTCAGAAACAAGTAATTAATAAAAATGATATGTAAAAAGTGCCCTTGGAGATCACCATGTGCCACACTCTGGTTTTACGTACGATGGTGTCACCATCTAGATCATCGTTAGAACTTGCTACACCTGTCATAAAACCCAGAAGCAATACTGTTCTTAAAGATGAATAGCTAGTCATCTGACCCACAGCAAAGTCTCCATTTCCAATTATTAATAGCCATGTGTCTTTCCAGAAAGTACTTCAACCAGTTGGCTTTACAGTATACCGTATGAACTACAAATGTAGCCTATAAAGAGATGCAGATATAGAGAACAGGCATGTCCATCACAGGTGGGGAAGGGGAGGGTGGGATAAACTGGGAGATTAGGATCGACATATATACACTACCATGTATAAAATAGATAGCTAGTGGAAGCCTGCTGTATCACACAGGGAGCTCAGCTCAGTACTCTGTGATGACCTAGAGGGGTGCAACGGGTCGGGAAGGGAGGTCTTAGACAGAGGGGAATATGTATATATACAAATAGCTGATTCACTTTGTTGCACAGGAGAAACTAACACAGCATTTTAAAGCAGTTTTACTGCAATAAAAAGTAGCCTATCAGCATTAGCAAAGAGACGGTCCTTTTCAGAAAGGAAGACTTTTCAATCCTATTAAAAGCCCATTGTTCTCATATGTTTGTTCTCTCATACACTGAATACTATATTGCAAGGACTGGAACTGTACCATGTAAGGGATATGTGTCAATATTTGCTTTTTATTTGGTTCATGACAAAGTGAGGTAATTAATGATATTTGGTATTACTGGCATTACCAGCAATTCTGTGTTTGAAATCATTTTTAGGTTATCGTCACTAACCATCTGTAAAATAAAATCTTAGAAGCTATTCCATAAAATGGGATCCTGACTCAGTTCATTCAGTGACTTTAATAAGCATGAACCTAGAAACTCTTAAGATACAGCTTAAAGGTGTCTCTGTTTCCTCTTCCAGTTCCCCATGGGGGTGCTATTTAGGATTTGTATTTGTTAGAAATCATTCAGTGATTTAAAAGAATTCACTAGCTTTTAATTATCTGTCAGTGTTTTTTTTTTTCTGTAATAAAATGCCTTTAATTATACAAAAAGACTTGGCTAGGCAATGGGAGAACATAATTTCAAAATCCAGATAAATAAAAAAGACGAGTCTTCTAGGCAAACTCCAGAAGACTGTGTGCACTGTTTACCAGCACATGTTAACATGAGTGAAGCAAAATGAATAATGAAGTTTCATTCAAAATTAGTCTAGTTATAAACATCATTCTGCCCATACCCTCATCTTCCTCCTGAAGATAATCAGTGATGCTAAGCATTTACTGGTGAACCATTTCAAGTAATGCTTTGAAATGAAATCCCCTGCGCAGAAGATGTTGCTTTAGTATGGTTGAAAGAGGGGAAACGTGCCAAAAACATGACCCCTACCCTGGAGGATTTTTTTTCAGTCTTACAGTGAAACTAAGGAAACATCATGTGACTTCCCAGGTGGCTGAATGGTAAAGAATCTGCCTGCCAATTCAGGAAACACAGGAGACATGAGTTCAATCCCTAGGTCGAGAAGATCCCCCTGGAGTAGGAAATGGCAACCCACTCCAGTATTCTTGCCTGGAGAATCCCATGGACAGAGGAGTCTGGCCGGCAGGGTACAGTCCATGGGACTGTGAGAGCTGGACACGATTTAGCAACTAAACCACCGCTACCAGGGGAGATTACATCTATACTGAAGGACAAACAGAACGCAGCCAATGAAGATGATGTGGGTAGAATTGTGGGAACTGTCGGGGGCAGGGGGATCGATTCTGGGAGTTAGAGAAAGAAATGGTGCTTTAGAATTCCAAGTATGTGGGATGACAACAAAGGCTCAAACTTGACCCTGCCTCAGAATCCCCATTGAGGGCTTATCAAAACAGATTGCTGGGCTCCAGTCTAGTGTATGCAGCTCTGCAGGTCTGGAGCAGACCTCTGAGAAATCTGCCTGTCTAGCAGGTTCCCAGGCGATACTGATGCTGCTGGTCGGGAAGGCCATTCCGAAGTCCCCAGACTAGAACACAGTGTGGAGGGCAAGTCATGGCATGAGCTACGGCTAGAGCCATAAATTGGGCATCTGTCCCTTCCCAAATGAACTGAGGGGAAAGATATCGCTGAAGCTTTGACAGCAGAGAATGTTGAAGTTTGGGCTTTAAGAAAGATTATTCTGGATGCACTGAAAGAATGGAGAACTGCCAAACTGAAGATAAGTTTGGGCCTGTGTAATCATTTAGGGGAATGATGTGGGTTATTGTGGGAGGACAGAGAACCTCTGATTTGAAATTTAAGGGGAAATCAGACTCAGAATAACGTGCAAAATTGAGTCCAGGAGCCCAGAGAGAGGACTCTAAATGCATCACCAAACTAAGGTTCCAAGGATATAAGGGCCACAGAGACAGGCAGGGGAAAAGGCAAAAAGGTACTGGCCATGACCTTAACAAACTATTTCTTGTCCTCCTTAGGATGGTTAGCCATGTTAAGAAGACCATGGATGAAGGGAATAAAAGCTGGGGAGGTGATTTCCTTAAGGAAATTAGTAGTAGTGGGGAACTTCAAGGTTCTGTCAATTATTGATTTGTATGGTAAGCTTCTGTGAGTTCCAAATGAACTGTAAAACAACTCCAGGTAGTCAGTGAAAGCTGAAACTAAAGCAAGGTGAGACACCCCTGGTAGTCAAGTGGTTAAGACTTCACTTTCCCTGAGCAGGGGGCACGGATTCAGTTCCTGGTCAGGGAACTCATATCTCACACGCTGCATGGCATGGCCAAATATAAATAAATAAAGCTAGGGAGCTAGACTAGTACTTTATTTTNTGCATATAAGTTAAATAAGCAGGGTGACAATATACAGCCTTGACGTACTCCTTTTCCTATTTGGAACCAGTCTGTTGTTCCATGCCCAGTTCCAACTGTTGCTTCCTGACCTGCATATAGGTTTCCCAAGAGGCAGGTCAGGTGGTCTGGTATTCCCCTCTTTCATAATTTTCCACAGTTTATTGTGATCCACGCAGTCAAAAGCTTTGGCATAGTCAATAAAGCAGAAATAGATGTTTTTCTGGAACTCTCTTGCTTTTTCCATGATCCAGCGGATGTTGGCAATTTGATCCCTGGTTCCTCTGCCTTTTCTAAAACCAGCTGAACATCTGGAAGTTCATGGTTCACATATTGCTGAAGCCTGTCTTAGAGAATTTTGAGCATTACTTTACTAGCGTGTGAGATGAGTGCAGTTGTGTGGTAGTTTGAGCATTATTTAGAATTGCCTTTCTTTGGGATTGGAATGAAAGCTGACCTTTTCCAATCCTATGGCCACTACTGAGTTTTCCAAATTTGCTGGCATATTGAGTGCAGCACTTTCACAGCATCATCTTTCAGGATTTGAAACAGCTCAACTGGAATTCCATCACCTCCACTAGCTTTGTTTGTAGTGATGCTTTCTAAGGCCTTTCTATCAGGTACTCGTAACTAGCTCATGCCCAATGAAATTGAAGGGAATTTGACTGTTGGAATAACTCCCACTTCCAAAGGCCCCTAAGCTGGACTGGTCCATAGAGAGGCCAGCTGACCTCAAATTCACCTTAAAACAATGCTCAGGGGAAACTATACTACACTAGTATGAGAAGATGACAGTGGAAGTAGACTGCTTGCCCAAGATGCTGATCTTACTTTTATGATCATTTATAATGTTTTCTTGATTCCTTAGACCTATGCTTATCAATCACATGTTTTCTATCACGGACATGATTCTATGCTAGTTTAAAACTCAATCCAGTTTTTGGGTTTTGGCCAATTACCTGTGCCTAGTACTTATGGGTTATCTGTTCCCTAGGTGGACTTTTATTCTCTAAGGCTCTGATTGGATACCCCCTAGGGAATTTATTTTAGATGAGTGTTCAGTCCTGTTCTATATATTCATGATATTACTAGATGGGATCCTCTCACCTGGCCAGTTAATAGTACCTGCCCTGATGCTGGCCATAGATTTAAGTTTTCTATTAGGGTCATTTGAACTCGATTCGAGTGACGAGCTAAGTCTGAGTAAGAATTAACTTCTCATCTATTAAAAGGAAAACTTCCACAATTATGGGGATGATCTACATGGTTAACATCAGACTATGGTCATTTAGGTTTAAAGGCTCCTCTATGTTCAATTCAGTCACTCAGTCGTGTGACACTTTGTGACCCCATGAATTGCAGCATGCCAGGCCTCCCTGTTCATCACCAATTCCCAGAGTTCACTCAGACTCACGTCCATCGAGTCCGTGATGCCATCCAGCCATCTCATCCTCGGTTGTCCCCTTCTCCTCCTGCCCCCAATCCCTCCCAGCATCAGAGTCTTTTCCAATGAGTCAACTCTTCGCATGAGGTGGCCAAAGTACTGGAGTTTTAGCTTTAGCAGCCTCTATGTTGGGAATGATTAAATCATACTAAAAATGATCAACCTGGTAATTATGAGACAAGGCTGGGTACTTTATGAACTATGCCTATTACTACCCTTAGAAGAGAGTGATTGGTATGGAACCCAGGGGGTCTGTGGCACTAATTTATGCCCTTCACATGTACAGGGATGGATATGAAGGTGTAGCCTGGGGTTCCTGTGAATTTTAGGTCATACATGTTAAGAAATTAGAGGTAACCCTAACCAATCTACCATTGTATGATCCCAATGGGTCAAAGATCTGTACTCTACTGGGATGACCATTTAGAAGCTTGTGTCTATGTGTGTGTGTGCCTTCAATGGGGTTGGAGGATGTAATTGACCATATCTAACCCTTAACAACTTTCGTAAGCTTTAAATGATAGTAACCGGGCTATTAGTGTATTGAATTCTGAGATCTCTATGATAAGAAAGGAAGTGCTACACAACTGCAAGGCCCTTGATACCTTAGAGCATCTCACGGAGATATCTGTGCTGAATGCTATATTTTCATACCTGGTAAATCCTTTAATGTAACACATTTGAACCACATGAAAATAAAGTGACCCATTCCCTAGTCTTGATGATCTTTGAAAAAAAAAAAAAAAAACTGCTGTGGGAAGCTTATGGCTAAAATACTTACTTTTAATTCCACATTCCACTAGTGTTATAACTAGTATTTGTATTTTGGGTTTTTTTTGGTTTCACAAGATTATTATTTCTTATATTACTAAGTGTATGACTGAGCCTTCAATGAAAATGATGACTAGACTTGAAGCAGTTGATAAAATGTATAGCTTGATATATGATCAATGGTTGTAATAGTGTAACTCTAGATATGAAAAGATACAACAAGAAGAAATACTTTCCTGGACCATAACTAGAAGACAGGTGTCCAGAGATCTTTGACTATTAAGACCTAGTCCAGTAATAACACACTGAATGTCTTATAACAAAATCCTTCAGAACTGAGAATGAGCCTTCCCAGCAACATGGGACAAAATGGTTATGAAATGCTCCCTAAGTTTGGTCGGATTTATGACCACAAGGGGGCCATATCAACTACAAGTTGGCCTTTACCAAGAGCATTGCCAACGACTGAACAACAAAGGCATTTGCCATCTGCCTCTACAGAGACTGAACACCATGCTGCTATAGCTGTTGACCTTCAACAACCCCTGAGGGAGTTCAGGGTGGAGTGAGGCACTCTGTGCTCCAGGAAATTTGGTGGGACAGGTCTTTAGATAGTTGGATGTTTTTAGGAACAGATTTTATTATTTCAATTTTGCATCTCCTCATATCTACAGAAGCACTAAATCCATTCATGGTGATATCAAAAGCCTTTTGTAAAAAGAGTGCTTCATGGTATTGAACTCCCCCTTCACCAAAACCTTATATATTGTCTTTTCCCCACTGCTACTTTAGAGTAGGAAATGGCAACCCACACGAGTATTCTTGCTTGGAGAATCCCAGGGACAGAGGAGCCTGGTGGGCTGCTATCTATGGCATCACACAGAGTCAGACAAGACTGATGTGACTTAGCAGCAGCAGCAGTAGCAGCTCAGAGCTAACTTAAATGCTGTCTCCCAGGCTGCAGTCCTCATTTTACCCCAAATAAAACTTGACTCACAACTCTGAAGTTGTACATCATTTTTAGTTGACAGTTACATTTATATAAAGTACTGAAATAAGACAAGTAACATATTGTTTATGCAGACATACAGAAGTTATAATCAATAATTCTAATAAAGAGAATTTGCATTAATCAGGGTAGTAGTTACCTCCAAGGGATGGGTACAATTTGGGCAGAGAGCACTAAAGGGGATTCTAAGGTTCTACTAACACTCTAGGTCTTAAACTGAATGGCGGGTACCTGGCTATTGATTTTAGAATCATTTCTCAACTGAATATACTCATTTTATTTCACAAAACAAAAATGAAAAATAAACTGGTGGTCTTTCAGCAGAAAGGACCTTTTGAAGGTCCCTTTCTTTTGAAGGACCTTCTGAAGGTAATTATTTTCATTACCTCCACCATAGATCAAACAACAGGGAGGGAACACAGCCCTACCCATCAGTGGAATATAGGATTGATGATTTACTGAGCATGGCCCCACCCATCAGAACAAGACCCAGTTTTCCCTACAGTCAGTCTCTCCCAACAGGAAGCTTCCATAAGCTGCTTGTCCTTATCCATCAGCAGGCAGGCAGAATGAAAATTACAATCACAGAAAACTAATCAAACTGATCATGTGGACAACAGCCTTGTCTAAATCAATTAAACTATGAGCCATGCCATGTAGGGGCACCAAAGACGGTCGGTTCATAGTGGAGAGTTCTAACAAGACATGGTCCACTGGAGAAGGGAATGGCAAACCACTTCAGTATTCTTGTTTTGAGAACCCCATGAACAGTATGAAAAGGCAAAAAGATAACGACACTGAAAGATGAACTCCCCAGGTCAGTGAAAGTGAAAGTGAAGTTGCTCAGTCGTGTCTGACTCTGTGACCCCATGGACCATAGCCTACCAGGCTCCTCTATCCATGGGATTTTCCAAGCAATAGTACTGGTATGGATTGCCATTTCCTTCTCCAGGGGATCTTCCTGACCCAGGGATTGAACCCGGGTCTCCCACATTGTAGACAGACACTTTACCGTCTGAGCCACCAGGTAAGTCCCCCAGGTCAGTATGTGCCCAATATGCTACTGGAGAAGAATGGAGAAATAACTCCAGAAATAAGGAAGAGGTGGAGCCTAGGCAAAAAAATGCCCAGTTGTGGATGTGACTGGTGATGGAAATAAACTCCAATGCTATAAAGAACAATACTGCATAGGAACCTGGAATGTTAAGTCCATGAATCAAGGTAAATTTGAAGTGGTCAAACAGGAGATGGCAAGAGTGAACACTGACATTTCAGGAATTAGTGAAGTATAATGGACTAGAATGAGTGAATTTAATTCAGATGACCATTATATCTACTACTGTGGGCAATGCAGTAGCCATCAGAGTCAACAAAAGAGTTAGAAATGTAGCACTTGGATGCAGTCTCAAAAACAACAGAATGATTTCTGTTCGTTTACAAGGCAAATCATTCAATATCACAGTAATCCAAGTGTATGCTCCAACCAGTAATGTTGAAGAAGCTAAAGTTGAACAGTTCTATGAAGACCTACAAGATCTTCTAGAACTAATACTTCAAAAAGTTGTCCTTTTCATCATAGGGAACTAGGTAGGAAGTCAAGAAACACCTGGATGCGTGGGGCTGGTGCACTGGGATGACCCAAAGAGATGATATGGGGAGAGAGGTGGGAAGGCGGTTCAGTATTGGAAACTCATGTACACCCATGGTGGATTCATGTCAATGTATGGCAAAACCAAGACAGTATTGTAAAGTAAAATTAAAAAATAAATAAATAAAAAAGTAATACCTGGAATAACAAGCAAATTTTGCATTGGAGTACAGAATGAAGAAGAGAAAAGGCTAACATAGTTTTCCCAAGAGAATGCACTAGTCATAGCAAACACCTTCTTCCAACAACACAAGAGATGACTCCATATAGACATCATCAGATGGTCAATACCGAAATCAGATTGATTATATTCTTTGCAGTCAAAGATGGAGACGCTCTATACAGTCAGCAAAAACAAGATCAGGAGCTGACGGTGGCTCAGATCATGAACTCTTTATTACCAAATTTAGACTTAAATTGAAGAAAGTAGGGAAAACCACTAGACCATTCAGGTATGACCTAAATCAAGTCCTTTATGATTATACAGTGTAAGTGAGAAATAGATTTAAGGGACTAGATCTGACAGACAGAGTGCCTGATGAACTGTGGATGGAGGTTCGTGACATTGTACAGGAGACAGGGATCAAGATCATCCCCAAGAAAAAGAAATGCAAAAGGCACAATTATTGTCTGAGGAGGCCTTAAAATAGCTGAGAAAAGAAGAGAAGCTAAAGACAAAAGAGAAAAGGAAAGATATGCCCATCTGAATGCAGAGTTAAAAAAAAATAGCAAAGAGAGATAAGAAAGCCTTCTTCAGTGATCAATGAAAAGAAATAGAGGAAAACAATAGAATGGGAAATATTAGAGATCTCTTCAAGAAAATTAGAGATGCCAGGGAACATTTCATGCAAAGATGAGCACAACAAAGGACAGAAATGGTATGGACCTAACAGAAGCAGAAGATATTAAGAAGAGGTGGCAAGAATATACAGAAGAACTATACAAAAAAATCTTCATGACCCAGATAACCACAATGGTGTGATCACTCACATAGAACCAGACATTCTGGAATGCGAAGTCAAGTGGCCCTTAGGAAGCATCACTATGAACAAAGCTAGTGGAGGTGATGGAATTCCAGTTGAGCTGTTTCAAATCCTAAATGATGATGCTGTGAAAGTGCTTCACTCAATATGCCAGCAAATTTGGAAAACTCAGCAGTGTTCACAGGACTGGAAAAGGTCAGTTTTCATTCCAATCCCAAAGAAAAGCAATGCAAAAGATTCTTCAGATTACTGCATTGCACTCATCTCACACGTTAGCAAAGTAATCTTCAAAATTCTCCAAGCCAGGCTTCAACAGTACATGAACCATGAACTTCCAGATGTCCAAGCTGGACTTAGAAAAGGCAGAGGAACCACAGATCAAATTGCCAAATATGTTGGATCATTGAAAAAGTAAAGAGAATAACAGAAAAAAAATCTACTTTATTGATTATGCCAAAGCTTTTGACTGTGTGGATCACAACAAACTGTGGAAAATTTTTCAAGATATGGGAATACCAGACCACCTTATTTGCCTCCTGATAAATCTGTATGCAGGTCAAGAAGCAACAGTTACAACCAGACATGGAATGAAGGACTTGTTCCAAATTGGGAAAGAAGTGTGACAAGGCTGTATATTGTCACCCTGCTTAATTAACTTATTTGTAGAGTACATCATGTGAAATGCCCAGCTGGATGAAGCACAAGCTGGAATCAAGATTGCCAGGAGAAATATCAATAAGCTCAGATATGCAGATGACACCACCCTTATGGCAGTAAATGAAGAGGAACTAAAGATCCTCTTAATGTAAGTGAAAGAGTAAAGTAAAAATGTTGGCTTAAAACTCAACATTCAGAAAACTAAGATCATGGCATCTGGTCCCATCATTTCATGGCAAATAGATGGATAAACAATGGAAACACTGACAGACTTTATTTTCTTGGGCTCCAGAATCACTGCAGATGGTGACTGCATCTATGAAATTAAAAGACGCTTTTTCTTTGAAAGAAAAGCTAAGACCAACCTAGATGGTATATTAAAAAGCAGTAGTCTCAAGACTTCTCCTTCTATACAGCACCGTTGATAAAACATCTAGGTTAAAGATGAAGGTGGATTCATGTTGATGTGTGACAAAACCAATACAGTATTGTAAAGTAAAATAAAAAATAAATATAAAAATAAAAAGCAGAGACATTACCTTCCTGATAAAGGTCCGTCTAGTCAGCTTATGTTTTTTCCAGTATTCATGTATGGATGTGAGAGCTGGAGTATAAAGAAAGTTGAGTGCCAAAGAATTGATCCTTTTGCACTGTAGTGTTGGAGAAAACTCTTGAGAGTCCCTTGGACTGCAAGACAAAACCAGTCCATCCTAAAACAAATCAGTCCTGAATTTCATTGGAAGGACTGATAATGAAGCTGAAAGTCCAATACTTTAGGCACCTGATGCAAAGAACTGACTCCCTGGAAAAGTCCCTGGTGATGGGAATGGCAAAAAAAAAAAAAAATGCTCAGCTTCTCAGGCCCTTTGCTACGTTTCTATAATCCACATGTTCCTAAGGAGCAAAAATTAGTCCCCAAATTCTGGTACAATTTTCTCAGTTTGTTTTCTCCTGGCTGTTGGTGCTGTAGTTCCTTGGAATTTCCTATGATATGTATTTCTTAGTCCAGCATTTGTGCAAGTCGATGTTGGACTGTCTGGTGGATGTTGGGCTGGAACCCCTAGAATCCTTTTCATGAACCTCTTTCCAGAGGTGCTGGCCTATGACTGCTCACAACTGAACCTTTCTCTGGAGATGGCTGTCAGCCTATGGCAGCTGCCTTGCTCGGGGAGACCGCTCATTCCTCTGGGCACCTAAACCAAATGACTGGCTGGTGTACAGGTAAAGGCTCAGTGACAGTTTAGGACTTCCATGGAGGGTCATTTCAGCATTATAGAGATTTGAATGGGACATCTGTGGAAAGTTCCTATCAGGTTCACTTTACCACCACGTAATTCTGTTCCTTATAGATTTTGCTTCGGAGAGTACTCCCAGTTAACCTGCCACAGAGTTCTAGGGCACTCTGAGTCTTCACTTTTAATATAGTTGTATCATTGTTTTTTTTTTNGTGGTATGTCTTCCTCTGGAACTTGTTGGCCCTTGGGTGGTGCTTGGTTTCAGTATATATATGGAGGTGTTTGATTAGCTCCTATTTATTAATGTTCCGTGGATTCAGGAGTTCTCTGATATTCTCAGGGTTTGGACTTAAGCCTCCTGCTTCTGGTTTTCAGTTTTATTTTTACAGTAGCCTCAAGACTTCTCCATCTATACAGCACCGATGATAAAACATCTAGGTTAAAGATGAAAAGTTTCTCCACCTTGAGGGACACCCAGAGAGGTTCTCTGAGTTACATGGAGAAGAGAAGAGGGAGGGATTAGTTAGAGGTGACTGGAATGAGATGAGGTGGGATTAAAAGAGGAGAGAGCAAGCTAGCCAGTAATCACTTCCTTATTTGTGCTCCACATAGACTAGTACTTTATTTTCTCTGATCTCTGTGAGGATGCTGGCTTAATCAAAATTACCATTTTGGAATAAAACTATCATATGACTCAGCAACTGCACTACCGGACATATACCCTGTTCAGTTCAGTTCGGTTAGTCATGTCCAAGTCTTTGTGACCCCATGGACTGCAGCACACCAGGCTTCCCTGTCCATCACCAACTCTCAGAACTTGTTCAAACTCATGTCCATTGAGCCGGTGATGCCATCCAGCCATTTTATCCTCTGTCGTCCCCTTCTCCTCCTGCCTTCAATCTTTCCCAGCATCAGGGTATTTTCCAATGAGTCAGTTCTTTGCATCAGGTTGCCAAAGTATTGGAGTTTCAGTGTCAGCAGCAGTCCTTCCAATGAATATTCAGGATGGGTTTCCTTTAGGATTGACTGATTTTATCTCTTTGCAGTCCAATGGACTCTCAAGAGTCTTCTCCAACACCATAGTTCAAAAGCATCAATTCTTCAGTGCTGAGCCTTCTTTATGGTGCAACTATCACATCCATACATGACTACTGGAAAAACCATAGCTTTGACCAGATGTACATTTGTTGGCAAAGTAATATCTCTGTTTTTCAATATGCTGTCTAGGTTGGTCTTCCAAGGAGCAAATGTCATTTCATTTCATGGCTGCAGTCACTATCTGCAGTGATTTTGAAGCCCCAAAAATAGTCTGTCACTGTGTCTACTGTTTCCCCATCTATTTGCCATGAAGTGATGGGACCGGATGCCATGATCTTAGTTTTTTGAATGTTGTGTTTTAAGCCAGCTTTTCCACTCTCCTCTATGAACTCGGTTATAGTGGAGTTCTGACAAAACATGGTTCACTGGAGAAGAGGATGGCAAACCATTTTAGTATTCTTGCCTTGAGAACCCCATGAACAGTATGAAAGGACAAAAAGATGTACCCTGAGAAAACTATAATTCAAAAACGTATGTGTACCCCAATGTTCATTGCAGCACTGTTTACAATAGTCAGGACTTGGCAATAAGCCAGACGTCCATTGACAGATGAATGGAGAAAGAAGCTATAGTACATATATATTAATATAATGGAATATTACTCAGCCATAAAAAGGAATGAATTTGAGTCAGTTGAAATGAAGTGGATGAACACAGAGACTGAAGTAGGTCAGAAAGAGAAAAACACATAGTGTATATTAACGCATATATATGGAATCTAGAAAAATGTACCGATGAACCTATTTGCAGGGCAGGAGTAGAGACACAGACACAGAGAACAGACTTGGGGACACAGTAGGGGAAGGAGAGGGTGAGATGAATTGAAATATACGCACTGCCATGTGTAAAATAGCTAGCTAGTGGGAAGTTTAGCAAGTTGCTGTATAACACAGGGAGATCGACCTGACACTCTGTGACAACCTAGAGCGGTGGGATAGGGGGTTAGGAACCAGGTTCAAAAGGGAGGGAGTATATACATATATATATATATATATATACTGATATATGTATATATGGCTGACTCACATTGTACAGCAGAAACCAGTACGACATTGTAAAGCAATTATCCTCCAATTAAATAGAAATTTAAAAGAACTACAGTTTCCAAATTCTGTCACAGTCCAGAGCAAGAACTATTTGTGTTACATCTAACCATAATTAGGTATTTAACCAAAAATTGGGCAAAGTGAGGTCTTAAACTAACAGGATATAGCTATTAAATATGTCAAGGAACTGCCGCTCTCATTAATCATACTAAAATAATCTGAACTTCCAAAAATGAAACAATGGCCAAAGGTACTTTCCTTTTAAAGAATTACTGTTATCTAGAGGAAATATGCCTTGTTAGTCTGTATTGATTTCCAAAAAAGGGCAATTATAATTTAGACAAAAATAATCTTATGAATCTATAACAGATGCAGGAACACACACACACACACACACCCCATACTCCACACACTAAAGGAGTTCATTGCAAATATGTAGCTTTTTTCTTGATGAAGGATAGATTAAACATTCCACTAAAGAAATCAGATTCCTAATTTAATACATTTTCTCATCACTTATTTACTCCCGTATGTGTTCTAAAGAACTGGTACAGAGATAAAACTTGCTAATCCTTGGACCCTATAAATAGAGTAGTTGGCTTTAAAGCATGTTTTAAATCCACCTAAATTTAAGCTTTAAAGCTGGTGAAGTTTTAGGAGAGGCAGAAATAAAATATCCATTTTCCAAAAGGAAAAAGACAGTTGGCAGATTGGGTGAAGAACAACATGAAATTGCCATTAGTGCTAACGAGAACTGCATTCTCAGCAAGAGAAAAATATAAACTCCATCAAATGTAGAAGCTAAACTATCCAAACACACTGATCATAGAACAAATGAAACAATTTTCAAAAGCCCTCAAAAAATGGACACCAACATTCTTCAAATAAGACAGGAGCACCCCAAAATGACACATCTCTGTTTCCTTTTTTCTCTCCTTTTCATATGTTTGTTTTCCTTCTGGCCCACAGCTGCAAGCAAGGGCTGCTAAAAAGGCTCTTTGCCCAGCAGTGAGAGCTTCCCTGGTATTGGGATGCCTCTAGTCACCCCATTACCAGGTCTCTTCACTGACACTTGTGAAGATGGGAACTATGTTCCCTCACTGAGCTTCAAGAGGAGATTCTACAATGTTTACGAATAGCAGGGAGCAACATGCAAGTTAGAACAAGTTCTCAGGAGCTTACTTCCTTTCCAGTCCTGGAAAAATGCCCAGTTTAAGGAAACTCTCACTCATCTTGCAAAAACCATGATTCAGTAGATTGGAGCTGGTTTGGAGTGCAAAGAAATTATTTCTTTGCAAGAAATTCTGAGAACCATAGATTCAGAAGAAGCCATAAAGATCTTCCAATGGTCCAAAATGCTTATTTAACTTTTCCATGACTTTGTTCATTATTCATTGGAAGGACTGATGTTGAAGCTGAAATTCCAATACTTTGGCCACCTGATGCGAAGAACTGACTCATCTGAAAAGACCCTGATGCTAGGAAAGATTGAAGGCGGGAGGAGAAGGGGACAAAAGAGGATGAGATGGTTGGATGGCATCATCAACTCAATGGACATGAGTTTGAGTAAACTACAGGAGTTGGCGATGGACAAGGAGGCCTGGCGTGCTGTAGTCCATGGGGTCACAAAGAGTTGGACACAACTGAGTGACTGAGCTGATGACTTTGTTAAAATAGTTTAGAAATCACCCTCAGACCCACTCTTTCATTCCCCTATGTAACCTCTTGATTTCTTTTGATGTTCAGATTTGCTCTAAGTACTAAACAAAGGTTTCTGTCATAAGCCACATTTTTTAAAACAAAAGCAGTGAATATTCACAACCTGACTACAGTATTTCATTTTCTAAGTGGAGGGCAAAATGTGTGTTTCAGTAGAAAACTACACTGTGTAGAGCTTCAGAACACAGCCTTCAGGGTTAACTGACTGATTTCAAGGGGTCTATGTGGCCTTCATTATCTTCGCGTTATTTTATGACTCTGTAAATGGCAGAACACTGAGAGCAGGGCAATAATGCTTGTCTATAGATATACAAATAGACCGGGGAAGTCCCTCCTCCCTGCCCACTCCCAGAGGAGAGAGGAGATGGGGGACTGACTGTTTCACCCATTTGCACATTCATTCACTCTTTTTGATTTTGATATTTGTGAACCAGATCTTGTAACATCTTTCTGTTACCTTATTTAACTAATAAGAGAAATTACTCAGTTTATATTTGTATAAGAGTCACAGCATCACCGATTCAATGGACATGAACTTGGGCAAACTCTGGGAGATGGTGAAGGACAGGGAGGCCTGACATGCTGCAGTCCGTGAGGTCAAAAACAGTCAGACATGGCTTAGTGACTGAACAACAGCAAGAGTCATGACTTTACCTTTTGAAAAACCTGCTCTCTAACAGAACACTATGTTTTTAAAATAATTCCAGACTACAGGGTGGGATGATTTGGGAGAATAGCATTGAAATATGTATACTATCATGTAAGAAACGAATCGCCAGTCTATGTTCGATGCAGGATGCAGGATGTTTGGGGCTGGTGTATGGGGATAATCCAGAGGGATGACGTGGGGTGGGAGGTGGGGGAAGGGGTTCATGTTTGGGAGTTCATGTACACCCATGACAGATTCATGTCAATGTATGCCAAAACCAATACAATACTGTAAAATAAAGTATACAAAAATAAAGTTAAAAAATTAATTAATTTAAAAAAAAGAAAGAAACTAATCAAACCCATTTTTTTTATACTTGTGTCATTTTTCTCAAACTGCAATAGTCTGGTTAAAAACAATAAACTGTCTAATTCATCAAAAAGCATTTAATTTCAGTTATGTTCTCATATTGTCTATGTGCTGCACAAAAAGTTTAAAGCTCCATCAAGTAAATGGATGCGAAAATAAACTCTGAGTATGTGTGTATGTCAGAGAAGGCAATGGCATCCCACTCCAGTACTCTTGCCTGGAAACTCCCACGGACGGAGGAGCCTGGTAGGCTGCAGTCCATGGGGTTGCTGAGTCAGACACAACTGAGCAACTTCACTTTCACTTTTCACTTCCATGCACTGGAGAGGGAAATGGCAACCCACTCCAGTGTTCTTGCCTGGAGAATCCCAGGGATGGCAGAGCCCAGTGGGCTGCCGTCTGTGGGGTCGCACAGAGTCAGACGCGACCGAAGTGACTTAGCAGCAGCAGCAGCAGCAGCAGCATGTGTGTATGTGTGTGTTGGTGGTAAAAGGAAAAATAAATTGATGACACACTGCTCCTACTGCTGCTAAGTCGCTTCGGTCATGTCCAACTCTGTGTGACCCCATAGATGGCAGCCCACTGGGCTCCGCCATCCCTGGGATTCTCCAGGCAAGAATACTGGAGTGGGTTGCCATTTCCTTCTCCAATGCATAAAAGTGAAAAGTGAAAGTGAAGTCACTCAGTCGTGTCTGACTCTTTGCGACCCCATGGACTGCAGCCTACCAGGCTCCTCTATCCATGGGATTTTCCAGGCAAGAGTACTGGAGTGGACTGCCATTGCCTTCTCCAGATGACACACTAGATATTAACAATACTAACACAGGAATAGGATATGAAATTGGCATATTGCAATGATCAAAATTCTAAAACACTCCCTCTGAAGTATCAAAAAAGCTAATTTATATGGAATACATATAATTATCACATGAGAGATAATATAAAATTTCCTTTGTTATCTTAAAAAGTTATCTCCAACTATATTAAAAATGATTGTGCTATAAGTATCTTCTAAGTATCTTTCCTTAAGTTTGTACTACACATTTACTATTTAGTTACTTTTACTATCATAAATGAAAAAGTACAAGAGGTATTAGGTTTTGCCACACTTAGCAATATCTTAATTGGACCCATTCATTTGACAACCATGAAAAATTTATGATGTATAAAGCATCATGCTGAATATTATTATAATTGATCTAAGATTCATTTCAATATACATAGACCTGACTTAATCAATACACTACAAGGTAATGAGACACTCTGATTTCACTGTCTGCTTGGACACTAAGGTAGCTGGTTGAGCCTAAAGAAAATAACAATTTTCGCAGTTTTCCTTCTCATCCAAAATAGGGATAAGTCCTGCAAAGTATATGGCTACTTCAAGGATAAAACTACATAGTACAAGTAAAAAGAGTTGCAAAACCCTGTACACATTTACATTATTATTATATCTAACTAGTTACTGCCTGATAAGTCGCTTCAGTCGTGTCCGACTATTTATGACCCTATGGACTATAACCCAGCACACTCCACTGTCCATGGGATTCTTCAGGCAAGAATATTGGAGTGGGTTCCAGGGGATCTTTCCAACCCAGGGATTAAATCCACGTCTCTTACATCTCCTGCACTGGCAGGTGGGTTCTTTACCATTGTGCCACCTGGAAAGCCATATCTAACTGAGAATATCTCCATTTCAGAAACACATACCTATATATAGAGAAAGTTTTGCATCCAACTTGGTATTGCATATTTAACTTATATGCAGAGTACATCCATGAAAAACACTGGGCTGGATGAAGCACAAGCTGGAATCAAGACTGTGGGGAGAAATATCAATAACCTCAGATAGGCAGATGACACCACCCTTATGGCAGAAATTGAAGAAGAAATAAAGAGCTTCATGATGAAAGTGAAAGAGAAGAATGAAAAAGTTGGCTTAAAGCTCAACGTTCTGAAAACTAAGATCATGCCATCCGGTTCCATCACTTCATGGCAAATAGATGGAGAAACAGTGGAAACAGTGGCAGATTTTATTTTGGGGGGCTCCAAAATCATGATTATCAAGTTTCCTAGTAATAAAAATAAGTCAGATTATCAAAAGCCTAGAAATATGCCCTCTCCTTGAGGTGAAATAAGCAATGATACAAAGTAAGAATTAGCCTTTTTGAAGCTAAAATAAGAACTTTTGAAAACAAACCAAAATGCTATGAGTGCTGTCACTGTCTCTTATACACATCTAGATGTGTATAAGAGACAGCTGCCGATGGTGACTGCAGCCATGAAATTAAAAGATGTTTGCTCTTTGGAAGAAAAGTTATGACCAACCTAGACAGCATATGCAAAAGCAGAGACATTACTTTGCCAACAAAGGTCCGTCTAGTCAAGGCTATGGTTTTTCCAGTGGTCATGTATGGATGTGAGAGTTGGACTATAAAGAAAGCTGAATGCTGAAGAATTGATGCTTTTGAACTGTGGTGTTGGAGAAGATTCTTGAGAGTCCCTTGGACTGCAAGGAGATCCAGCCAGTCAATCTTAAAGGAAATCAGTCCTGAATATTCATTGGAAGGACTGATGTTGAAGCTGAAACTCCAATACTTTGGCCACCTGATGCGGAGAGCTGACTCATTTGAAAAGACCCTGATGCTGGGAAAGATTGACGGCTGGAGGAGAAGGGGATGACAGAGGATAAGATGGTTGGATGGCATCACTGACTCAATGGACATGAGTTTGAGTAAACTCTGGGAGTTGGTGATGGACAGGGAAGCCTGGTGTGCTACAGTCCATGGGGTTGCAAAGAGTTGGACACGACTGAGTAACTGAACTGAATTGGGATTGAATTATTATGATGATTATTATCATTGCTATTACTACCAATACCAATGTTTTCCATTCATTATTTCATCTTATGATCACAATAACCCTATGACATAAGCATGAAAGTGAAAAAGTGAAAGTTAAAGTCACTCAGTCGTGTCTGAGGCTTTACAACCCCATGGATAGTCCATGGAATTCTCTAGGCCAGAATACTGGGGTGTGTAGCCATTTCCTTCTTGGGGGGATCTTCCCAACCCAGAGATCGAATCCAGGTCTCCCGCATTATAGGCACATTCTTTACCAGCTGAGCCACAAGGGAATCCCAAGAATACTGGAGTAGGTAGCTTATCCCTTCTCCAGTGGATCTTCCTGATCCAGGGATCGAACTGGGGTCTCCTGCATTGCAGGCAGATTCTTTATGAGCTATGACATAGCATAATTAAAACCAATTTACCCAAAACAGAAACTGTCAGAGCCAGATGGCTTCATTCGTGGATTTTATCAAACATTTAGAGAAGAAATTGTACCAATTCTCTATAATCTCTTTCAGAAGATAGAAGCAGGGTGAATACTTCCTAATTTATTCTATGAGCCCAGCCTTACCTTAATAATAAGCCATACAAAGACATTGCAAGGAAAGAAAACTATAGAGCGATATCTTTGATGAACATAGATGAAATATCCTCAAAAATATTTAGCAAATCAAATCCAAAATCATATAAGAAAAATTATACATCATGACCATGTGGAATGTATCCCAGTATGCAAGGCTGGTAGAACACTTGACAATCAATTAATGTAATCTATCACATCAACAGACTGAAAAAAAGAAAAATCATATAATCATATCAATAGATACAGGGAAAGAATATGACAAAATCCAATCACTCATTTTAAAAACTCTCAATTATGGAAAGAGCAGTAAAAATAGTCTTCAGTGTTAGATACGTGTCACTCTATATTTGTCCAAACCCAAAGAATATGCAAAACAACATTCATACCTAGGTGATAAAGTGAAGATCAGGAAAGTTAAGTCATCTCCTAACAAATATCACAGTTGGACTTCTCTGGTGGCCCACTGCCAATGGAGGGGACATGGGTTCAATTCCCAGTCTGGAAAGATTCCACACACTACAGGGCAACCAAGCCCAAGTGCCACAACTACTGAGCCTGTGCCCTAAAGCCTGTGCTCTGAAACAAGAGATGCCACCCCAAGGAGAAGTCCCCACACTACAACCAGAGAGTAACCCTTCTTCAGCATAACTAGAGAAAGCCTGCACACAGCAAGGAAGACTCAGCACAGGCAAATAAATAAACATCACAGTTAACAAGTAGCCAAGTCAGCACTTGAACCCAGGTTGGCCTCCTTCCAAAGCACATGCCTTTTTTACTGTTCTACGTAATTGCTCATTATAGTGGGTGATTTTAAACTGACTAATTGAAAAAGTCAATATTCCTTAAAGAAATCTCCTCACATCAAGGAACAAATAAGATATATAGTTAGCATGTCCTTAAACTAAGACTTGCAGTCTGATTAACTCAGCAGCAAAAAGTCCTCATTAAAGGAATTCGTCATACTTCTGGCATTTCTCAACATTCAAACACAACGGGGTTCTAAGAAACATTCTTGGGTAAAGTTTTCTGAAGTGATTGAAGTAACCATCTGTCTACTCCATTCAACAACAGAATATTGTTTTCTGCTGTTTTGTCACTAAGATGTGTCTGATGTTTTTGTGACCCCATGGACTCCCATGGACTGTATCCCACCAGGCTCTTCTTTCCATGGGATTTCCCAGGCAAGTATACTGGAATGAGTCACCACGTCCTTCTCAAGGGGATCTCCCTGACCCAGGGATTGAATTCGTATCACCTGCATTTCAGGCAAATTCTTTACCACCAAAACATCATGGAAGCCCACAAAGTATTACGTTGTACTAAGAAGTTTTAAGGAATTTTTTAGATTAAATAGTTTTTCCAACAGGGAGCTAATCTTGACTAGGTAATGCCTGAAAAGAAAGGAAGATGATTATCAAGTTTCCTGGTAATAAAAATAAGTCAGATTATCAAAAGCCTAGAAATATGCCCTCTCCTTGAGGTGAAATAAGCAATGATACAAAGTAAGAATTAGCCTTTTTGAAGCTAAAATAAGAACTTTTAAAAACAAACCAAAATGCTATGAGTGCTGTCATGTTTATTTGGGAGAAGGACAAAATTTTGAATCTATCAAAATTCCACAAAGAGCTCTTGATGTGTTAAAGAAGTTCTTATTCTGATTATATATCTGTGTGTGGATGGTAAAATGTCAGCTGAAACATATACCCTTTTCTGAGAATATTTCTCCAAGCAGAGAGAGAAAGGGTCTCCCAAAATAAGAATCTTCAGAACCCTCCTTATATTCACTGGCATTTAAATTAATCTTTGGGGGAAAATGGGAAATAAAACCTCTGCAAAAGTATGAGGGCATGAAAGAGAGAGTGAAGAAAAAGGAGTGAAAGATGGACCATGCCCTGAGTACAGAGTTTTAAGTCAAAAAGTAGAAGGAGGATCCTGAAAAGGAGGCTAAGAAGGACAGAGAAATAAATATAAAACCAGAGGAGCAGGTGGTAATGGAAGCCACAAGCATCATGTTTCACAGAAGGAAATATGGAAACTGTGCCATCTATGGGGTCGCACAGAGTCGGACACGACTGAAGCGACTTAGCAGCTGCAGCAGCACCAGTGTCGAGTAAGAGTGAGAAACCAGGCGGTTCCCTGGTGGCTCAGTGGTAAAGAATCCGCCTGCCAGTGCAGGAAACACAGGTTCAATCCCTGATGCCAGGAGAGCCTACATGCTGCAGGGCAACGAAGCCCGTGCACCCACAACTACTGAGACTGGGCTCCAGAGCCCAGGAGCCACAACTGTGGAAGTCCACATGCCCTGGAGTCCATGCTCCACAGCAAGAGAAGCCACTGCACCACTACTAGAGAGCAGCCCCTGCTTTTAGCAACTAGAGAAAACCCCGAACGACAATGAGGACCACCCAGCACAGCCAAAAACAAATAAGTAAATAGACAAATAAAATTTTAGAATCGTTTAAAAAACGAACGAGAAACTAGAGGAAAAGAAACCACCTGAGTGAGCATGTATCTTAATAACAGAGGTCTTTGGTAATTTCAGGAGAGTCATGTTGATAGAATCATGAAATCAAAGTCAAATGACCATTTTATGCAAATAAACTAAACCTTGAAATAGGGAGCTTCTGAAACTATGCTTGACAGAGCTCATTCTACTCTAGGAATAGAGTCACTAACTGTTTAACTTCCAAGTCAAGAAGTCAAACAGGGATCTTCCAAATAAATGGTGTGTTAGTTCAGAAAAGAACGTGTCTGTTATCATAAGCATGTCCCAATAAATGCAGTGAGAAGCATCAGCGTATTAAAAGAAAAAGGAGTGAAAGATGGACCATGCCCTGGTCCAATATGGACCAATGCCCTAATATTGGAGATAAAGAAAAGTAAAATGATGCCTTCTGGTCTTTTTTTTTTTTTCTTTAAATCAGCTAATGTTAATAGAGATGAATATCATTATGGAGACAGATTTGATCAGAAGCAAAGGGAAGGAATGTTAACTACAGAAAAACTACAAACTAACACAGAGGAGCCTTTTAAATTAATCTGTGAGAGTCAGCATAAAAGAAAACTAATCTGGCAAAATAATGACACTGAAGAACAAGACATAGGAAAAGGAAATGGAAGATGAGTTAAGCTATAACTTCACTTGTGCTATGAGGGCTTGCTGCCAAGAAATGAAATATCTAGCCATGAAGATGAAAAATTGGATAATGGACAGGTAACAGGAAAATTTGGTAGCTTACTAGCTAATATATAACAGATGGATGGATAGATAGTTGATAGATAGGGTGGATGGATGAATAGATAGATAATAGATGTGTAGATAGATGATGGATGGATGGATGGATAGAGTAGACAGAAAACAAATCTAGTACATACGTGTAACATAACAGGTTTTTTGTGTTTTTTTTAAGTGAGACTAAGGATCACAAAACAAGGGAAACAATGCACCCTCTGCATAATGGACTCAGATTTTTTTTTTCAAAAGCCTTATTTAATAAGGAACTGGCCTCATTTTTGAAGCATGGGAAACACACAAAAAAGCATGCCATTCATTAGATGTAATTAATTTCACACAGGATTTTCTGAAAGTAACTAAATGAAAACCAAGCCTTGGCTTGCACTGAATATGCTTTAGGTTAAAATAATAAGAGAGGTAATCAGTCATTTAAAAAAGGAAGCACACTTAAGACCTTGTTTTGTTGGTGAAGCATTGCTAGAAGTATAATCTACATATCAGCTGGGGTCTCCTACTCTGTTGAGATCTATACAGGTCCAGGCTTGAGGTCTCCTTCTGCATAGTGTAGAACTTTAAAGCCTTCCCATTCTTGGAGGGCAAACCTTCTTAAGGTCAAGTCTGTTTCACATTTCTGGGCCTGCTGTCTCCAACATCAAGTTGACTGAGACAGAAGAAACAAATACCATATATTAACGCATACATATGGAATCTAGAAAAATCATACTGATGAGCTTATTTGCAGGGCAGGAATAGAGACACAGACCACAGACATAGAGAATACACTTGTGGATACTTGGAGGGAAGGAGAGGGTGAGACAACTTGAGAAAGTAGCATCAACATATATATACACTACCTTGTGTAACACAGATAGCTAGTGGGAAGCTGCTGTATGTATGACCCAGGGAGCTCAGCCTGGAGCTCTGGGATGACTTAGAGGGTTGGGAAGGGGGTGGGGGGAAGACTCAAGGGGTAAGGGGTAGATGTATACACATAGCTGATTTCACTTTGTTGTACAGCAGAAAGTAACACAACTTTGTAAAGCAGTTATCCTCCAATTAAAAACAGAAAATATGCTTATTAAGGGGGAAGAAAACTCATCTGTATTCTCAAGCCAGTTTGCTTCATGTTTGTGAGCGCAGTATACCGCAAGATCTGGTATGGGATGGGCCAGCAGGAGACTGTGTCTAGAGAGGTGTATAGTCTCTGTTGAGGCGTCAAGAACTCTCTGCATAGAAAATTCTCCAGCCACCCTGCTGCTTCCAAGGGCTGCTCCACCTCCCAAGAGCAGCATTCCCCCATGCTCAGTTGCACAATCAAGTCCAGCTCTCTGCAAGCCCAGGGACTAGAGCCCACGTGGCTCCTCTGTTCATGCCAGAATACTGGAGGGGGTTGCCATTTCCTCCTCCAGGGGGTCTTCCCAACCCAGGGATCGAACCTGCATTTCCTGCATCTCCTGCATCAGCAAGCTGGTTCTTTACCACTGAGCCACCTGGGAAGCCTCAACATCCAGCAAGTACCATCATTTCCTCTTCCTAATATCTGCCCTCTTCCCTCTCTCTTCCACCTCACCCTCTCAGAACAAAGGAAATTCCTCTGATTCTCTTATGAGGAATTTAGCCAGCCTACCCACTCCAGTATTCTGGCCTGGAGAATTCCATGGACTGTATGGGGGTCACAAAGAGTGACCAAAAAAATCCATGGGGTCACAAAGAGTTGGACACGACTGAGAGACTGTCACGTTCTTGTGCTTTGACTTGTTAAACGCCATCCCCAGGGCCCCACCTTCTACCCAGAAGCTAATCAAGGTGTTTTCTCAAAGGAATCAGTAGTTTCCATCCCAAAAGGCATTCTGGTTCCAGCTGCTAAGAAAATAAATCCAAAATTTAAAAGACACATGTACTTCAGATGAGTGGCTGTGTCCCAAAGGAAGACCACCAACTACTTTAAAAAAAAACTCCTGTCATAGAATAGCAATATTCACTGTAGCCTGCAATTATTGAGTAAAATTTGGTGTAGAATAGCTAGTGCCTCTAAGGGGATTTTCCCACCTTAGGAAATTCTCAGTGAAATTGGAGGTCACATACAAGAAAGCCATCCAAAAAATAAATAAGACTTGAGAGAAGACTGTATTTTGTGAATGGGGATAACTTCCGCTGGGGAGCCCCAGGACACATTCCCAGCAGTTTAAAGCCCTCGTCTGCCCACATCAGTAGAGCTGCAGGAACAGACAGCCCTGGCAAGGCCCCCATACCAAGTCAGGACTAGGCTGACTGCCCACTTCCCTGATAGTAGTGACTTCTTCATGACTTTCAATCCTGTTTACCCCTTTACTTCCTGGCACTCAAGACTCCTGACTCATTCCACATCTTCTCTTTTCTTGCCAACAGTTGGCACCTGGAAATTCTCTTCCTCCCCTTTCCTCCATATTGGGTGCTCTCTTTCTTACATCCCAAGGCTTCAGAATGCTGTTCAGAATCCCTATGAATGACATTCAGAATCCAACTTCTATTTAAGACCTGATTTTTTTCTCTCTCTAATCTTCTAGATTTTTTTTTTTTTTTTGTCTCTAACTCAATTTTTATGTATATGGCTGGAGATTCAGTGGATCCTTTTAATCTAGAAAATCTTGCCCTTTGGTTCCAGGAATTTTTTTCAGTTTCAGGAATCCTCATATCTTCTTCTCTCTTTTCTTTGGAGAACTCTTAGTATTCAGACATAGTTCCTCTTACACAGATCTTCTAAATTTGTTTTAACTTTCTTCTCCTATTATCAATTTTTTCCCATTCATTTTCACAAAGGTTTTCTTGACTTAACTTTCTATTGATTCATTGTGCTGTGCTCAGTTGCTTCAGTCATGTCCAACTCTTTGTGACCCCATGGACTGTAGCCCATCAGGCTCCTCTGTCCATGGGATTTTCCAGGCAAGAAAACTGGAGTGAGTTGCCATTTCCTTTTCCAGAGGTTCTTCCCAACCCAGGGATCAAAACCACATCTCTTATGTCTCCCGTATTGGCAGGCCAATTCATTACTACTAGCTCTATCTGAGAAACCCATTGATTCATTAAGTTCTCATATATTTTTAATTTCCAAAGGTGAATTCTTGTACTTGAATAATTCACTTTTTACAATGTTCTGGTCTTGCTTTCTGAATACAATATCATTTTGCACCTCTGAAGAAATATTAAAACATTTTGAAATTTCTTGATTCTTCTTGCATTTTCTATCTTCTCTCTATCTATTTTGGCTTGTTTGCTGTTTTTTTCCTTCTGTATTTCATGTTAGAGACTCTATTTCCATGAGCAGAATTTATCAGTGGTGAATAGCACTTGACCTTAAGCTGGCTTTTGCCAAAGGCCAGTCAGTTTTCCATGCAGGAAATTTTCTATTCTCCTACCTAGTGTGCGTAAGTGAGTCTGGGAGAATTCTCATTATTGTTTGGGGAAACAGTAAGCCTTTCTGGAGAGTGAAGTTCTAGTCTTCTGCTGGTACGAGCACAGGATATTCATTAGCTAAAGATCGAAGGAGAGGATGTGAGAACCTATTTCATAAACAAATTTTCTACAGATCTTTAAAAGGTCCCTGACACTGAGAATGTACACGTTCTTCCAGAGCTATGAGTGAATCGTCTTGCTCTTTGTAGACCTGCCACTCACACTACTTCATTCACGTTTACCTTTTTCCAGACTATGTCAGCTAACCCTCATCCATCCTTTTTCCATCTTTCAAAAGCTTGTTGAAATCCCTTATCTGCTATTGTTCATTAGGTTATTGTAGTTCTGGGCTTATCACCTTTTTTGCTCTTTTCAATGATGTTATAAAAGGGAAAAGAAATAACCACTGTGTCCAGTGTTCCTTGTTAACCAGAATTACGGTTCGCTCTTCAGTCCTTATAATCTATCTTCCATTCTTACCACTCCAGTGAAATTACTCATATAAAGGTCACAACCAACCTCTGTATTGCTCTATATATCGGGAATTACCTTGATCTCATCCTCTTTGATTTTTTGACATTTGATACAACTGGCCACTCTGTGAAATTGTCTTTATGGGGTTGAATGATAACACATTCTTTTGGTTTTTCTCTCTATCATTCAGTCTTCTGTCTTCTTTGCTTACTCTTCCATTTTTTGCCATCTCCTAAAGGCTCAAGTACAAGTCCCCAGATGTGTGGTGAACAAACTAGAGACCTAGGAGAATCAATAGTGTAGTTCCAGTGTGAGTTCAAAGGCCTAAGAACCAGGAGAGCTGATGGCATAAGTTCCAGTCTAAAAACTGGCATGCTGAAGGCACAAAGAGAGCTGATGTTTTAGTTTGAGTTTAAAGGCAGAAAAAGACTGATATTCCAGCTCAAGTATTTAGTACTCATTGGTAAGTCAGCCTTTTTATTCTATTCAGGCCTTCCACTAATAGGCTAAGGCTCACCCACATTAGGGACGACAAGCTACTTTACTCAATCTACCCAATCAAATGTTAATCTCATGCAGAAATATCTTCATAGACACACCCAGAATATTGTTTGACCAAATATCTGGACATGCCATGGCCTAGTCAAGTTGATATATAAAATTAACCATCATAATTGGCTAATCAAAAAATGTCAGTCATATTAGACAATCATAAAAGAAATACATAGAGAACCAGAGCTTTTAATTTTACATCAAACATAAATGCATATTCATTTACCTATCTTTTATAGTAGACGCATAGAATTTTCTTTGAATAAATCTGGTGATTAGAATTTCTGGTGGTAGCCTTTCTCACAAAACTATACCCATAATTTATCTTCTTTCAGTATGTGTTTCTTTAAGTGAAAAAGAACTTCCCAAGTGGCACTGGTGGCAAAGAATCCACCTGCCAATGCAGGAGACCTAAAAGATGTGGGTTCGATCCCTGGGGTGCAAAGATCCCCTGGAGTAGGAAATGGCAAACCACTCCAGTATTCTTGCCTAGAAAATCCCACAGACAGATATGGGTGGAGGAGGTCACAAGAATCCAACATGACCGGGCGAACACACACAATTTATCTTCTTCCAGTGTGTGGTTCCTTAAGTGAAAAAACAGAACTTAAATCTAAGAGCAAACATTGTTGTAGACCTTTAAAGATTTTTATCCTAGTTCTTTATAGTTATTTGATCTGATCTCATTTTTAAGAAGCAATTTGCTTTATAAGTATTTAATTGAATTTTCACAGCCACAGCATTTTTATTTTAAAACTTGTCATCTTGCATAATAGGAAGTTGCCAAGTTGTGTGACATGTAGTTGTTAATTTATTATAATGACACAATTTGGAATCAAACACAACTGAGTCCAGGGAAGCATACAGTTCAGCTGATGGGAGCACAAGTACTTGAGTAGAACTTGGAGTAGAGTAACAGCATGAAGGTCAGGTTGCTGTCTCAATTAACTGGGAGAGTCAGCTCAATGGGAGTCTGTTTGGCGAACTGCTCCTCATATCATCAGGCTAAGAGGACATAAAAACATTAACTATCTGTTTTTCACCACATTTATTGAGGAGTCCCCAAGATCACCATGAAAAACAAAACAAGAAAAGGAAGAGGAGGGACTTCCTTGATGGTCCAATGGCCAAGACTCAGCTCCCAATGCAAGGGCGTGGGTTCGATCCCTGTGTGGGGAATGAGATCCCACGTGCCACAACTAAGAGTTCAAATGCGGCAACAAAGATCCAGTGTGCCACAACTAAGACCTGGAACAGCCAAGTAAATAAATAAATAATTTTTTTAAAAAAGAAGAAGAGTCACCTCCAGAATTTTCTAGAAACTTCCTCGATTCGTTCTGGTTATATTCATCAGTTCCTTTTTATGATTTCCTTAAAGTATATAATTAAGAAAATTTTATGCTCACTCTATTCTCTCTGAGATATACTTTTTGGTATTTCAAGAATAAAATTATATATTGCTTTTTAAAGTGTGTATTTTTATTGTAACAACATTTTTTTTTTTAAGAAAAAAGTAAAATTCTGCCCTATTCCATTTAGTTGATAAAATAGTCTGTGCTGAACAGTGAAAAACAACTCAGAAATAGGTACTTTGGTTAATACACTATGTCAGGGAAAGGCCCTTTTCTCACTTCTCTGTAAGGATGAAATGCATGTGAGGATGAACTTTCATGTGACAAGTTGATGCTACAAAGAAAAGCTACCACTTTTGCTAATGGCATCCATAACATATTTGTTAATCTAAGTCACAAAAGCCTGAAAATTTTGAGCTTTGAAAGATGTGGGGAAAAAAGACTATTTAGTAACTTTATTTCTGAATACCTAAAAAAATAGTAATGTTCTGCTAGGCAAGTCATTACGGACTGATGTGACCAAGTAGTAACAGTTGTGCTGGGTAATTTGTCACATTTTCCTTTTATTTTTTGATAGTACAGATAACTAGAAGCAAAATAATGTGTTGTTTATGAGAGGGCTCCAGAGCCGGATTATGGGTTTGAATCTCAGGCCCACATCTTCCTATCTTGATGAACACTGACAACTATTTGTCTATAAATGTTAGTGTTTCAAAGGCTAGATCCTTGGAAATATTAATATCACCAAAATAACCTATTTAAAAGGTAAGTCTGAGTTTGCTGCTTACCTCAACAAAGGAGAACACTACTTTGCCTTTTTTTTTTTTTTGGCTATGCCATGCTGCTTGTAACCATGGCCTCAGCAGTGGAGAAGCAGAATCTTAGCCACTGAACCATCAGGGAAGGCCTGGGAAAATACTACTGTGATTATGAATTAGCAGTGTCTTGGAGGGGATAGAGCAAAGTTGTGATATTTATGAGGTTTAGGGGTTTGGTTTAAGGAAAATCTTTCAAGGCAAAGAGGTGGGGCTTACTTGACATTAGGTAAAACCAGAACACTTTAGCAGGGGCGGTCCTAAGATGGCAGAGGAATAGGACGAGGAGACCACTTTTTTCCCCACAAATTCATTGAAAGAACATTTGAATGCTGAGCAAGTTCCACAAAACAGCTTCTGAATGCTGGCAGAGGACATCAGGCACCCAGAAAGTCAGCCCATTGTCTTTGAAAGGAGATGGAGAAGTCTTGAGGCTATTTTAAGAATAAGACTGAAATCCAGAGGCAGGAGGCTTAAGTTTAAAACCTGAGAACACCAGAGAACTCCTGACTCCAGGGAACATTAAATGATAAAAGCTCATCCAAAAGCCTCCATACCTACACTGAAACCAAACACCACCCAAGAGCCAACAAGTCCCAGAGCAAGACATACCACACAAATTCTCCAGCAACACAGGATCAGAGCCCTGAGCTTCAATATACAGGCTGCCCAAAGTCACACCAAACCCACTGACATCTCAAAACTCATTACTGGACACTTCGTTGCACTCCAGAGAGAAGAAATCCAGCTCCACCCACCAGAACACCAACACAAGCTTCCCTAACCAGGAAACCTTGACAAGCCACCCGTCCAACCCCACCCACAGTGAGGAAACCCCACAATAAAGAGGAACCACAAACTGCCAGAATACAGAAATGACACCCCAAACACAGCAATCTAAACAAGATGAAAAGGCAGAGAAATACTCAGCAGGTAAAGGAACAGGATAAATGCCCACCAAACCAAACCAAAGAGGAAGAGATAGGGAATCTACATGAAAAAGAATCAGAATAATGATAGTGAAAAACAGAACACTTTAGGTTTGTTGAGTACAGAAAAATGAGGGCTTTGAGCAAAGGTATGGAAGAGTCTTAGAAAGCAAAGAGTTATTTGATGCTATCTATTGAAAGACCAAACAGTCTTATGTTCATTAAAAATGGATTTTTTCAGGAAGTTCCTGAAGGGAACATTGAAGTTGTTTTTAAGTTTTATCTCTCTGGACAAAAATTTCCTGTAACAATCGTGACATTGTGATGAAGACAGTGACAGAGTAAATCATGATAATGTGGACAGCAAAATGTATTTGGGGGGCCAGGGTTGGGAATAGATGGTTTTGATTTGCCAAATGGGAACAAAATAGTAAGTTTATAGATGATGGTGCTGAGTAAGTACTAATAAACCTTAAAAGAAAGTATAGGGACTTCCCTAGTTGTCCAGTGATTAAGAATCCACCTTCCAATGCAGGGGATTCCAGTTTGATCTCCGGTCAGGGAACTAAGATCCCACTTGCCTTTGGGCAACTAAGCCCAAACACTGCAAGTATTTGAGCCTGCATGCTCTGGAGCTCTGGCCACAAATAAAGAGAAGCCTGTGTGCCACAACGGGAAGATCTGACACAGACAAATAAATAAATAATTTTTAAAAAGAAAGTATATACAGTGAAAGGAGCAAGGGCTTTGAGTCAGTCAAATCTAGATTTAACTCTATGTTACAGTGTTTTGAGCTTCCCAAGTGGGGCTACTGGTGAAGAAACTGTCTGCCAGTGTAGGAGACATAGTTGATGTGGGTTCGATCCCTGGGTCAGGAAGATCCCCTGGAGAAGGGAATGACAACCCACTCCAGTACTCTTGCCTGGAGAATCCCATGGACAGAACAGCATGGTGGGCTACAGTCCATGGGGTCATAAAAGAGTCAGATATGACTACTGAGCAACTAAGAATACATGCACAGGACAAAAAAATTAGTTAAAGATAAATGAACTCATGTTAAGGAATAAATTTATCAAAATATACAGGTAACATATGAGTGTGTCTATTCAGGCCACTGATGCTACCAATACCCCCAAACAGCGTATGCAGCATAACTTGGTTAGAGGACTAGGAGAGTGAATTTCTGGAAACATTTTGTGTCCTGGTTTAGGGTTTTCCACAATCTCATTTATTTTGAACCTCAACCAGGTCCATAAAGGGTGGCCATTTACTTGTACCAATGCTTCTGGTTGATGGCAGATTCTTCTCGAACACACAAAATTGATCATTTTGACTTAGAAATGGAATATTTCCTGCCATATCAGTAAACAAGGGCTGCTGGCAGCTCAGTGGCGAAGAATCCACCTGCAATGCAGAAGATGTAGGAGACATGAGTTCGATCCCTGGATGGGAAGATCCCCTGGAGGAGGGAATGGCACCCGACTCCAGTATTCCTGCCTGGAGAATCCAGCAGACAGAGGAGCCTGGTGGGCTACAGTCTACAGGGTCGCAAAGAGTTGGACATGACTGAAGCAACTGAACACAACACGCAGTAAACAAGAATGTCACAATCATCAGCGATTGTAGCCCTCTAAGGTGAGCTGGTGAATCCTAAGGGCACTCAGGAAAGAAAGAATATCTGCCCTCTAGCAGCCATCTGACCTTAGCCACTCTCTTGGTGAGCCCTGAGAAACTCAGGATTTGAAAACAGGAATCCAGCCCCATATAGCTGAGACCTGTATTAAAGGAATGATTTCAGTGAGCCCAAACTCTTGCATACATAGAAAAGCACTAACTTTCTTAACTTGGGATATCTCATTTTCTTTCATTAACAAAAAAACTTTTGATACTCAGGCTACTTGCCTTTTACTGCAAAACTTCTATATACCCTGGCTCCTCCCCTTGCCTCCTCCAGGTGATTCTTTTAGTGTTACTTGAGATGTTGTCTCCTGGACTTGAAGTCCTAAAAATTTCCCCTGAATAAAACATAACTCTCAATATTTAGGCTGAATGTATTTTTTCAATCAACAGTTCCTTTGCCATCCAACATTGAATGTTCTTGAATGCCCACAAATATCCTTTACAAATGCTTACTTCTGCTGAATAGTAAGGCATTGAACTACCCCTCACTCTCACAACCACCTCCTCAACACAGTTTTAAGCTGGGAAAGGAATATCTTCTAGAATGAGTCTATTCCACTCATTATTCAACGTCACTTCCTTTTGTGTTTGGTTGTTTCTTATCGCAAAGCATGTCCACAGTGTGGGATGTGGGCTTGACCTAAGTTCCTGAACAGGGCTTTAGCAGTCAAAGGCTGCTTTGCTATCAGCTCTTCTGAATCTTGTTATTGTCTAACGTAGAAAATGTTAAAGGGTGGATGTTCTCCTTTAAGTAGATCATGGAAAGTGCTCCTTGAAGACTGTCACCCCTTTGGAGAAACCAAATATCTATATTCAGGGCATTTCTCATCCTCTCTATGACAGCAATTCCATTACTTTATCGTAACAGCTCACTTTTTCATTGAATAAGCTTTTGAGAAATGACTGTGTATACTTTCCAAGGGAATTATTAAAAGAGACAATGCTAGTTTTGGTGGATAAGTGCGGATATGCTTTTTTTAAAAAAAAATCAGTCCTGCTTCTTCATAGTTTGCTTGAGTTTTTACATGTGGCATACTCTTAAGTACAAATTTATGCATATTCTCTAAAAGACGGCAAATTCCTTCAAGGCTGGGACTATAGTTTACTCCTCTCTTTTTCCACCAAAAGTATTATTCTACTTAATGACTTTAACTCATTTGTGAAATGCTGCCACCAAGTGAAGAGCCATTAAATGAAAAGAAAAAAATCAATTACACTTTTTTTCCAACACGTAAGAACTGCTTCAATACCTAAGTAAGAATGATTTATTATTAATATGACATTTACCAATATATAAGTAAATGCTGCTAAAGTGCTTGAAATCTATTTCCTCATAGAGCTTATTATATTTGTTTTTCATTTATTTCTTTTTAAAACCTCACATCATCTGCAGGGGCAGATTTTATTAGCCTCCATTTATTATGAGGAAAGGAAGACTCAAATAAATGAGTAACATGGCTGAGGTTGAATTAAAATTCATTAAATGTAATAGGAAAAATTATGATGCTTTTATCAGAGACCAAACCTCAAGATATCCAAACGATTTTCTTAGAAAAATACCAGTTGAACAATAAAAACAATTTCTTGTAATTAATAATAAACAGATTAAAGTAAATAGACTGTTAACATTCAAAATGTACTGTAATATAAGAGATAGTGGATGGTGGGTGGTAGAGGAAAGATGTGAGAAAGATATATTTTGGAAGATATATTCTTTCTGCATAATTCTCTTTGCCAATTTTTCAACCATTTCAAGGCTCATGGTTGCCCAGTACTCAAATCTACACTTGAAATTATAGCACAGAAACATACCTTTAGGGCAAAATAAAGACTAAATAACCATGAGAACACTTCAAACACTTCAAAAGAGCCCACGTGAATCATTAGCGGAAGAAGCTGCCTTTCATCCCTTTGCTTATGTACACAAAGGAAAACATTTTGAGTACATCCTTTCCAGTGTGCAATTTAAATTTGTTCCACATGCTGTTCTCTGACTAAAAAGTTGTTTTGAGTGAACTGGCAATCATTTCTTTGCCCTAAATCATACTACTGAAATACCACTTTGTATTGCCTGTTTATTCAGTGAGTTTTATGATGAAAATCTTGTGACTTTGGAGGAAGAAAGAGCCAGTGCCTGAAAATCAATATAATTTTTCAAGATACGTTGAAAAGTCATTAACTATGTACTCATTAAGTGAGATAGGTCATTGCACATCACAAAGCGTGTAGCTGTATCAATGAGTGGAGAAATCAATGATGAAACAACTATTCCTATAACAGCCTTATCAGAAGATCATTTGAAACAGTGGTCAAATTGGTCATTTGCTTCTGATGAAGCAGTTGTTTTGACTGCAACAGTTCAAATGGCTTCCGTGAGAACCGACTGTATAGCACAGGGAACTCTACTTAATGCACTCTGGTGATCTGAATGGGAAGGAAGTCCAAAAGGGAGGGGATACATGTATATCTACGGCTGCTTCACTTTGCTGTACAGTAGAAACTAACACAAAATTGAAAAGCAGCGATGGTGGTGGTTTAGTTGCTAAATCATGTCCAACTCTTGCAACCCCATGGACAGTGGGCCTCCAAGATCCTCTACTGGAGTGGGTTGCCATTTCCTTCTCCAGGAGATCTTCCTGACCCAGGGGCTGAATTTGAGTTCTTTCATATTGCAAGTGGTCTCCAGCATTGTAGGTGAATTCTCTACTGACTGAGCCACCAGGGAAGCCTCATAACAACTGTACCCCACAAAAAATCAATTAAAAAACAAAATCAAATGGCTCACAAAATGCCAACTTGCTACAAAAGTTATTTATCCCTGTGCATTGAAATGTTTTCAACTTCTTAGAATAGAGTGGAGCCCTCATACTCATTTTCAATAGTTTTGCAACCGAAACTAGAGCAACAAGAACATGAATGCCTTTATTTTTTTTATTTTTATTTTTGTCATACTGAATAGTTGTTTTTATTAGCATCTTTTTTTTATACTGTAGTGGGATATTTTTTATTTATTTATTTTTTACTTTATTTTACTTTACAGTACTGTATTGGATTTGGCATACATTGACATGAATCTGCCACGGGTGTACATGAACTCCCAAACATGAACCCCTCTCCCATCTTCCACCCCACATCATCCCTCCAGATAATTCCAGAGGGTGAGGAGGTTCCTGAATTTACAGAAGTGGTAGAGTAAACAAACAATCTTGAAAAGCCAAAGATCCAGGTAATCTACAACACATTGCTGCTGCTACTGCTGCTAAGTCGCTTCAGTCGTGTGCGACCCCATAGACGGCAGCCCACCAGGCTCCCCCATCCCTGGGATTCTCCAGGCAAGAACATTGGAGTGGGTTGCCATTTCCTTTTCCAATGCATGAAAGTGAAAAGTGAAAGTGAAATTGCTCAGTTGTGTCCGACTAGTAGCGACCCCGTGGACTGCAGCCTAACAGGCTCCTCCATCCATGGGATTTTCCAGGCAAGGGTACTGGAGTGGGTTGCCATTGCCTTCTCCGCTACAACACATTAGACACTTGAAAACATACAACAAAGACATCAGTGCCTCCCTCCCATTTATTTTATATGGATTTGCCAAGAATCTGTTTTGAGATACTCATCTTTCTTTCCTCATCCTTCTTTTATGCCCACCCTCCTTATTTATCAATTTCTTTTTTTTCTCAAATATTTTTGTTTATTTATTTGGCTGTGTCAGGTCTTAGCTGTGGCATGCAGGACTTTAGTTTCAGCATGTGAACTCTTAGTTATGGCATTTGGAATCTACTTCCCCAACCAGGGACCAAACCTGGGTCCCCTTCATTGGAAGCACAGAGCTTTAGCCACTGGACAACCAGAGAAGTCTAGTCATCTAATTCCTGACATAATAAATAATTTTTCTTAACATGTGTCTTCCTCCTCTGCCTCATTCCTTCAGGCACCTGTCATATCCCTTTCAAAGCCTACAACAGGAATGTAATGTCAACAGACTGTCTGGGACTGTAATGTGCCTGTGTTTTGTTTCTCTGCATGTATTTTTCTCTCTAGTGTTAATCACATTTTATTTATAAAGCCTTTTTATGATTATACAGACAGAAGCTTACAAATAATTTATTTCCAGCAAAAATTTATTTTAAATCACAAACAAGGCTTTCTTAGTATCAAGAGGCACAATCCTGAAAATTTTTTCAGTGGCTTAGTCAGTTGTTGTATAAGTGGATAGAAATGTTAATTATTGACTGTTTTTAACTAATTCTTCCTACTTTCATCATTATTTTTATTTTCCAAAATTTGTTGACTGCAAGACAAATTGCAACAGAAATTATCCCAGGATTTCAAATTTTTCTGAAAGGAAGTATATGAAATCTCAGTCCCAATCCAAGTGGTTGTGCGTGCATGCTCAGTCGCTTCAGTCATGTCCAACTCTGTGCGACCCTATGGTCTGTAGCTGTAAGCTCCTTAGTCCAGAGGATTCTCCAGGTAAAAATACTAGAATGAGTTGCCATGCTTTCCTCCAAGGGATCTTTCTGACCCAAGGATTGCACCTGTGTCTCCTGCATTGCTGGTGGATTGTTTAACTGCTGAGCCACCAGTGAAGCCCAAATCCATGTGGTCATCCAAGTCCAAATAAAAGAATTCTTAAAAAGTATTAATGGACCTACTACCAACTTCATACAGAAAAAAAAAGGGGGAGTGAAAAGTTGACCAAAGACTTTTACTTCTTCAGAACTATTATGTTTTGTTAATATTGACAAAGAAGATAAGATTTAATATCTAAGACAAGCATATACAAAAAAATTTACAGTGAATTTTTAAAGTTCCTAAAGCTTTTGTTCTTGGAGAAGGAAATGGCAACCCACTCCAGTGTTTTTGCTTGGAGAATCCCAGGGACAGGGGAGCCTGGTGGGCTGCCGTCTATGGGGTCTCACAGAGTTGGACGCGACTAAATTGACTTAGCAGTAGCAGTTTAAAGTTCCTATAGAAAAACTCACATGAAGTTAATGGAAAACTTTCACCAACTCAAATACCCTCTGATGTGCCTTGTCTTAATCAACCGTCAATGACCACAAAGCTCAGGTGGAACGTCCATGTCTTTTTCAGAAAATTTTCTTCTAAGAACAGAAACCCAGTGGAGAAAGGATAAAATACTTCTTCTCATGGTTCTTATGAAACAATACTCCTTCCATTTCACCCTTTAGAATCACTCCTAACTTACCTCCCTGGGAAGAAATATCCCATTTTCTCTAGACTTAAAGTAGTGTTTAAACCCATGTTTCAAATGCTGCTAGTTTATTTGCTATAGGGAAAATGAATCCTATACCAAAGGCTGCTGCTGCTAAGTCGCTTCAGTCATGTCGGACTCTGTGCGACGCCATAGACGGCAGCCCACCAGGCTCCACCATCCCTGGGATTCTCCAGGCAAGAACACTGGAGTGGGTCGCCACTTCCTTCTCCAACGCGTGAAAGTGAAAAATGAAAGTGAAGTCGCTCAGTCGTGTCTGACTCCTAGCAACCCCAAGGACTGCAGCCTACCAGGCTCCTCTGTCCATGGGATTTTCCAGGCAAGAGTAATGGAATCGGGTGCCATTGCCTTCTCCAATACCAAAGGCAACCTTTAGTATTTAGTTGCTGCCATTTTATCGGAGAAGGAAATGGCAACCAACTCCAGTGTTCTTGCCTAGAGAATCTCTGGGACGGAGGAGCCTGGTGGGCTTCTGTCTATGGGGTCGCACAGAGTCGGACATGACTGAAGCGACTTAGCAGCAGCAGCCTTTGGTATAGGATTCATTTTCCCTATAGCAAATAAACTAGCAGCATTTGAAACATGGGTTTAAACACTACTTTAAGTCTAGAGAAAATGGGATATTTCTTCCCAGGGAGGTAAGTTAGGAGTGATTCTAAAGGGTGAAATGGAAGGAGTATTGTTTCATAAGAACCATGAGAAGAAGTATTTTATCCTTTCTCCACTGGGTTTCTGTTCTTAGAAGAAAATTTTCTGAAAAAGACATGGACGTTCCACCTGAGCGTTGTGGTCATTGACGGTTGATTAAGACAAGGCACATCAGAGGGTATTTGAGTTGGTGAAAGTTTTCCATTAACTTCATGTGAGTTTTTCTATAGGAACTTTAAACTGCTACTGCTAAGTCAATTTAGTCGCGTCCAACTCTGTGAGACCCCATAGACGGCAGCCCACCAGGCTCCCCTGTCCCTGGGATTCTCCAAGCAAAAACACTGGAGTGGGTTGCCATTTCCTTCTCCAAGAACAAAAGCTTTAGGAACTTTAAAAATTCACTGTAAATTTTTTTGTATATGCTTGTCTTAGATATTAAATCTTATCTTCTTTGTCAATATTAACAAAACATAATAGTTCTGAAGAAGTAAAAGTCTTTGGTCAACTTTTCACTCCCCCTTTTTTTTTCTGTATGAAGTTGGTAGTAGGTCCATTAATACTTTTTAAGAATTCTTTTATTTGGACTTGGATGACCACATGGATTTGGGCTTCACTGGTGGCTCAGCAGTTAAACAATCCACCAGCAATGCAGGAGACACAGGTGCAATCCTTGGGTCAGAAAGATCCCTTGGAGGAAAGCATGGCAACTCATTCTAGTATTTTTACCTGGAGAATCCTCTGGACTAAGGAGCNCTAGAGAATCTCTGGGACGGAGGAGCCTGGTGGGCTTCTGTCTATGGGGTCGCACAGAGTCGGACATGACTGAAGCGACTTAGCAGCAGCAGTAGCAGCTATTTTATCTGTTTCTAAGTGTACAATTCAGTGGTATCAATTATCTTCACAATGGTGTGCAACCATCATCACCTATTTCCAAAACTTTTTCACCATGCCCAATAAAGATTTTGTAATCATTCAATAAGAACTCTCCATTCTCCTTTCCCCCCAGCTCCTAGTAAACTCTACTCCTTTTTCTGTCTATGAGTTTTCCTATTCTAGATATTTCATATAAGTAGCATCATACAATAGTTGTCCTTTTGTATCTGCTTTATTTCACTAACATAATATTTTATTAAGCATAATATTTCACTAAGCATAATATCAGAAAGCTGAGCACCGAAGAATTGATGCTTTTGAACTGTGGTGTTGGAGAAGACTCTTGAGAGTCCCTTGGACTGCAAGGAGATCCAACCAGTCCATCCTAAAGGAGATCAGTCCTGGGTGTTCATTGGAAGGACTGATGTTGAAGCTGAAACTGCAATACTTTGGCCACCTGATGTGAAGAGCTGACTCATTGGAAAAGACCCTGATGCTGGGAAACATTGAGGGCAAGAGGAGAAGGGAATGACAGAGAATGAGATGGTTGGATGGCATCACTGCCACAATGGACATGGGTTTGGGTGGACTCCAGGAGTTGGTGATGGACTGGGAGACCTGGAGTGCTGTGGTTCACGGGGTCGCAAAGAGTCAGACATGACTGAGCGACTGAACTGAGCTGAGAGTCATACAATAGTTGTCCTTTTGTATCTGCTTTATTTCGCTAAGCATAATATTTTAAGGGTCATCCACATTGTGTCACCTATCAGAACTTCATTCCTTTTTATGACTTAATAATATTCCATCAAATACATATCATATACATATGTACACATACATACATATCATATTTTGTTCATCCACCTGTCTGCTGATATCCATCTCTCAGCTATTGTAATTAATGTTCCAATGTACATCAGAGTACAACTATCTGTGTGAGCCCCTGTTTTCAGTGTTGTGGGGTATATACATGCCTAGGACTATAATTTCTGAGTCTTATGATAATTCTATATTTGTCTTTTGGAGGAACCAGAAACACTTTCCACAGGAGCTGCACCATTTTACATTCCTACCAGCAAAGGATGAGGGTGTAATTTCCTACATGTTCATTGACACTTACTATTTTCCATTTTAAAAAATGAGAGCCATCCTGCAAGTGTGAAGCAGTATCTCATTACAGTTTTGATTTTCACTTCCCTAATGATTGGGGATGCCAAATATCTTTTCATGCATTTATTGCTTGTTTGTACATACTCTTTGGAGAAACAACTATTCAAGTCTTGGCCCAGTTTGTAATTAGGTTGTTTGTCTTTCAGTGCTGAGTTTTGGGAGTTCTTATAAACTTTGTATACTAAACCCTTATCAGAAAAAAAATGATTTTCAAGTATTTTCTCCCATTTTGTAGGTTGCTTTTTTCACTTTTTTGGATAATGCCTGTTGATGAACAGAAGTTCTTAATTTTGAGTAAGTTCAGTTTATCTATATTTTACTTTTATTGTTTATGCTTTTGGTGTCAGATTTAAGGATCTATTGACAAAATCTAAGATCATAAAGATTTACAACTATGTTTTCTTCTAAGAATTTTGTGGTTTTAGCTCTTATATTTATGTTGCTTATCCATTTGTGTTAATTTTTGCATAATGTGTGAGTTACCTAGTTTTGAAGATTATATCTTGAAACATGCAAGGCAATATGTAGATTATTATAGGAATCCCCAATACACAAATTTATCTCTATTTAGTGGTGCATCACTGATTGCTCTGAACTTGGGACAGAAATAAAGGAAACAGAGAAGAAAGTCAACAATAATTCTGGCTTTTGGACAAAAGACTAGATTCAGATGTAAAAGACAAAAAATGGAAGTTTCAGTTAAATAAAACTTACTTTCCCTGTCATCCACAATACACCATTTCCCCATGCTTGACAAAATGCTTCAAGCTGAACGGAGGAAGGAAACTGGGAGATTTCAGATCAGGGAAGGTCCCAGAGAAAGGAAATTTTTGCTGACTTCCAGGATAATTTCTAGCAAGAGAGAAAGATAAATTTCTATATTTAGGGGATCTGAAAGCCAAAGGAGGAATATTATGACTACTCATGGAAGTTACAGGACCCACGGAAAGTTTCACGCATCCTCATGATGAAAAACAACGCAGTTAACGCCTGCTTATCAGTCGCTAAGTCGTGTCTGACTCTTTGCAACTCCATGGATTGTAGCCCATCAGGCTCCCCTGCCCATGGATTTCCCAGGCAAGAATACTGGAGTGGGTTGCCATTCCCTCCTGTAGGGGATCTTCCCAAACCAAGGACTGAACCCAAGTCTCCAGGATTGGCAGGCAAGTTCTTTAACAGGGTACTGTTTACACAGATATATGGGCCAGAGAGGAACCTCAGAAATATTGACTGAACCTGCCTCCCACAGGGCATGGGGAGATGCCTAACTTCTAACAAGAAATATCATGAATCACCCTAAGAATATAGAATTTTTACTACAGTGACTTTAAAATGAGTTCAATTATGTCTTATAAAATTGTATACAACCAATAGAGAACTATTACATATTTTAGAAATAGATAAGACACAGGTAAATATTATGATCACCATGCCTCACCTTGTGGCCAGAAGTTCTCACCAACTTTACTACTCTTCTAATATGGAAGATTAGACAATTTAAATTATTCTACAGCAGCTAAATACAGTTGAATGCATTTGCACAGGCTTGTGTCATGATATTTTAAAAGAACAACCATANAACCAATAGAGAACTATTACATATTTTAGAAATAGATAAGACACAGGTAAATATTATGATCACCATGCCTCACCTTGTGGCCAGAAGTTCTCACCAACTTTACTACTCTTCTAATATGGAAGATTAGACAATTTAAATTATTCTACAGCAGCTAAATACAGTTGAATGCATTTGCACAGGCTTGTGTCATGATATTTTAAAAGAACAACCATATTTTCAGATGATGCTTTCACAAAGCCATAACATGACTGTTCAAGACACTGTTGTATGCAGATAAATTCACTGATCTGCTTCTGAATCTCCAGTGCAATTTGAGAACACATAAATGGAAGAAAGAGTAAAAGAACGACCGAAGGCTAGCAAAAAATTGGATATGGCCAGAAATCCCTCTCTTCACATCATAGTTCTATCGTTGTCAAGATGAAAGGAGGGTCCTGTTTTCGACTCTTACTTCAAAGCTGTCCCGGCATTAAATCTCTAAAATGCTCATGCCTATAGAAGAAGACTTGTGAAGACAGAGGAAACTCATGTGAATCCCAGGGGAGTAAAAGGTGATTTTTCCCTATGAAAATGTAAATCATTCTGATAGATCGTAATAAGTCCAGTAGGAGGGGAATCATGTTGAGATAAGGTAGAAAATGCTGCAACACACTGATATGGAGAATGGAATGTGGAGCTGTGTGTTCCCTATGGAAGAAAGTTCAGAAAAAAAGTCAAAAAGGTGAGATCTGGCTCTGTGCTGATAGAAAGTAGTTAACTTTTCAAATTTAAAGACTCAACTGACTGGTCTTCAATTATTTTTCTGTTTTTCTTACAGTTTTATTGAGATATAATTGACACAGCAAGTATGTAAGTTTAAGGTGTATAGAATAATGATTTGACTTATATACATCATAAAATAATTACCACAATAAGTTTAGTAAAAACTCATTTCACATAAGTACAAGACAAAAGATAAAATATTTTTAATATAATGAGGACTCAAGATTTACTCTCCTAATAACCTTCATATATAATGTTAATATACAGTAATGTTAATTGCATTAATCATGCAATACTTCCCTAGTACTTATTTATCTTCTAACTGGAAGGTTGTGCCTTTCAACCACTTTCAACTAATTACCCCTCGCCTCTACCACCTGCCTCTGGCAACCACAAAAATGATCTAGTTTTACATGACTTTGTTTGCTTATTTGCTTTGAAATATAACTGACCTGCACACTATGGTGGTTCCTGGTGTACAACCATAGTGATTTGCTATTTCTATACATTAAAAAATGATCACCACAAGAAGTCGGGTTGCTATCCGTCACACAAAGATATTACGTTACTACTGACCATGTTCCCCACTTCACCTCATCCCTGCAACTCCTTTGTTTTTGAACTGGAAGTTTGTACTGCTTACTTTCCCTTACCTATTTCGCTCCTCCTACCACTCCCCTCCCCTCTGGCAAACTACCTGTTGGTTCTCTGTATCTATGACGGTTTGCTTTGCTAGTTTTATTACTTGTTTTGTTTGTTAGATTCCCCAGATAAGTGAAATCATATGGTGTTAGTCTTTCTCTAGTATGACTCATTTCACTTAGGTAATACCCTCTAATTCCAAATATTCATATATATGTATATCGTTGTTGTTGTTCAGTTGCTAAGTTCTGCCCGACTCTTTGCAACCCCATGGACTGAAGTATGCCAAGCTCCTCTGTCTATCTCCAGGCAAGAATACTAGAGTGGGTGGCCATTCCCTTCTCCAGGGGATCTTTCCAGACCAGGGATCAAACCCATGTCTCCTCCACTGAGCCACCCAGGAAGCCCAAATATGTATGCATGCATCTATTTATATGTGCGTGTGTGTGTGGTCTTAAATCATATTTTACTCAGTCAT
>SJYX01002212.1:57707-70533 GCA_006410675.1 Oreotragus oreotragus | reverse complement strand
ACAGGGAGGCCTGGCGTGCTGCGATTCATGGGGTCACAAAGAGTCGGACATGACGGAGCGACTGAACTGAACTGAAGTAAAGTAGCCAGGCACTTAATTTTGTATATTTTAATGAATTTATATGTGTTTTAAAAACCCTATTTAGAAGCCTGGAAATTAGGTGGTAAAGAAGTTAATAGTTCATGACAAAATAAAGGAAAATTATTTTAGTAAGTATTCACCTAGTATTACTTTTATGACACTGGAACTGAACTGCTACATCAGAATTCTGATTTTTCATTACTTCATGTAAGATTCATTGTACCTATTGTGTACAAGGAAGAATCCAGTAATGCTCCAAATTTCTTACTCCTTCACATGTTCTTAAGCCTTAACAACTGAACTAGAAATATATTTTGAGGAATAATGAACCCATTTCTTTCCTCTAAATAGTTAGATATTATATTTTTTAATTCAAGGAAGAGGGTTTAGTTTTTGCATTCTGATAAAAATGCTGTGTATATTGTTGGATGGCGTCACCAACTCAATGGACATGAGTTTGAGCCAGCTCCATGAAATAGTGAAGGACAGGGAAGTCTGGTGTGCTGCAGTCCGTGGGGTCACAAACAGTTGGACATGACTGAGCGACTGACAAAATATATGTGTGTATGTGTGTACATATACATTTATATGTACATGTATATATATTATATGTACATATGCCTCAGTTTTAAAATGAGCTTTAAATATGTATATGTATAACTGATTCACTTTGCTATACAACTGAAACTAACACAAGTCAACCATATTCCAACAAAATTTTTTAAAAATAAAAATGAACTTTTGGGAGTCCATGAAACCCCAAAATTGTTTATGAAATTTTGGATGGAGGAACGTTTTTCTGGTGTCAGCACTTGTAGTTCTCATGATTCTCAAAGAATTCATGATTCCAGGTCCTAACAGACTTCCCATAGTACCGACAGCTTCTAAGCTTCTCAATCACTATCCTGAGAACCTGGTGCACTCAAAAACCATGAAGTTCAGAGTCAGTCAGATTCCTTATTCTGAAAGCTCTCTGAGATTGTCTGGCTGTAGCGTTTTGTGCTCTTGGCATCATTTGGTTCTGTGATCATTTTCCCTGTGAGTGAGGTGTGTACTCTCCATGGGGATGCAAGCTACTTTGGAGCCATAAATATGTTTAGTCTACTGCAGCTTAGATACATGTTGTATCCTCAGACATTTCTGCAGTGTGATCCATAGTGTTTAGAGGATGTCAGAATTGAGAGCATTAAATTCCTTGATAGAAACAGAAAAGCATTTCCAACTTGACTAATATTGTTAAGTAATGTGTGAAACAAGAAGGGTTACAATGTTGATAATGTTATGATTTGCTAAAAGTGGAAATTACTTTTGTGGTTGAAATGATTCAAATGAATTCATTCCAGTCTCACTTCTATCTTGCTTAGTATTTTTTTCTGATAGAAAATCCAGCTACTTTTCAATAGAAAATAAAGCAAATTATTTGTCTTTGACTTTTCACATATCATTCTCCAGAGATTCTGCAATGTGCTATATTTAATATAATTCACGTAGACCTCCTGTCCAGTCAACAATAGTAAACTCTTCCAAAGGTCACTGCTTGGGGAGAAGATTGAGAAATTTTGAATAAGTGAAATTCTTTAACTATATCCTTGCTTACATGCTTATATCCATAGCTATTATTTATCTGTATAAAAGCAAGCAATTTGATGATATACAATGAAGGCCCATAATTATCTCTGACAGTGTATCTCAAACTTGGAACATACTACTAGGTCAGAGAGATGTAGTAGACATTTTGGCCTTCCCATTACCCACTGTCTTTTTTTCTTAGTCACCATACTCTAATTTCCTTTTGAGTATTCTCTCAATACAGCAACATTTTATATCTATATACACATATATACATGTATCTGTATATATATGTGTGTGTGTATATATATGTATATATATGTGTGTGTGTATATATATATGTATATATATATGTGTGTATCAGCTCAGTTCAGTCGCTCAGTCATGTCCGACTCTTTGCGACCCCATGAATCGCAGCACGCCAGGCCTCCCTGTTCATCACCATCTCCCGGAGTTCACTCAGACTCACGTCCATCGAATCCGTGATGCCATCCAGCCATCTCATCCTCGGTCGTCCCCTTCTTCTCCTGCCCCCAATCCCTCCCAGCATCAGAGTCTTTTCCAATGAGTCAACTCTTCGCATGAGATGGCCAAAGTACTGGAGTTTCAGCTTTACCATCATTCCTTCCGAAGAAATCCCAGGGTTGATCTCCTTCAGAATGGACTGGTTGGATCTCCTTGCAGTCCAAGGGACTCTCAAGAGTCTTCTCCAACACCACACTTCAAAAGCATCAATTCTGCGGCACTCAGCCTTCTTCACAGTCCAACTCTCACATCCATACATGACCATTGGAAAAACCATAGCCTTGACTAGAAGGACCTTAGTCGGCAAAGTAATGTCTCTGCTTTTGAATATGCTATCTAGGTTAGTCATAACTTTCCTTCCAAGGAGTAAGCGTCTTCTAATTTCATGGCTGCAGTCACCACCTGCAGTGATTTTGGAGCCCAAAAAGATAAAGTTCGACACTGTTTCCACAGTTTCCCCATCTATTTCCCATGAAGTGATGGGACCGGATGCCATGATCTTCGTTTTCTAAATGTTGAGCTTTAAGCCAACTTTTTCGCTCCCCTCTTTCACTTTCATCAAGATATATATGTGTGTGTGTATATATATATATATATATATGTGAGAGTACAATTGCATTGCATTGTTGTATTAGTTTCTGCTGTACAGTAAAGTGAATCCGCTATACGTATACATATATCCCCTTCCTCTTGAGCCTGTCTCTTACCTCCCTGCATCCCACCCAGTAGTCACAGGGCACCCAGCTGAGTTGTCTGTGTTATACAGAAGCTTCCTACTAGCCATCTATTTTACACATGGTAGCGTATCTATGTCAACGCTGCTCTCTCAATTCATCCCGTCCTCCCCTCCTCCAGCATGTCCACATGTTAATTCTCTATGTCTGCATCTCTATTCGGGGAAGGCAATGGCACCCCACCCCAGTACTCTTGCCTGGAAAATCCAATGGACGGAGTAGCCTGGTGGGCTGCAGTCCATGAGGTCGCTAACAGTCAGACAGACTGAGTGACTTCACTTTCACTTTTCTCTTTCATGCATTGGAGAAGGAAATGGCAACCCACTCCAGTACTCTTGCCTGGAGAATCCCAGGGATGGGGGAGCCTGGTGGGCTGCCGTCTATGGGGTCACACAGAGTCGGACATGACTGAAGTGACTTAGCAGCAGCAGCAGCAGCAGCATCTCTATTCCTACCCTGCAGTAGATTCATCTGTACCATTTTTCTAGATTTCACATATAGTAGCAATATTTTCTGATGAGAAACTGACTCATCCCCAATACCAGACATGTTGATGACTGGCCAAAACCAGTCAGCAAGTCCAATCTCTGACATAATAACCAGAGTCCAGCAGGGATCAGTTAAACAAGAGCTTGCTGAGAATTTCTCAAGAACTAAGTTTCCACTCTTCTCTTTGGGAACTTCCAGGGAGATTTTCTTTTATTGCTTAATATGAACTAGGATGCTTTCAGTTCCCCAAAGCTGAGCCTTTCTTGGTTGAAGCAAACACTTTGGCAGGCAGAGAGGATAGTGAGAAAGAAAATGGAAACATTGATAACACCTCTGAATCAAAACCTCACTTGAACTCTAACCTACCTTTGACTCACTAGCAAGTCAGTAAAATACCTTTGGAGTTCTTTTTTTCTGCAAAATACAGATGAAGTCATGAAGTCTGTAAATCTAGAAAACTACAGGCAAGCAACATAGAACACGTTGAAAAATTTTGTCTCTAAATTTTGTCTCTAAACTATCACCATCACTTTTTCAATAATACAGAGTAAGAAATATATTTAGAGACAGTAATATAGCCTCAGACATCTTTTCTAGATTCAGCTGCCCAATAAGCATCTACTGAATGATAATGAGAACAATATTTATTGACAACTTGGCATGTTCACATAAACAAACGAAAGCTATTTTTCTTGTGACAAAACAGGCTTAGGTTAAGGTATTTGTCAAATGTCACCAGGTCAGTGGCAGAGGCAAAGCTTGAATCCACGTCTGTCAGACACAAAAACTGCTCTAAACCCATCACTTATCCAAACTTCAGTGGCCTAAACAGTTTAAGTTTAAAAGTACTTGCAGGACTCCCACGCTGGTCCAGTGGGTTAAGAATCCACTGCCAACGCAGGGGTCACAGGTTCCATCCCCAGTCCAGGAAGATCCCATATGCCACAAGGCAACTAAGCCCATGCAGCACAACTCCTGAGAATGTGCTCTAGAGCCCTTCAGGTGCAACAAAAGCCATGGCAATGAAGCACACACAGCAAGACAAGAGAAAGTCTGCATACAGTGAAGACTCACTGCAGCCATAAATAAATATATTAGTAATTTTTAAAAGGTGGTTTGCATCCTTATTGGACTTCCCTGGTGGCTCAGACATTAAAGCGTCTGTCTACAATGCGGGAGACCCGGGTTCGATCCCTGGGTCAGGAAGGTCCGCTGGAGAAGGAAATGGCAGTCCACCCCAGTACTATTGCCTGGAAAATCCCATGGACAGAGGAGCCTGGTAGGCTACAGTCCACGGGGTCGCAAAGAGTTGGACACGACTGAGCGACTTCACTTACTTACTTATGCCTCACTCACAAGAAAAATAATCCAAGAATCAAATGATACAAAAACACAGCAAAATAATGAAGTTGTAGAAACTCAGAGAAATTTCAGAATCTTACACCATGAAGCAAGTGGCAGCATGGTGCCAGGAAGAGATGTGGCCTTGCTTCAGGAAGTTGACTTGATTACTCTGGACCTCAGTCCCCTCATCTTGCAAACGACCTGGTAAACTGAATAATCCTTAGATTCCCTTCCAGCGTGTAGAATCTGGGAAGCCTCATCAGAGGAAAATTTCAGAGGAACTGCATGTTTTGTCTTTAAATATGGAACTCATCCATTTTGAGAGACAATTAAGTAGATATTCCTTTTATAACTTTATTAAAAGGATTCTATACCATGGTTAAACAGTTTCAATCCTCCGAAAAATTAGTCCATGGAATAATACAATCAAGAAAAATAAGATGGTCTTCCATGTATATGACACTGGGCTAGTTCTGATTTTTATAATCAACTGCTGGCTGATTCTGTTATACAGTATTACTTTATGCAGGTCTTTAAAATATGTTACTTATAACACTGGGAATTTTCCTGCCAATAATTCACGATTTTGAATTTCCAATAGGAAAATTAGGAAGAAGATGAGTATTCTATGTTAAGTCTTATTATTTTAATCTTAATACATTGTTTTTCAAATTGGCTATAGATCAAATTCAGATGTTAAACGGAAACTCTACACTGATTGACTGCTTTCAAAGGGACAGAGTTGGTTAAATATGTCACAGTTGCTCCTTGATGATGACCTTTTGGGGGAAAGACTAAAATCAAGTCACAGAATTAGGATCTGATCTAAGGTTTTCAATAATAATACTCCATCTTCCTAAGACATCTATCAGTGTGCATAAAAACCAGCAAACCTGTCTATACCTTCCATCCCCAGAGCTCTAGCCCCCACTTACATCAACTATCAAAATTACTAATGGATGGGTAGGTATTACACAGAAGCTCTTTAGAGGAACACAGGCTTTCAGAAGGGGAAAAAAAATCAGGAATATTTTGCAACATTACACAGAATGAACCAAACTGACAAATTGACATATAGTATATCAATAAAATATGGCCATAGAGCAATAAATAAGCACAGGAAGTCCACAGATGACTGGAAGCCACATGAACAATCTCAAGTCTCTTGGGTCCTAACGAGCACATAGAAGTCATTTGTTAAATGAACCTCCAACCATGTAAAATCTGATATGCAGCTCTGAAGAATAAGTTGCAGCCTGGGAAAGTTAGGTTAATTGAACCCCCTCATGGCTCTATTTTTATCAATTTAATGAACTTTGAAGAATTTGAAAATGATGCAAGAATCTATGAAATCTCTAGTGATTTATAACTTTGGTGTAATTCTTCACTAAATTTGCCCCACAGAGTACCACATAACAGATGTTTATTGAAATGGTCAATAGAAAAAATTATGTTGACATGAAAATCATTCGAATATTTGTTAAAACAGCATTAAAGAGGCCCACAATTCTGCACTGAATGTAGCATTGCATATTCACTATTAATATATTAAATGGCAGATGCCAGTTAATTATTTACACAGTTACTGACAGATCACCTAAAGGCCTGAAAGAATTAATGCAATTACCTCATTTACACTAAGGTCAGACTGGAACTATGAGAACTTGATCCTCCAGCATTCATTCATTGATGATAGATTCAGCTGTCATTACTTCTAAAGAACTAGATACATTGGTTCTTATTTCTTCCCACTTTCCAGGAACATATTTATTGAATAAAGTGCATTTTGGGTAATATTTTAGCATTGACTTCACCACTCTCCCATAAGAATTTTCTTTCCTAAACAGATTGTTCATGTCAGTCTACCAAACATTTTACCTTTTCCTATCACTAACCATATTTACATAGCATTGGATTGGCCAAAAAGTTTGTTAGATGCTATGGAGAAACCCAAATAAACTTTTTGGCCAACCCAGTATTTCCTTGTGCATGCTAAGTCATTTTAGTCATGTCTGACTCTCTGCAATCCTATGGACTGTAGCCTGCCAGGCTCCTTTGTCCATGGGATTTTCCAGGCAAGGAGGGGGTTCCACGTTCTCCTCCAGGGCATCTTTCCAAGACAGGGATCAAACCCTTGCCTCTTTCATCTCCTTCATTGGCATGCAGGTTCTTTATCACTTGAGCCACCTGGGAAGCCCAGTATTTCCTCACCTGGAGCTATAACTCCTCAACCTTGCTACAATGGATCCACCCTTTAGACCGAACTCTAATTTTGCCATTACCTCTCTTCCTAACCAAGGGCCCGCCCTTTCTTTCTGTTATTTATGTATGTGGTCCTCTCCACAGCTAGTTCATAAGCAGCTTGGAGAAAGAAACTAGGCATTGCCTCTTTTGGCACCCCTCAAAGTATGTAAGACTATTTCTTATAACCTGTGCTCACAATTTAGATCCTGGGGGGTCTGACTTTGAAAGATAGCATACTCTTTTTCTGTTTAACACTCGATGTGCAGTTGATCCCAGATTTTGCTGGACATGCCACTCTGTATTTGTTCAGCCATTTTAATCATTGCTTTTCAAATTATAATGGTAGTTGAGAGGTGACTTTTTAAAGAAGTTTGGCTCTAGGGACTTCCCTGGTGGCTCAGTGGTTGAGATTTCACCTTCTACTGCAGAGGATAAGGATTCATCCTTGATCGGGGAGCTATGATACCACATGCCTTGCAGCAAGAAGACCCATAAAAAAAAAAAGAAGCAATGTTGAAAGAAATTCAATAAAGACTTTTAAAATGGCCCACATAAAAAAATAAATAAATAAATAAATAACTTGTTGCCTGGAGGAAAGATAGGAGGAAGGGATAGTTAGGAAGTTTGGGATGAACATGTACATACTGCTATATTTTAAATGGACAACCAACGAGGACCTACTGTATAGCACATGGAATTCTGCTTAATGTTATATGGCAGCCTGGATGGGAGGGGAGTTTGGAGGAGACTGGTTATGTGCATATGTATGGCTGACTCCCTGGGCTATTCACCTGAAACTATCATGGCATTATTAATCAGCTATACCCCAGTATAAAATGAAAAAATTTAAAGATAAATTTTAAAACTTTTTTAAAAGATTGACTATGAAGGAAAGAATCAAGCTAAGTCAACTGCTTAAAGAGAAGCTTAGATCAAGGACAAGTATTATGTTTTATGGACTGGATTTGGAGGGAAATTTGAGAGTGCAAATTGCAGGAGAGAGGATGGCGGAGCAAGAGAGACTGAGGTGATGCCTAATGGAGCAAAGTCTAGGAAACAGTGAGAGAGGATGAGATCAAGGGAAAAAGTTTTATATCCTTTTTAAAGATACACATTTGTGGGCTAGAAAAAAAAATAAAAGGAGGAGCACAGCCAAGCTTTCAAAACAAAGCAATTTAGGTGGATGCCCAATTGAGGCTTCATGTATGACATGAACAAGGTCAATAACCAGCATCATTGCTGGATATTTACCATGTGCAGAGTGCTCATCATCTACCAGACACTGTACCAAAGGACTCACATACATCATCCCATTCAGCTACCACCCTGGCACCTTAGCATGATAGCATCATGAAGATATTAAACTCAGCATTAATGACTTCCACTGGGAAAGCTTATCCAAAGGGTCGTGTTGTTTTTTTAACTGAGTTGTAGCAGGAATGTCTTGATGTCACTTACAAGGCAACTGAAGGGAAGTGTTTACAAAGTGACTGCCTCAGAATAACTCCTTCTGACAAAGTTCCCATGAGGCAGTTCCTGGAGTAACTAGCAGTGCTGTTCTGGAGTCATAATAAAGCAAATGATTCAGTCAGTTGAATCCTTCCATTGTGTGATTAACAGAGGCACAGAACATTACACAGATCATCAAACTGCAGCGTGATCATAGCAAAGCCCCAAAGCCTTAGCCTGAGAGCCTAGAGGACTGGATATATACCACTGTCCGGAGGAAAACCAGCCTGACCAGTAAAAATGCTTCATTAGAGGAGAGTTCAGGAACAGGGTTTTCTTATTTTTGCTGTTTTGTTTTACTATTTTTTCTTTACTGCACAGGTAAACCAAGCATCATTAAGCCATTTTTTAAAAATGTACACATTACCTTGGGGCTTCCCTGGTGGCTCAGCAATAAAGAATCTTCCTGCAGTGCAGGAGATGTGGGTTCAATCCCCAGGTTGGGAAGATCCTTTTAGAGAAAGAAAATGGCAAACCACTGCAGTATTCTTGTCTGGAGAATTTCGTGGGCAGAGGAGCCTGGTGGGCTACAGTGCATGGGGTCACAAAAAGTCAGACACAATTTATCAACTAAACAACAACACCATACATTACTCAGTTAACCCTTTATATTTTTAAACAGTTATTATTAAGAAATACTTGCCACAAAGATATGAAGTATTTGGATATCTGTCACTGATAAGTCTCAATTAACTTAGGTATTTATGTTCTGAAATCATAAATTAAAAATTATTAATCACTGGTTAATATATGGAAATGCAGCAAAAACAGGAAGGGTTAATAATAATAACACCAACAATCATACTTACGGAATCAATGGAATGTTTTATAATACACAGAAAGAACTATAAATAAGTAACATTTTTAAAGCAAGCCCAAAACCAGGAAGTGGGCTAAGAAGCATAGCATCACATCAAGATCACTTCCTCATAACATCAATGTCCATTCAGACTGCCCTGTACTATCCCAGAACGCTGGGAGTTTTAAAAACAAACCCTAAACTCAGGAAGTTAGTCCTACCTCATACCTCAGACACTACTTGACTAACCAGTGCAAAGGGAATCCTAAAATCTAAACAGAGAGACTGAGACATTAAAACACAGAGAACAAAATATAAGTCCTGACAACACCTACAATATTCCAAACTTCAAAAGAAAACAAAGCTAAATTGTGATGAAACTGGCAATGTATATGTGCATATGTTCAGTCACTAAGTCATGTCCAACTCTTTGAAACCCCATGGACTGTAGCCTACCAGGCTCCTCATGTGATTCTCCAGGCAAGAATACTGGAGTGGGTTGCCATGCCCTCCTTCAGGAGATCTGACCCACGACCGAATCCACATCTCCTGCCTTGGCAGGTGGATTCTTTACCACTGAGCCACCTGGGAAGCCCATAAATACACACACACACACACACACACACACACACACACACACATATATATACACATTTGTTGCTTTATCTCATACAGTAGAAAGCTTAGATTACAGCCAGATTTTATGATTCTATTCAACGCTAATTGAGGTAACACTTATCATCATAAATCACATTAAATGAAGTAGGATTGATTCATGGTTGGCATAAGTTTTTTCCGTATTACTACTTTCCATGAACATTGCTGATACCAACATACACACAAACACACTCACCATGATCATATCCATAAACTAAATAACTCCATACTCAGAATAGATGGCTGTTAGAAAATACTCACACTAATTGATAATGACATCATGCTGCTATGCACATTACAATGTAAATGAGGCTTCCAGACTCATTTATGGCTCTTTTATTCAAAGTTTAGTACTTATTAGTTTTTTTTTTTTCATGGTTTAGAGGGCTCTTCTTAAGGCTGTGGGATTACTTATTCCTGCTAATTTTGCCCCTTGGAATTGGACCAAGAGTACCAATTTTTGACTGTATTTTAAAACAGATGCTTACCAGCAATGAAACAGAATTGAAATGTCTAATGGAAACCACATTAGTGAAAGGAAACAAGCAAAGAGAAAAACTGATTAACAGATTTACTCAGGCAGCCATTTGGCTTTATGAAAAACGTGAATTACTCTTTGCATCAAAATATAACAGCTTCCATGCTTTTGTCTAGGTATGTGTGAAGAGAGAGCATCCAAACGAACACTTTTCTTCGGTGATATATTTTGAAAGGTGGTTTAAGAGCCATCTCAAACACATCTGTAAACTTAAGTGACTTCTCAGGCTCATATGAAAGATCTAGGAATAAGATACAGAACTCTGAACTTCCCCTAAGTGTTTATAAAACTTAGCCAGATTTAGCAAAACCTGGAAAGAAAACAATGCTTGATATAATGCCCAACTTTTCCTTGGCTTCTATTAGTGATGATTCACAGCAAGACCACATGGTTTCCTGATGTCTCAACTCCCTTTTTTTTAAGAGCTTGCGTTTCTAGAGCCTCTGTTAGTCTCCTCAAAGCTAGAAAGTAAAGAGAAAAATTAGAGAAATGCAAAGTTGGGGCCCTGATGGAGATGTAGAATATACTTGTTTTCTTTAAGTTACAGAAATCTGATCAATCACACTGCTGCTGCTGCTGCTGCTGCTGCTGCTGCTGCTGCTGCGTCACTTCAGTCGTGTCCGACTCTGTGCAATCCCATAGACGGCAGCCAACCAGGCTCCCCCATCCCTGGGATTCTCCAGGCAAGAACACTGCAGTGAGTTGCCATTTCCTTCTCCAGTGCATGAAAGAGAAAAGTGAAAGTGAAGTCGCTCAGTTGTGTCCGACTCTTGGTGACCCCATGGACTGCAGCCCACCAGGCTCCTCCATCCATGGGATTTTCCAGGCAAGAGTACTGGAGTGGGGTGCCATTGTCTTCTCCAGATCAATCACACTACATGGTGGTAAAATTTTGAGTACAAGAAGGCTTACTTTTGCTGAGCTTAACTCATAAGAACATTCCTCTATGTTTATAACAATTGCAAATTCCATCTAAAATCACAGCATGTAACTCACTGCCTAGATTGTGCACCTATTGCACTGTTCATGGTGAAGATGGGAGAAGACTTCACGTGTTTAAAAAACAGGCTGAATAGGCTTAAAAAATATAGATGAGGGGATATATGCGTACATATACCTGATTTACATTGGTGTACAGCATAAAACACTGTAAAGCAACTGTACTCCAATTAAAAACTAAAATGAAAAAACAGACTACCAAAAATTAACATAATGAAGGAAGAGAAAACATTTTATTACCAAAAAATAATTTATGGAGCTGTAAAATTGGGATCAGGAATGATGGAAACTTTGTGGGAACTAGGCCGTGATGACCTCACCAAGTGATATCACTAGTCATTTTCAGTGCAATAGTAATTTGGCAGAGGGATGGTCTGACAGTAGCTCTACATTTTGCTTAGCTGAGAGCTTCCCTTGTAGCTAAAGACATCATGAAATTGAAAGCATTAAGCTTTGTTTTGCAATTCACAATTCAGCCCAGGTGGGCCACTATTACACAATAACTGTGCAGCTGTTAGCATCATTGCCTAAATTGCCCTTCCTTTTTAAAATTTACAGTATAATCTGCTCAACCAATAGATACTAATGTCCAAAAACTCAGCTCTTATTTACCATTTACTCCCTATAAAAGTCCAAAATAACTAACAAATCATTCTCAAAGGAATTCCAATTATGCTGCTTGTTCCCTTAAAGAGTATAAAGGAGTAAAATGTCAGTATTGTCTGTAAGACATAAAGTACTCACACCTGCTAACAATACATACTGTATAAAGCACTTAGCCTGTTATGCATTTCTGGAAATCATTTCAGAAATTTACAAACATAATTTTTGGCCTATCGTCCCACCATTGTAAAGACTCGCCATATGCTACAATTTTTATCTGAATTGCCTGATTCTTTAGTCCTGATGTTAACAGGGCGGCAGTGTTCTACAGGCACATAGATTATGTCAAATACCTAGATTTTTCTCAGTTAATGGTTATAAAAATTAATAGTTTCTGCTAAAGCTTTCTGATCCCAATGAAACTGTTCATTTATTTAATTGATCATATTTGTCTCCACAGTGGTCATGTATGGATGTGAGAGTTGGACTGTGAAGAAAGCTGAGCGCCGAAGAATTGATGCTTTTGAACTGTGGTGTTGGAGAAGACTCTTGAGAGTCCCTTGGACTGCAAGGAGATCCAACCAGTCCATTCTGAAGGAGATCAGCCCTGGGTGTTCATTGGAAGGAATGATGCTGAGGCTGAAACTCCAATACTTTGGCCACCTCATGCGAAGAATGGGCTCATTGGAAAAGACTCTGATGCTGGGAGGGATTGGGAGCAGGAGGAGAAGGGGA
>SJYX01002212.1:35706-47902 GCA_006410675.1 Oreotragus oreotragus | reverse complement strand
TATTGCTGAAGCCTGGCTTGGAGAATTTTGAGCATTACTTTACTAGCGTGTGAGATGAGTGCAAGTGTGCATTCTTTAGCATTGCCTTTCTTTGGGATTGGAATGAAAACTGACCTTTTCCAGTCCTGCGGCCACTGCTGAGTTTTCCAAATTTGCTGGCATATTGAGTGCAGCACTTTCACAGCATCATCTTTCAGGATTTGAAAAAGCTCAACTGGAATTCCATCACCTCCACTAGCTTTGTTCGTAGTGATGCTTTCTAAGGCCCACTTGACTTCACATTCCAGGGTGTCTGGCTCTAGATGAATGATCACACCATCGTGATTATCTGGGTCATGAAGATCTTTTTTGCACAGTTCTGTCTATTCTTGCCACCTCTTCTTAATATCTTCTGCTTCTCTTAGGTCCATACCATTTCTGTCCTTTGTAGATCCCATCTTTGAATGAAATGTTACCTTGGTATCTCTAATTTTCTTGAAGAGATTTCTAGTCTTTCCCATTCTGTTCTTTTCCTCTATTTCTTTGCATTGATCAGGGAGGAGCAAAAGCAAAGGATATGAGAGAGGGGTCTACCCTGGGAAAGCCCCATAGAGTCCTGCTCACTTACAAAGTCTTCTACCAGTAGTCTCTCTTAAGTGATCTTTTGGCAACTTTTGTGAGATTTATCAGAAGGGGGAACATGTTTGGGATCAAATTTCTGCAATATCATGTTTAAAATTAGTTACAAAGCAAATTTACTCAGCCTCACACTTATATGCATTTTCTTTTTGTAAATGAAACTGGGGTCCAGCTGGTGCCACTCGAAAGCCATTAAAGAAGACAGTTTAGTGGAAAGAAATCTTTGTTTTATTTTGGACGCCAGAAACCATGGGTTGGGGGGTGGTGGATGCCTGTCCAAAGGCAAACTCCCTCCCCATCCCACCCCTGCAGACAATCAAGGGGCAAGAGCTTTTTAGACAGAGGGAGGAGGCTACATGCAGAAACAGCACAATCAGCTCTGACAGTCATCATCGGTGGTCTGACCAGAGTATATCTTGACTGTTTTAAGTATAGTTAAACTTCAGTTCCAGGCCAGGGTGGGTCTTTTTTTTTTTTTTCTCATTTCTTGAGGCCAGTTCTTGGACTGTGGTCAGATGGTAGAGAATCTGCCTGCAATGCGGGAGACCTGGGTTCAATCTGTGGGTTGGAAGATTCCCTAGAGGAGGGCATGGCAACCCACTCCAGTATTCTTTCCTCGAGAATCCCCTTGGACAGAGGAGCATGGCAGGCCTACAGTCCATGGGTCGCAGAGTTGGACATGACATAGGGATTGAGTATAGCACATGCCATGGCTACAGTTTGGTTATCATGTAGTTAACTTCTCCACGTGGGGTCTCAGTATCTATAAGACAGCCAATAGGATATGGCTGAGAATATCATCTATAGCCCTTGAGAAGGAACTAAAGCTCCTCCGCTATGCTTAATGACTAAACTATCATTATTTGGTCTCCTTTGACTGTTTTCCTTTGTTTCTGCATTTTCTCACTTTTCTGACTAAACTACTGTTGGGCTAAAGTTTTTTCACAGATAAAAGGCAAGCATGGTGGGGGGGTGGGGGCAGGCTGGCAAGGACAATGTGGTCCTGCTCTGTTTCACTTTATTGCTCACACTGGAAAGCTGGGTTTAATACCTATTTTCTAACTGAGGTAATGTTTCCCTCTGATATAGGTATTTCTACTTCAAAGTATTTCACTAAAAAGCCTATGAACATAGCTGACATAGTTTGTGATTATAATCTCCATGAGCAATATCTCAGTGTGTGTTATTAAAAAGTTATCTGATCCTGATACTGTTGTTTTCTTCTTCTCCCAAACAGCTTTTCTTCATTAATTATTTATTTTATATATATGAAATGTTCACTGCCGAAGGACTTCTGGGCTTGTGCATAAAATTTAATTCCGCAGCTAAAATGCTCTTAAACTAAAATGAAATTACCAAGTTAATGGAGTGATATAATCAAACCAGAGTTAATAAATATGGTGTGGCCTTAATAGATGCCATAAGAACAAATGTCAATAGATATTGACAATTTGCCATGTGAAAGCATGACATTTATTATATTTATACTCATGTTGTCACACATTTATTATTTTTATGGTCCAGCTCTACTGAATGCATTGAAAGCACAGTATTGGACCTTATGGAAATAAAAGAAACAATTTTCCACTTTCCAAAAGTAAGTTATCTAGGATTTTAAAAAATAGCACACATTAAAAGTTCACCAGAGGGGTTAGCCTATCAAAATGCATACACACTCACCAACACACAGTATGAAAATGTGCCTTTAAATCTGGCACAAAAGCAGGAGTCTTAAAGAGAGGTTTTTAGTTATAAATATGCTAGATGGTGTCTGTTGCATCTCTTTGTCTTTCATTCTTCAGAAGGGAAGATATTTAAACTCGTGGGAGTCCTTTTTTTTTTTTTTTTTTTTTGCATGGAAGCACATAATCCTTTGGAGCAGACATGGCTAGCTGTTAACTTCTCAAATCTCCTTATCAACATCTGCTTACATTTCGTACATTTCATATTTCAGATTCTGAATTCAAGAATGAAAGTGCATCCCAAACTGATTACAAAGTCTATGGACCCTTTAACTTAAATGTGTTTTACCAAATTCTGCCTCATCCCTAAACTGTATGAAGAGATGCAGGGACCTCACACAAGTGGCCAAACGGCCTTTTAGATCTCATTGCTCATAAGCTTCTTGTTTATATATTCAGAGAAAAAGTGATAAACTGCCAAATAACAGAATTGTGGCTTTTACTTGGATAAAAATTTAAAAATCACATTATTGATTTATTATATTCATTAAAAACACTGAAATGCTTTGCACTTTCTCTTACAAAAATTTTTGGTGACTGAGGCAATGTTTTGTAAACAGGATTTGGGCAGTGGAAACAAAATATTTTTAAAAGGAAAAATATGAGAAATCCCTTATTAAGAATCACATTGATAACTCCAGGAGGTTTTGGCACAATGGTTTGTGAATAACTGAACTTTGAGTGCTGAAGAATTGATGCTTTTGAACTGTGGTGTTGGAGAAGACTCTTGAGAGTCCCTTGGACTGCAAGGAGATCCAACCAGTCCATCCTAAAGGAAATCAGTCCTGGGTGTTCATTGGAACGACTGAGGCTGAAACTCCAATACTTTGGCCACCTCATGCGAAGAGTTGATTCATTGGAAAAGACTCTGATGCTGGGAGGGATTGGGGGCAGGAGGAGAAGGGGACGACAGAGGATGAGATGGCTGGATGGCATCACCAACTCGATGGACATGAGTCTGAGTGAACTCCGGGAGTTGATGGTGGACAGGGAGGCCTGGTGTGCTGTGATTCATGGGGTCACAAAGAGTCAGACACGACTGAGCGAATTCACTTTCACTTTTCACTTTCATGCATTGGAGAAGGAAATGGCAACCCACTCCAGTATTCTTGCCTGGAGAATCCCAGGGACGGGGGAGCCTAGTGGGCTGCCATCTATGGGGTCGCACAGAGTCGGACACGACTGAAGCAACTTAGCAGCAGCAGCAGCATTATAACTATAAACATATTTACTTATTATACCATGCATTTGTCTATAACTATAAAAACTAACATAATGATACTGTTTCAGTCATGTCAGTCTCAGTAATGAAATTATTCCAAAATTCTGACTTGGTTTCATAATATTAAAAAAATAAACTTGATCTACATAAGTAACTACAAATGGTAGGTTTAAAAAAAAACATAACTTCCTGTAATCTCAGGATATTCTTCATTTATGTAATTCAGAGCTTAAAATAAAATCAAGGGTTAGTCACTAATTATATCTCAATTCAGGCAAAAAAAAAAAAAAATCTAAACCGAACCAATGGCACTAGTATTACATTTTATATGACATTACATAACCATGTTATAGGTTCTTTTTTTCAATATGTTTTCAAGATTCCATCATGATGATAACATGCAATCAGCAGACATTCCCAATCCTACCTCATGCTACACACGAGCTATTTTAGAATTTTCTGTTGAACAGAACTACTGCCTGAATTTTCTTAATCATGCAAAATTTAAACATTGAAATGGCAACCCACTCCAGTGTTCTTCCCTGGAGAATCCCAGGGACGTGGGGAGCCTGGTGGGCTGCCATCTATGGGGTCACACAGAGTCGGACACGACTGAAGTGACTTAGTAGCAGCAGCAGCAGCCAATGAAACATTTGTACAATGTTCAAATATATGCACAAAAGTGGAAAAAATTTGCACATGTGCAAAAAGTACCTAATCCTCAGTTTAACAGGTTGAGAACCTCCAATATGTTAACATGTGAATTATTATATATTTAAGTACATGGTTTTAAACTGAGTTTTAAAAATAAGGCTAATAATAGATGCTTTGAAAAACTAGTGTCAAATCAAATGTCACTGCAACCTTCAAACCCAGTTAGGAAACTATTGCTTGAGACATATAGTACAGGATGCATGCTTTGGGCCCTTGATCAGATAGTCTTGAATTTAAATTCTATAGCCTCCACTAAATAGCTGTGTTACATGAAGTAAATAATTAACTTCTTTAAGCTTCAGTGCCTACATCTGTTATGAAATTTAAATAGGAAATGCACAGAAAACAGTTAGCTAGAATGCTAGTTATGATAATGGTGATGATAAGCTTGCACATTTGTCATCTTTTTTCCAAGGTGAATTCTGACCATCCTACTTGAAATTTCAACATGCGTAGATTCTCCCAATCCCACACTGCTGATCTCTCTTCAAGCTGCTCTGTTTCTTCCCATAGCACTTGCATGTGCTAAGTTGCTTCAGTCATGTCCGACTCTTTGTGACGCTATGGACTGTAGCCCAACAGGCTCCTCTGTCCATGGGATTCTCCAGGCAAGAGTGCTGGAGTGGGTTGCCATGCACTCCTTCAGGGGATCCTCTCACTACAGGGATCAAACCCAGGTCTCCTGAATCTCCTGCAACTCCTGCAGGTTCTTTACCACTAGTCTCAACTGGGAAGCCCATAGCACTTACCACTCTCTAATAAACTATTAACCATCAACCAATAGGATATTATTTCCATTTAAAGAAACATCACATAAAATATTGAGCTCTTTTCATATCTTAAACTCTCAGATATTTATAGACAAAAAGCCTTTCAAAACACTAATTAGTGGGTTCTTATATCTTGAAATAGAATCTAGGTGTACTACTTCATTAGAATGGAATTTTGGGGTGCAGAGTTTTTTGTCTTCTTTATATATACTGTAACTGAAATACTATGATGTAAAATTAATAATACATAAATACTGTGATATAAACTCAGTACATCTTATGTTACATAAGGGAATAAGAGAGAAAAGAAAACACACACAAAGGTGTTCATAACAAGGAGAAAATACTCATGACAATTATAATCTTTGTTTCTGTAAAATGGTTGGTAGTGAAGNCATCCTAAAGGAAATCAGTCCTGGGTGTTCATTGGAACGACTGAGGCTGAAACTCCAATACTTTGGCCACCTCATGCGAAGAGTTGATTCATTGGAAAAGACTCTGATGCTGGGAGGGATTGGGGGCAGGAGGAGAAGGGGACGACAGAGGATGAGATGGCTGGATGGCATCACCAACTCGATGGACATGAGTCTGAGTGAACTCCGGGAGTTGATGGTGGACAGGGAGGCCTGGTGTGCTGTGATTCATGGGGTCACAAAGAGTCAGACACGACTGAGCGAATTCACTTTCACTTTTCACTTTCATGCATTGGAGAAGGAAATGGCAACCCACTCCAGTATTCTTGCCTGGAGAATCCCAGGGACGGGGGAGCCTAGTGGGCTGCCATCTATGGGGTCGCACAGAGTCGGACACGACTGAAGCAACTTAGCAGCAGCAGCAGCATTATAACTATAAACATATTTACTTATTATACCATGCATTTGTCTATAACTATAAAAACTAACATAATGATACTGTTTCAGTCATGTCAGTCTCAGTAATGAAATTATTCCAAAATTCTGACTTGGTTTCATAATATTAAAAAAATAAACTTGATCTACATAAGTAACTACAAATGGTAGGTTTAAAAAAAAACATAACTTCCTGTAATCTCAGGATATTCTTCATTTATGTAATTCAGAGCTTAAAATAAAATCAAGGGTTAGTCACTAATTATATCTCAATTCAGGCAAAAAAAAAAAAAAATCTAAACCGAACCAATGGCACTAGTATTACATTTTATATGACATTACATGACCATGTTATAGGTTCTTTTTTTCAATATGTTTTCAAGATTCCATCATGATGATAACATGCAATCAGCAGACATTCCCAATCCTACCTCATGCTACACACGAGCTATTTTAGAATTTTCTGTTGAACAGAACTACTGCCTGAATTTTCTTAATCATGCAAAATTTAAACATTGAAATGGCAACCCACTCCAGTGTTCTTCCCTGGAGAATCCCAGGGACGTGGGGAGCCTGGTGGGCTGCCATCTATGGGGTCACACAGAGTCGGACACGACTGAAGTGACTTAGTAGCAGCAGCAGCAGCCAATGAAACATTTGTACAATGTTCAAATATATGCACAAAAGTGGAAAAAATTTGCACATGTGCAAAAAGTACCTAATCCTCAGTTTAACAGGTTGAGAACCTCCAATATGTTAACATGTGAATTATTATATATTTAAGTACATGGTTTTAAACTGAGTTTTAAAAATAAGGCTAATAATAGATGCTTTGAAAAACTAGTGTCAAATCAAATGTCACTGCAACCTTCAAACCCAGTTAGGAAACTATTGCTTGAGACATATAGTACAGGATGCATGCTTTGGGCCCTTGATCAGATAGTCTTGAATTTAAATTCTATAGCCTCCACTAAATAGCTGTGTTACATGAAGTAAATAATTAACTTCTTTAAGCTTCAGTGCCTACATTTGTTATGAAATTTAAATAGGAAATGCACAGAAAACAGTTAGCTAGAATGCTAGTTATGATAATGGTGATGATAAGCTTGCACATTTGTCATCTTTTTTCCAAGGTGAATTCTGACCATCCTACTTGAAATTTCAACATGCGTAGATTCTCCCAATCCCACACTGCTGATCTCTCTTCAAGCTGCTCTGTTTCTTCCCATAGCACTTGCATGTGCTAAGTTGCTTCAGTCATGTCCGACTCTTTGTGACGCTATGGACTGTAGCCCAACAGGCTCCTCTGTCCATGGGATTCTCCAGGCAAGAGTGCTGGAGTGGGTTGCCATGCACTCCTTCAGGGGATCCTCTCACTACAGGGATCAAACCCAGGTCTCCTGAATCTCCTGCAACTCCTGCAGGTTCTTTACCACTAGTCTCAACTGGGAAGCCCATAGCACTTACCACTCTCTAATAAACTATTAACCATCAACCAATAGGATATTATTTCCATTTAAAGAAACATCACATAAAATATTGAGCTCTTTTCATATCTTAAACTCTCAGATATTTATAGACAAAAAGCCTTTCAAAACACTAATTAGTGGGTTCTTATATCTTGAAATAGAATCTAGGTGTACTACTTCATTAGAATGGAATTTTGGGGTGCAGAGTTTTTTGTCTTCTTTATATATACTGTAACTGAAATACTATGATGTAAAATTAATAATACATAAATACTGTGATATAAACTCAGTACATCTTATGTTACATAAGGGAATAAGAGAGAAAAGAAAACACACACAAAGGTGTTCATAACAAGGAGAAAATACTCATGACAATTATAATCTTTGTTTCTGTAAAATGGTTGGTAGTGAAGGTTTGTAGCTATGTTTTCACTATCTTTTATGTATTATTTTTGCCTTCAGCAAGCACTTCAGCTGGTCATGGTTTTTCAGCTGGTGGGGTGAACATCCCTGAAGGGTCTGCGCCATTAGTACTCCTGCCTGGATTGGGTTTTGGTAGTTTTCTATTGATCTTCAACATTCAGAAAACGAAGATCATGGCATCCGGTCCCATCACTTCATGGGAAATAGAAGGGGAAACAGTGGAAACAGTGTCAGACTTTATTTTGGGGGACTCCAAAATCACTGCAGATGGTGACTGCAGCCATGAAATTAAAAGACGCTTACTCCTTGGAAGAAAAGCTATGACCAAGGATCATATTCAAAAGCAGAGACATTACTTTGCCGACTAAGGTCCATCTAGTCAAGGCTATGGTTTTTCCTGTGGTCGTGTATGGATGTGAGAGTTGGACTGTGAAGAAGGCTGAGCACCGAAGAATTGATGCTTTTGAACTGTGGTGCTGGAGAAGACTCTTGAGAGTCCCTTGGACTGCAAGGAGATCCAGCCAGTCCATTCTCAAGGAGATCAGCCCTGGGATTTCTTTGGAAGGAATGATGCTAAAGCTGAAACTCCAGTACTTTGGCCACCTCATGCAAAGAGTGGACTCATTGGAAAAGACTCTGATGCTGGGAGGGATTGGGAGCAGGAGGAGAAGGGGACGACAGAGGATGAGATGGCTGGATGGCATCACTGACTCGATGGACATGAATCTGAGTGAGCTCCGGGAGTTGGTGATGGACAGGGAGGCCTGGCATGCTGCCATTCATGGGTCACAAAGAGTCGGACACGACTGAGCGACTGAACTGACTGATTGATCTTAATCTCAGGTAATATTAACTTCCTCAGTGGCTCAGATGGAAGAGTCTGCTTCAGGTCGACTTGGAAGATTCCCTGGAGAAGGAAATGGCAACCCACCTCAGTATTCTTGCCAGGAGAATTCCATGGACAGAGGAGCCTGGCGGCTACCTTCCAAGGGGTTGCAAAGAATGAGACACAACTGAGCAACTAACACTTTAACTTTCATAGTAATATTGATACTAACAGAGGCCCTAAGGAATCTCCTATATACCTGACATACTCTCTTTACCCCGACCGTAGAGTAGTAGCCCAATTTCCTCTTGGTGGTCAAGTCAATCACCCCAGCTAATACCATAACTCCCTTCTTTGTCTGTTGATTCAGGGGTATGGGGTTCAAAGTGGCTGGGTCAGCCTTAACATCCAATTCAGTGGGGTCATTGTTGTGTCTCCTGGTAGAAGTATTTGTCCCCCTGGAACTAAGTGCATGCATGTCGAGTCACTCAGTCATGTCCATCTTTTGCAACCCTAGGGACTATAGCCTGCCAGGCTCCTCTGTCCATGGGATTCTCCAGGCAAGAATACTGGAGTGGGTTGCCNTGTCTCCTGGTAGAAGTATTTGTCCCCCTGGAACTAAGTGCATGCATGTCGAGTCACTCAGTCATGTCCATCTTTTGCAACCCTAGGGACTATAGCCTGCCAGGCTCCTCTGTCCATGGGATTCTCCAGGCAAGAATACTGGAGTGGGTTGCCACGCTCTCCTCCAAGGGATCTTCCTGAACCAGGGATCAAACCCGTGTCTTCTGCATCTCCAGCATTAGCAGGCAGGCAAATTGTTTGCCACAGGACCACTTGGGAAGCCCTTCTGGAACTAAGACCACTAGGCTAACAGAGCATAAGGACACAGAAACAAGGAAAAATATTTGGCTAGTGGGTCATTAGGGTATAATAGTTGTGCCACTCCCGTTTCCACTCCTTGATTCCTGGACTCATGTATTCTGACTGTGGGAGAGAGTACCATGTATTGGATGCTGATTCAGAGCATGTACAACCATCTGGATACCAGGCCTGCAATGTAACTGAGTCTTCAAAAGGTCATTCCACTGCTCCATCAAGCCAACTACTTCAGGGGATGGGGGGTGGGGAGCAGATATAATAAGACCAGTGAGTACCATGAGCTTGGGCCCACCAGACCTGCACTTATTTTTCTAGGTAGTAAGTTTCTTGATCAAGGGTGGTGCTATGTAGAATACCATGACAGTGGATTCTGATGAATAAATGAGATAATGTATATAATTTTCCTTCCCTCAAATCATCAACATGGATATACATCAGAAATATTTAATAACAGTAATACTGTATTTGCCAAAGCGAACATTTCAGACAACGAATGCTTTGGGAAATTATATTGTAATAGAATTTTCAGAGATGAAGTTTCCTTAGAGATTACCTAGTGGATTTGAAACTTTTTAAAGCTCAAAGTCTTTCCTTCTAACAAAATTCACAAGAAAGCTATTATGTAAAACAGGTAAAATTAGACTTGCTATGTTTAAAAGTGGAGTGGGGTAGGAGGCAGCACAGAGAAGGGGGCAAAGCTTGCTCAACCAAGGCACTTTTCAGAATACCCCAGGGTAAATTTTCTCAAAGATGTTTCTGAAGAGCAATGGAGTCCCCTGCCATTAATTAAATGGTACCCAGTCACCTTTAGATAGTTTTAGAAGGAAAAAAAATCAGTGAAACTGTTTTGATCATACATATTTCACAAATTAAAATGTAGGATAAATTTTGATTTTTACAAAAAATATTTATGGCTAACTCAAATCATGTGTTTAAAGAACCTGCTTGCACTTCAAAAATTTGCACACATTTGCCTGGGTGAAGGAAATAGGGTGCGGTTTTTTGTCAGCTGAAGCATTTTCACTTTAGGTGTGTACTGTTGCTTAAATTTGTTAACTTGGTTTTTGCATTAAGCTGTCTGTATGTGTGCATGTGCATGTGCATGCGTGCACATGTGTGTGTGTATGTATTCAGTAATTTGCCTAGTCGTGTCTGGCTCTTTGTGATCCCTTGGGACTGTAGCCCTCCAGGATCCTCTGTCCATGGGATTCTCTTAGCAAGAATACTGGAGTGGGTTACCACACACTCCCTTCAGGGGATCTTCCTGACCCAGGGATTGAACCTGCATCTTTTTCATCTCCTGCATTGGCAGGTGGGTTCTTTACCACTATCACTACCTGGGAAGCCCCAGTCCACAAGAATGGATCAAAGACTCTAAAGTAGTTCCCTGAGGAGAAATATCAATAACCTCAAATACACACATGACACCACCCTTACGGCAGAAAGCAAAGAAGAAATAAAGAGCTTCTTGATGAAAGTGAAAGAGGAGAGTGAAAAGTTGGCTTAAAGCTCAATATTCAGAACATGAAGATCATGACATCCGGTCTCATCACTTCATGCCAAATAGATGGAGAAACAGTGGAAACAGTGGCAGACTTTATTTTGGGGGGCTCCAAAATCACTGCAGATGATGGCTGCAGCCATGAAATTAAAAGATGCTTACTCCTTGGGAGAAAAGGTATGACCAACCTAGACAGCATATTAAAAAGCAGAGACATTACTTTGCCAACAAATGTCCATCTAGTCAAGGCTATGGTATTTCCAGTGGTCATGTAAGGATGTGAGAGTTGGACTCTAATGAAAGCTGAGTGCTGAAGAATTGATGCTGTTGAACTGTGGTGTTGGAGAAGACTCTGAGAGTCCCATGGACTGCAAGGAGATCCAACCAGTCTATCCTGAAGGAGATAAGTCCTGGGTGTTCACTGGAAGGACTGATGTTGAAGCTGGAACTCCAATACTTTGGCCACTTCATGCGAAGAACTGACTCATTTGAAAAGACCCTGATGCTGGGAAAGATTGAGGGCAGGAGGAGAAGGGGGCGACAGAGGATGAGATGGTTGGATGGCATCACCGACTCAATGGACATGAGTTTGGGTAAACTCCAGGAGTTGGTGATGGACAAGGAGGCCTGGTGTGCTGTGGTTCACAGGGTCGCAAAGAGTCAGACATGACTGATCGACTGAACTGAACTGTATTGAGGGCCGAAAGGGAGCTGCAAGAGCTAAGGGACCCACCTTAGCCATCAAGGCTTTTGGTATATGAAGCCGGCTACTGTACACCCAACTTGTATCCTGAAGAAAGGAAACAGGGAGAATAAATGACCCTGGACTTCACTCTCCTATCATTAATCTGCTGGTGTTCCCACTGGCCAAACATAACCACAAGTCTCAGGCTGACTAACTTGGTGAATCCAGCTGATGGGTCAGCCTTCCAGGGCACAAGGCCAAGTAAAGAAGGCAAGGAATGGATATTTGGGACAAATAGGATGTCCACACACCAAGGAAGATAGGACCTGGGACAGCCCTTGAGAGGATGGCTTTAGGAGAGCACAGGCGATTAGAGACCAACTGTAGGACATCAAGATTGCCGGGAAAAATATCAATAACCTCAGATATGCAGATGACACCACCCTTATGGCAGAAAGTGAAGAGGAACTAAAAAGTCTCTTGATGAAAGTGAAAG